>CM049856.1:25436712-25491712 GCA_027422415.1 Schizothorax lantsangensis | reverse complement strand
TGGGGTTTTCATTAGTTGTCACTTATAATCATCAAAATTAAAAGAAATAAACACTTGAAATATATCAGTCTGTGTGGAATGAATGTATACATGAATGTATAAGTTTCACTTTTTGAATGGAATTAGTGAAATAAATCAACTTTTTGATGATATTCTAATTATATGACCAGCACCTGTATATATATATATATACACACACACACACATATACATATACATATACATATACTGTATATATATATATATATATATATATATAAATAATTTGATAATATATTGAGTAAACTAAATTCTGTAATTAATTTATGTGTATATATACACACACAGACATACAGTCAGGTCCATAAATATTGGGACATCGACACAATTCTAACATTTTTGGCTCTATACACCACCACAATGGATTTCAAATGAAACGAACAAGATGTGCTTTAACTGCAGACTGTCAGGTTTAATTTGAGGGTATTTACATCCAAATCAGGTGAACGGTGTAGGAATTACAACAGTTTGCATATGTGCCTCCCACTTGTTAAGGGACCAAAAGTAATGGGACAGAATAATAATCATGAATCAAACTTTCACTTTTTAATACTTGGTTGCAAATCCTTTGCAGTCAATTACAGCCTGAAGTCTGGAACGCATAGACATCACCAGACGCTGGGTTTCATCCCTGGTGATGCTCTGCCAGGCCTCTACTGCAACCGTCTTCAGTTCCTGCTTGTTCTTGGGGCATTTTCCCTTCAGTTTTGTCTTCAGCAAGTGAAATGCATGCTCAATCGGATTCAGGTCAGCTGATTGACTTGGCCATTGCATAACAGTCCACTTCTTTCCCTTCAAAAACTCTTTGGTTGCTTTTGCAGTATGCTTTGGGTCATTGTCCATCTGCACTGTGAAGCGCCGTCCAATGAGTTCTGAAGCATTTGGCTGAATATGAGCAGATAATATTGCCCGAAACACTTCAGAATTCATCCTGCTGCTTTTGTCAGTAGTCACATCATCAATAAATACAAGAGAACCAGTTCCACTGGCAGCCATACATGCCCACGCTACCACCACCATGCTTCACTGATGAGGTGGTATGCTTAGGATCATGAGCAGTTCCTTGCCTTCACAGTTCTGGAACAACATCCTATGGACAGATGAGACCAAGATCAACTTGTACCAGAGTGATGGGAAGAGAAGAGTATGGAGAAGGAAAGGAACTGCTCATGATCCTAAGCATACCACCTCATCAGTGAAGCATGGTGGTGGTAGCGTGGGCATGTATGGCTGCCAGTGGAACTGGTTCTCTTGTATTTATTGATGATGTGACTACTGACAAAAGCAGCAGGATGAATTCTGAAGTGTTTCGGGCAATATTATCTGCTCATATTCAGCCAAATGCTTCAGAACTCATTGGACGGCGCTTCACAGTGCAGATGGACAATGACCCAAAGCATACTGCAAAAGCAACCAAAGAGTTTTTGAAGGGAAAGAAGTGGACTGTTATGCAATGGCCAAGTCAATCACCTGACCTGAATCCGATTGAGCATGCATTTCACTTGCTGAAGACAAAACTGAAGGGAAAATGCCCCAAGAACAAGCAGGAACTGAAGACGGTTGCAGTAGAGGCCTGGCAGAGCATCACCAGGGATGAAACCCAGCGTCTGGTGATGTCAATGCGTTCCAGACTTCAGGCTGTAATTGACTGCAAAGGATTTGCAACCAAGTATTAAAAAGTGAAAGTTTGATTTATGATTATTATTCTGTCCCATTACTTTTGGTCCCTTAACAAGTGGGAGGCACATATGCAAACTTTTGTAATTCCTACACCGTTCACCTGATTTGGATGTAAATACCCTCAAATTAAACCTGACAGTCTGCAGTTAAAGCACATCTTGTTCGTTTCATTTGAAATCCATTGTGGTGGTGTATAGAGCCAAAAATGTTAGAATTGTGTCGATGTCCCAATATTTATGGACCTGACTGTATATTAACATTAATGAATACATATATTTAATTGTTAAATTAAAATAAATAAATAATGAATTCATCATCTAACACTGATGTCAATGCATAGACTTTCACTTTATTATTACTATATATATCAGGTTATTATTATAAAATACTTGTGTTGTTATTAAAATGTTATTAACTGACAAGAAAGGACTGATTTATGGATGTAAATAATAAAATACAGTATCACAGGACAATACTGAATATTTCACCTGCTCTAGAACCACAGCAGAAGTTTCCTCTGGGAAAGGACAGTGTGTCGTTCTCAAACAGAGGTTTTGCTGTATTGTTTTAGCCAGCTAACATGAGCCTGGAGGCGGCCCGCGGCCTTTACACACACCCCATTACTGACCATCCTGTTTGTCTGGACACTCACTGTGCTTCTGAAATACTACAACGAGGCCAACAGGCACATCTGACTGGATTCGACCCTGTTTGAATCGTGACATGAACTTCAGAGATCTTAATAGGAGCATATTTTTGCTGTGCACTTACAAAATTGACATCCTCATTATGCGCAGATGTCGAATATGATCTTGTAAATTGGCTGTTAGTTGCATGTTGTGCATCTTTGATGGCTTTCTGAGGCTACCTTGGCTTTCCGATCATATGCAACTAAAAATCTATCTGATCACGCATATTCATGTCGGAGCAGGATTTCGTCCTTTGCCTTCAGTGCGGCGCAAATATGTCAAAGCATCGTGTCCTGGCATGGAGCTAATTACCAAGCCATCTACAAAGGGAATTGTATTATGAGGAGATCAGCCCTCGTCTGAGCCAATGCCATGGAGAGCAGTTATTTGGAGGCCACGGTCTTTTTATAGAGGAAGTCAATACTGAGCCCGAAGCTCCTGCGCTGGCTAAATTTAGGTGGATCTTTGTTTGATACAATCGACTTTATACGTGTATCCTGAGCTGCAAATCCCCCGGTAAACACAATCCAATCAAAATATAATACAATACCATACAGATTTGGATTTTTTTGTGTGGGTTGGTCAAAAAAGGAAAATTAATAAAACATATGAGACGAAATCCGTGACAAGATGTCGATATAAATCTGTTGGACCAGCCTGAAGTTGGAAACCTTGCCAGAACCAGCCATAAAGCAACATGCGATCAAAGATAACACTGATGTTCACAGTGAAATCTCACGAGTCCACTGCGCTTAACTGCATATTAAACATTAAATATGTTCGGACTGGCTGTGATCGCGCTGTGCAACATTTTCGCTTTCAGTGTGGATCGACCAATTATTGCATCACACCTATTTAGGACACAGTTTTAAGAATTGCTGTTGCACATCGGCAATCATTTAAGAAACACAAGCATAACTAACAAAATTTCACTGTAAATCATTCATAGAATCATTCTTGCAAAAACGTTCACAGCATCCAAGTTTTCATCAGGTCATGTCACGCTCAGATGACTGGCTAATATTACCTCTCACTTTCATTTCTACTTTGCACCAATTTGCCTGAAAATGACAGCATAGTTTGCTTGAACACATGGGATGGAAGTGCTGCTTTATCGCAAATAGTTTTTTACGATATCCCATTTTTGCGCACAGATTAACTTTGCAACTTGGTTGGAAACATAGTACTCGAGTGAATGCACCAATTTACATCATAACAAGCAAAACTGATTTCGGTGTTAATTTGTAAAACTAAAGTAAACTGTTGCTTTGAAACACGTGAATACATCAATTTATGCAAAATTCCAATTTTGCGCATATATTAAATTGGCAACCTAGATGGAAACATCTATATTTTAAGTGAATGTGATACTTTGAATAAGAACAAGCAGAACGGATTTGTGCTGATTCGCAAAACTAAACATGTCGCTTTGAAATGAGTGTATCAATTTACGCATGACTCCATTTTGCGTGTAAATTAAATTTGCAACTTGGATGGAAACATCTATACTTAGATGAATGCAACAATTTATATAAAAACAAGCAGAAGTGATTTCTGTGATAATTCGTAGAACTAAACCAATTGTTTCTTTGAAACGAATATATCAATTTGAATGGAAGCATACATACTTGGAAATTTAAATTTTTGTGTGTAATTTTTGGGTAAATTACGTAAATTTGCATTAATTTACATATTTGTTGTTTCAAGGCTACAATTTTCACATTTTGTTTTATGAATTATTAACACCGAAATCAGTTTTGCTTCTTATTTCGTAAAACCAAATATATATTGTTGCTTCGAAACAAATACATACATTTTCGCAATATTTTAATTTTGTGCATATATTAAATTTGCAACTTGGATGGAAACATACATACTGAGGTGAATGTGAAAATATACATAAGAACAAGCAGAACTGATTTCAGTGTTAATAATTTGTAAAACTAAGCTTAAATTGTTGCTTTGAAATGAATGTCAATTTACTCAAGAATAGTTGAAAGAACGATTTTCTTTCTGCTTGTGTTTCATGGATGTGTTGTGTGTGTATATGCTGACAAATACCTTATTTAAATATCCAAAATATGTATTAAACAGGTTTTGTAAAGGCGCATGAATAACTGCTGCTGATAATGTAAAATTGTTGCCAACACACACACACACACACACACAGGGTTTGTACAAGTGCGCATACACAAACGGCCACAAACGCGCTTGAGGAGTCGAGGAGGAGTGTGGGGTGAAAGGAGTGCTCTGCGTTACCTCTGCAGCCCAAATTAGACTCAACGACACATATTTATTATTCACACTTTCTCAAAAACTCATTTTCAGTGGCCATGAATTATTTAGCAGTTTTCCAAGCAAAAGGCGCCTTTTGATTAAACGGTGCCCCAGATAACCTCACGCCCTACACACACACACACACATCTGAGAATCAGCGAAGACGTAACCGTGCCTTCTCAGGGTGAGTAAAGATGGTAAAAACAAGAGACACAAGGGGAAAATAAGCCACAGCCGTGGGCGTGTTCATTACTGTAGGTGAACCGACGTGACTGTTTTGGCAGCAGTGTGTCGCCGTGCGGCCTGTGGAAACTCACCGCATTGCTCTCAGTGCAATTTTGTACGCCAGTTCGGCATCGTGAGGTAGGAGGCATGTGAAGAGATACTTGGCAAACGTGTGCATCGGAACGCTCTCTCTATAGATGAGCTCTCCCAAACCACTGTAGGGCCCACCTGCAAGAGAAAAACACACCAGTTCATGCACACATAAACATACAGGAACAATTGCATTTACTTACTTTAAATCAGGGATTCACAAACTTTTTTGTCAGCCAATTTTTACATTTACTTTAGGCCCCCCCTGATATTTTAACCCTACAAAGCCTACCATGTAATTTTTAAAACATGATCAAACTTTGCTGAAAAACTTGTTGCACACAGTCTACTACATGCCTTCTGTCATCTGACTGATAGCTTTTAGTTTTTTTAACAAGTAAAAGGCCTTTAACAACTGCACCAAATTGCATACTTTTGCTCATTTTGGGCTTCTGAATAAAACTGAGGTGTTTTTTTCCCTTTAAGATCCACATTTTCATTATATCACGCTGTATGAGCCAAAAAAAGCCTGATGTATCAAATATGGTACTCAACAAATAACAGATTATTTAGATGTTGACAAAAGGTTCAATAAACCATTGCATTTCAAATTTCAATGCAAATTTGCATTGCATTATTTTTCTATTATTTAATTTCTGGCTTTGCAGATTTAAGTTAATACAGTACGTCAAATTTAACACATTCACCTTTTTTTGATTCTCCAGGGTAGGCTATGTAGTTCATTATGATTTAAAATTACTGATTTATTTTAAGTTGACATATTTATACATTTAAATAATTATTAGCTTTGAATCAACTCATCAACTCCCCAGTTTAGGAATCACTGATTTAAATGAACAGTTATTCATTTCCATTCATACATACTAATCAATTTATTTAGGTGTAACACTTCTGTGAAATGTTTAAAACAACATACAGTCACATAAGATGTAGAGGAAACTTACAGAAAGTACTTTTTTAAAAACATTTATTTAGTTATTTTCATCACCAATATAAACAGCAAGTTTGAAAATGCAAAAGTGTGAACAATGATTTGAATAAAGCTGTCGTACACCTTCAGAAGATACAGCACATGCCCTTCTGAAGGTGTGAGATGTGGTTAGAAATGCACAGATTTGTAGGTACAAACAGGGTGTAAGAGTGTGTTTGTGAGAAAGAAACGCCTTCGGGGTTCATGTTTCACCACACAACCAAGTGATGCACACACACCCAAGATACCTTTCAGCATGACACATCAAAACCACATAAAGTACTGTGGTGCTGTCATCACTTTAACAGTATTTGCATTCTGCTTTAAACACCGCCATGGTATTGTAAGTGTATCACCATCAGTTTCTCTCCAACATCATAGATTGGTCGTACTGTAGGTCAAAAGTGAACATGGATAACATCTTCTCTGAAAAGTGTCAAGTAACGTTATCCATTTCCAGGCAAAACGCACAAAAAGCGGGCCATGGTGTTTCCGGGGCAAGTGCTGCATCGTGGGTAATCTGCTTACAGATCGTTTTACAGACCCTCCCCCTCCTCATCCTCAAACCAGATGAAAACCACATGCCCACTTTCAAGCATGCAGGCCTTTTCAAACTTGCCTACAATATAAACTGCAATGCTAGAAGCCATATGTGAGAGCTTAGCTTTCCCTGTCATTAGATTATTTTCGACAGAGCACAGCGACCACAAGCCACTTCACAAATACACATGGCACTGGACATACAAACAGACACCGACAAACTAACCAAAATAAACATTCATGAGAGGCATACGTGCTACCAGCTAGCTAGGCAGCATCTTAAACAAAATAAAACCTCTTCTGTGATGCTCTGCATTGGCAGAAACTCACAAATAGCACTCGACTAGACTTGACTAGTTAGCATACTGCTAAGCTAACTCTGATAAGCATGAAAATATATATTACACACAAATATTTAGTAATATTATATAGTAGTATAACTAAATATTAAAGTATACGCATAATCAACATCTATCTCGACTAATTAGTCATCAAGGATACACAATCTCCATAGAGTTTGTAGCAAAGCATTCTGGGATTGCCTTCTTTACAAAGCATGATCATAACATACCTTGTTTTGGCTAAATTATAAACACAGCACTGCATGTATACTTCCCAGAATGCCTTGTGATAAGCTTTGAGCGAAAAATAAATCATTTAATGACTATTTAATTACTAAAAAGTAAAAAAAATAGCACACAAAAAAACTGAATTGGAATGTACTGTGTGTTTTACACTTATTAGAGCTTCAAACTGTTAGCTTAGTATCATGCTAATGTCAAACTAAAGTCCCTTTCAAGGAAAGTCTGCTTTTTTTGGGATGCAAGACCTACTCTTATATACATGAATGTGGAAATACTGAAATCTCAAGTCACATTTAAATAACATTTCAAATTGGCAATAAAACCTGACCAATAAATGTTGCTTTTTTACGTTCAAACATTGTATATTTCAGGATGTTAAATCTTAGGGTGGCCTCTAATGGCAACTGCAGTGATGTGATGACTTTAAACCAATTGACCCTTCACAGGGAGTTTGATTGACAGGTGATCTGACCAATCATAACACCGAATCTGCCATTTTTGTCCGACAAACAAACCAGACAGGAGAGTAGATTAACACTGGTGGACTTGAACTTGAAAAATGGTGTGTATTGACATCTTTCCACGGTTGAACAAAGATACCTTCTGATGTTCTTGTTTATATGGCGCTATAACTAGTAAAGAGGAAGAGATGACTGGTTCATGTGCCGCTTGAACTGAGGCGTTACAGCAATCTGTCACAACACATTAAAGAGCCACAAAACTGTCTTTGTATTGTTTGGATTTTTTTTTTTTTTTATGACAAAATTTGAAAGATGAGACTTTTATACCAAAAGTGACCTGCTTTGTCTTGTCTGTGTGTCCTCTCTATTTCGGGATGTATTTTTCACTGCGTGAGAACATGATGTGTGGCGTGAGAGCACCATGGCTTGTCGGATGTAGCAACAGTAACAAAGGGGTAGGGCTGCATTTTGTCAGTAAAGCCGGTTCTGTAATCAGTAGTAAATCTCCATCATGTGCTTTCAGATGGAGCAGCATTTACTATACAGAGCCATAGGTCACTGACAGGTTACGAAAAAAAAAAAAACCTGACGATATTATTGCACGATTATGAAATCGAAGAAATCGTTCGCGATAATGACAGCTGTTTGCGTAGCTTCTCAGTGAACTATGGCTCTATGTAGTAAATGCTGCTCTATCTGAAAGCAACCACATTTAATAACATGTCTTTACTCCAAACTCACTTCATAACGTCAGTCGAGTGTTTGAAATAAATCCTTCTGTGAGATGATGTGGCTTCTTGCACAGAATAAGGCATGCAACAAATTTCATTGTAATCTGAGCAGTGATAAAGAATTGATTGAAATCAATGAAAACAGTTAAATCTTCTGTTTGTTCAGCAACTGCTATAGGCATTTCCTGGGTTTCTTCTTCGCGGGTTGTAGTTTCCGCGAGAGAGCGCCCTCTGGGCTTCGGATGGAGATTTACTGTTGATCACAGAACCGTGCTTCACTGAAAGATAAGCATGACAATCGCAGCTTCTGTCTAATCACGATTGCGATTTCATTTCGATTTATCGTGCCGCCCTACAAAGGGAGGCAGATCTTCGCAAAGGGTCAATTGGCTATTGGCTAGTAATATGAGTAAACCGTCTTGGTATTTATAAAGTGTTTGGTCAACCGCTGTTCAACTGAACCTTAGTAAGCATCTGCTTATGTAGCCAGCTGACAGCAAGGCAGCTCACTAGGCTTGCAACAGAGCTACAGTCACGTCTTGCTGAAGATACTAACTGACACACACACACACACACACACACGACAGCTGAGCATGCTAACTCTATTACAGCGTGTGTTGGAAGGGGGTGGCATGCTCTGGATGTCTCTCAGTGTGAGAACGCTCTTGTTGTTTTGATGGATTTTCAAATTTGGCCAGAACTCCCCCAAACCCTGTAGCCAATAGAATGCTTGCCTTCCTGTTTATTGTGCCCCCGTCACACTCTTGGCATATGCTGGGTGGAGGAATCCACACAGCGGGGCCAGTTTATCAGTTCTCTTCATTCTTTCAAAACAACCCAGTGGCGTTCAGAGGCAGCTCTGTAGGCAAAGACCATTTCGTTTTACTCCCAACACCAGCCCCAAGTGAAGCAAACAGCCTCGTCCACCACTGAGCGCCTTTGCACATGCTGAACACTGCTCTGAGGGAAATACAACTTAATGGAGTCTGAAACTTTGTTAAAAGAGGAAAACAACTAGGTTTTCTGTAGAAAACAGCATAGTTCTTGCCCCTGCAAAACACGCCACCATGATGATGAAGTTTGGTAGCTTCACAATTTTCCCAGCTCATGAATTTCTTAAGTTTCTGAATCGTTTGCTAGACTGTTCTAGGTTAGTTGCTAAGGTATTCTTAGTGGTTACTAGGGCCTTGCGAAGTAAGCGACCATCTAACAAGGCCCTACCTTTGCAACTGACTAGCATCCACCCAGAACACCCTACCAATGCCCTAGAAATGATTCTGAAACCTTAGCAATGGATTAGCAAATACAGGTAAAGTTGCCAAGATAATTTCAACATCATGGTAGCGAATTTTGCAGGGGAGGCCTCCAAAATGTTGTGATCCCTAGATAGTTTAACATCATCTTTATGTTTAGTAAAAAATACATTAGATTTAACTGTGTTATACATTAGATTTAACTGTACTTATTACAGTACCAACTTCCAGAGCAGCACCTTCAGAAACAACAACAACTGAACCAGATAATCAAGGTCTTCAAGATTACTAAGAACATTCAATCAAGTGTGTTGGAATAGGTTTTAGCTAAACTGCATGAAGGCAGTCCTCAGAGAGCAGAATTGGACACCTTTGGTATATAGTATGTGCTATTCTAGAGCAGATTTTTAAAGACACGCTTCACAAACTATTTGGCTAGATATTAAGCTGACGCATGAGGAAATCAGATGCACCCATTCCAGAATTGTTAGCTATGTCCAAATTGCTTCCCCAGGCTATTGCTTTCAGCCTCAGTTAATGAAAAACAAACAGCATTGCCGTCATTCCCTCGCACTGTAAATCATCAAGACTTACCCTCTAGCAGGAAGACAGCTTGCTTGCGGAAGATCTTGACCAGGGTGTCGTCCAGGTCAACTTCCTGCAGCTTGGCGATCAGGTGCTCCTCGTTGCGGCACACCTTCTCTTGGGCGTACAGTCCATCGGGCATGATTCTCTGCTGACCCAGTCCCATCAGGGCCGTTTCCACCGCCAGGGCCAGATATGACTCACCCTCCTCCAGGAAGCGGCGCGTGGACGGAAACAAGTGCAGCTCGCTGTGCTTGCTCGAGCTCATTGTGCTGGCTGCAGAGGGCAAGAAACAGAAAGAATGTAAGAAACCGGGAGGTGGTGACACCTCCAAAGTTAACCACCGTAGTGAGACCTTCCTCCCAGGCACTGGTTCTTAGACAGGTCTTGTCGTATAATGAGACACCAGAGAGGAACTCTGCCTGGACTCTGCCTGGTCTAATGAAGCAGCTCAGCCTGATAGGGCATAAGGCAAGGCATGCTCAATTAGGCTCCTGAGTGACTGAGGTAATACACTGTACCCTGGACTCGCAAATGCATTGGATGGTTCATGCATCACATTCATATCTGTGAGACGGTGCAAAATGCTATTGGATATGACCAGGCCCAGGCTGTATTTAGTAACTAGGAGAGAGCGAGACAGACAGAAAGACAGACAGGCTGAGCCCCTGCTCTTCACTCTTCACTGATCTCCAGCTACATGGCCGCCAACTCCGAAATGCAGCTCTGAGCCACGCAAGCCTTCCCACCAACTCGGCATCAAATCCAGCTTTTTAATTGGCTGCACTGGAGTCCACTGGAAAGGTTTTTGTGCCGAGGATTAGCCCCTTAACCAATCAAAAGGCTGTACTTAGTGCCGAAGGCTCAACATCTCTGCCAATTAAAAGGCCAAATATAGTGCTAAGGATTGATGCCTAAACCAGTCTTTCGATTGGCTTTGAGAAACTTATCCTTAGCACCAAATCCAGCTATATAATTGGCTGAGAAGTCGATCCTTCGGCACCAAATCCAGTCTTCTTATTGGGTGTGAGGAACAGAACCTGTGCGTGCAATCAAAAAGCGGATTTGTTGCTGAGGAGGCAGTTCCTCGAGACCAAATTGAGCCGTTTGATTAGCACCAAATTCAACCTTTTAATTTGCTAAGAGGCCAATCCCTAAGGACCAAATACAGCTTTTTAATTGGTTGCACAGTAGTCGATTGAAAAGGCTGGATATGGTGCTAAAGATTGACTCCCAAACTAGACTTTTGATTGGCTGTGAGTTACTTGCACCAATTCCTTTGACTGGCTGAGAGGTTGAGCCCTCAGCACTAAAACAGCCTTTTGATTGGCCATGAGGAACCAATCCTTTGCAGCCATTCAAAAGGCTGGATTTGGTCCTAGGGAGTCAGGAATCTACCCATCTGATTGGCTGGGCATCATTGATCCCTCAGCACCAATTCCAGGCTTTTATTTGGTAGTAATGATTAATTCCCTCTGGTTTCTAAAATTGAGATTCCACCATGCAAACACTGGGCCAAAATGAGATGTGTTATGCATGAAGGCCTAAAGAAATGCTAAGATTAAAACAAGCTTTATAAAAGGACTTTTCCGCAAAACCCTCCCTTAAAACCTTGAAAAACAGCAAACGGGCCATGTATTAAAAAAATACATAAAAAACAAAAAAAAAAAAAACTGGATTTCTGATCGTTCATGTCATTACCATTTTAACAGCAAAGTGAATCCAGAGCTCCATGTTCTCGGTTACACATTAATACCATTGGCGACTCATTTGGGGATAATAATGAGAAGCATCATAATGTTTTAATGATGCCTCTTTGGACCCGTGCGGCTGGCTCCGGGAGGATTTAATGTCCTAATCAAAAATGAGCGCAAAGAGGGAAGCTTGAGGCTTCACACCTTCTTTTATTCTGCACTCCCACCACCAAATCTCTTTCTTTCTCCTTCCCTAATAAACTCTAAGTTCAAAGCCAACCACAGCAAGAGAGAAATCAAAGCCAGTGCTTTGGCTTAAGGAGAGCCTTGTCTACTCTTGGACCAACTGAACCTAACAGGAAGCCCTAGACAGGAAGCTGGGAGATTTGGACGGCTACATAGGGATATGTCGGGCAAAGTTACAGCTCCTACATAGTCCACAGATATCCGGGAACATGCAAAATCCTATCCTCATCAAAATCCCTTTTGGACCATAAGACTCCTAATCAGGTATAAGTTCATTAAGGGGTTCAAGTGTGGATAGGAGTTTGCATGTACAGTAGACTTGTGGCTCTACGGTCTCCATCTTGAGTGGGCTTGCTGGAGACGGGCGATCGCACCTACCCTTTCAGGTGCCAATCAGAATGGGCATGAGCCCAAAGGCAACAATAATGTATAATTTCAGCACCGTGTTCTCTGATTGTGATACAGTCATCTCTCCAATCAAAGCTCATGAATAAGAGATGGGAACAGAAAACATTCAAATTAAAAGTACATTAAAAATGCAGCAGGGAAGAATAAAGTTATGACTTTTAGGCTCAGATAAAAGAGACTCATACTTTACTCTTAATATATACCATAAGGGGCAGTCGTGGCCTAATGGATAGAGCGTTGGACTTGTAACCCGAGGTTGCGGGTTTGAGTCTCGGGTCCGGCAGGAATTGTCGGTGGGGGGAGTGAATGTACAGCGCTCTCTCTCCACCTTCAATAACACGACTGAGGTGAGACCCTTGAGCAAGGCACCGAACCCCCAACTGCTCCCCGGGCGCCGCAGCATTGGCTGCCCACTGCTCCGGGTGTGTGTTCACAGTGTGTGCGTGTTCACTACTGTGTGTGCACTTGGATGGGTTAAATGCAGAGCACAAATTCCAAGTATGGGTCACCATACTTGGCAACACGTCACTTCAAAATGCAAAAAATATATATTTTTAATCAGAGCGTAAAGTAGTAGCATACGTGAGGTTAATTTGAGAGAGGGTTGATCGGTTCTACTACAGTAGTCTAAAAACTCTTGTTGCAAATAGACATTCTGAGACTGGCTTTTCCTAAGTGGAGCACATGGCGCATGAAAATATGCTGTATAAATGTTAACATTAACAGTTTTTACTATAAATATTACAGAAGATGCTTAAGACGCCTGACGCTTTAACAGGGTGTTAATAGGCCTTGACAGTTTCAGCTAATTCGTAAAAACATTCTGTAAATAACATGAATCATGCTGCGGCATCTCACGTCTTTGTACCTGAGAAATCTAGAAACCCGCCTTGCGAACTGTCTTCATCCCCGCGGCCCGTTTCCATCAGCGTGCTGAAGAGCGTTCCAATGGGGTCCAAAGGGTGTCCCACCCATCCCTCTAGATTAGTGATGGACGTCACCCCTTTATGAAGCAGATCTAGATAGAGAAAAAGACAAAATGGTTTGTTTTTGGATGGTACACAAATAAACACTCTTTTTGACCTTATTTATGTAAGCAATGGCCTTCAAGCTCTGTTCCAAACCCTAGAGAGCTCCCTATCTAAGCAACCTACATCAAAGGCATGTTCCCTAAGCTAATGCTGTTCCAAAAAGAAATTAAGACTGCACTGCTTTACATGGTACTTTGTAATTGCCAGCATCTTGCAACTATTCCAGAAAGCATTGCAACAAACTTGAGATAATTTTATTCAGTAATGACAAGCAATGATAAAAAACTAAGTAAAAATGCACAATTTTACTCAATATTTGAGTTATTTATTGTGCTTATTAGGGCGAGTCATTATTAATATGAGTCATACTCTAGTTGATTCTTAAGTCACTGCAGATGACTAGAGAGAAATTATAAATATATGTAATTGAATAAAGAAACAAATACATAACATAGTGATAAAAATAGCGCACAATCTACCAAAAGACAAAACCGTATCTAGAGTCCGACTATGTGATGTGAACAGTGGGAGACTGTGATTTCCTATCGCATCCGTCTCTTGTGGAAATCACAGCACTGGTGTTTTACATAAAGTCCAGAACCGGGCCATAGAGCTGCCTCATTTGAATAATATGAATTATGCGTGGGCACTTTCACCACAACAAGCAGTCATTTGCATTTAAATGCAATTGACCTGAGCCCTGCTGGGCATGAGTGGACATTCAGCTCTAGTGAAGAGCAGTGCAGCATAAAACCGTTACCTGGCCATTAGATACTGAGACAGCGAGCACAGGAACACAGTACTGAAAAGATAATTGGGTAACAATGCTACCATTTTTTTGGCCTTTTTGGCACTGTTAATGATACGGATGACAGACAAAAGATGGAAAATTAGAGAGATAACATGTCGGACTTAAACTGCACATATACGACACATGATCTGCAGCATCAAAGCATCTACAAATCACTGTTTTAAATAAAAATGGATGATATCTGGCAACACAAGTGGCTGTTGGCAATGCAATGAGGGTCTGTCCAATCTAAAAAAAAATCACTTTTACATGTTGTTTGAACATAAATGTGTGTTGGCAGTGTGTGTACACAACCACCCTATAAGGATAAAAATCCACCCACTCCTTTTTTTAATCCCCATAAATCATAAGCAGTGTCTCATAACGAGCCGTTCGCAGAATCCGTAAAATGTGACATCACATTTTACAAGCCCCTCCCACGACTGTAGACGGACACTGCCGTATTAGCAGTGACCCCGCCCTGAGTGAGCTGCACACAATCCGCCATGTTTATCTTCACGTAAGAGCATTTAAAAGCAGCATTCAAGTAAGAAATGTCTTTTTATTAAATCTACAGAAGTTATTCAGTTCAGAGCAGTGAGTGATTTTCTGTTTTTATTTTATTGTTTGGGTCATATTAACAGCATAGACGCTGCTGTCACTTAATACACAGATCTAATAAAGACATGCGATACCTTTCCCAAACATAACCGACTGTGGTTTTGTAATGTATGTGCATTTTTAACAAACTTGACAGTTTAAGCACAATAAGACATGGTACTCAGATGCCGTGTAACTAGCTGCTTTCTGTGCACGTGCTTCGGATGTGCACGCTCAGAAAACCGTATATCCGAAGTTTAAACTGATATGGCTTTAAAACACATGATTTCAGTGCGATAGACATGTTAATCAAAACCAGATGTTTTTTGGCAGAGTATCTGAGGTACAGCAGCTCTTTTGCATTTAAAGAGACATGCACAAAAACAGAGTGTTTCTGCTTCCATTCAAAACAGGCATTTTCAAAATGATATAATAAATGACCTGTGGGGTATTTGGAGCTGAAACTTCACAGACACATTCTGGGGACACCTGAGGTTTATATTACATCTTGTAAAAAGGGGCATAATAGGTGCCCTTTAAAATCTTTGAAATACTATGCAAATAAGCAGTGATGCGATGCATCAAATACCATTAATAACTCAGACATGGGCTGCCCTTCCCAAAAGCATTATGAGCTAAGTTGATCATAGAGACCATTGGTGCTAATGCTTCTATGATCTACTTAGACTTACAAAAGTTTTTGGAAATGTAGCCATGGTTGTAGTCGAATGTTAGCAAGTTCATCTAAGGCATTACATCATTCTATAAGATTTGTCTCCTCTCATATATAACGAAAATAATAAACGGTGCATGGAAAACAGTGCTGCCATTGTACTAATGTAAGAAATGATTATGCACTCCTGCAACTTATAAACAAACGCTTTCCCCTACCAAATGTTCATTTTTAGCAGCAAGAAACCAATTCGACTAGCAATACAGTTTTTAACTCACCTTTCTTGTGGTTTCGGAAGAGCTCCAGCTGTTTCTGCTGCTGCCGGCGCAGGGTGTTGACGATGGCGATGGCCAATCGCAGTGCTTCCCGTGGGTAACCGTGAGATCTCAGTGCATCTACCCTGGCGCAGGCCGTAGGGACGTGTTCTGTGATAGAAACCCCCCGCAAAAAAATCCTTTAACAAACCTCAGATGGGCACAATAGAAACATATTCACCCGCATGCAAAAGGCCAGCGGGACAGAAAATAAAAATGCCTTTCATTTTGTTAGAAACTCTTGTTCTCGCTCCCAATAAAGCCTCCATTCATTGCTTTTTTTCATAAACTTGCTCTGCATTTTTTCTTAATGCTATAGACTGCGTAATACAAAGAGGCGAGTCAAACAAACGTCTTTTTCCGGCCGAGCCGCTCACCGTGCCACAGGGGCCAGCTGCGAGAGTCAAAGAGCGAATTTTCAGTGTTGTCATGGTAACAGTAGTTGGTGTAGAGGTCGTCGTTGATAATGTGCTGTAAGTGGCTGTCTTGCCAGTGGAGATCGCATGCCTCGATGGCTCGCGTGAAAACCGTCCGGTGGGGCCGGGTGCCCAAATCTGAGGACGAAGAAGAGGAGGAGGAGGAGGAGAGACAGGGAAAAGGGAAAGGAAATTGCTCTGTCATTCTCAATGCTAGCTCTGAGAGCGAGGCCCCTGGGGGCCTGTCAGTCAGGGGCAAACGGTAAAACCTTCGGAAATAAGTCCGTAGATTAGTGCAGCGAGCTGAACTGTCATTCACAGGTGGTGCAGATACCGACATGACCGCTGCAAGGTGGCGTTACATGGGCTGGTGGATCTTGCTATAAGAAATCATTATATCAAGCCTTTTGATAATATTTCATATGCAAAAACTATGTGTAAGTAAACTATGTGACGCAGGGACTTCTGTAAACACTTTTGAGTGATAACACAAATGAATCATTGAATCAGACAGTCAGTTCAAAAGTTTGGGGTCTTATATGCAGAAGTCAGTCTCTTCTGCTCACCAAGGCAGCATTTATTCGATAAAAAATACAGTAAAAACAGTAATTTTATTATTTATTCCTGTGAAGCAAAGCTGAATTTTCAGCATCATTACTCCAGTCTTCAGTGTCACATGATCCTTCAGAAATCATTCTAATATGCTCAAGAAACATTTCTTATTGTTATCAATGCGGAAAACAGTTGTGCTGATACATATTTATGTGGAAATCGTGATGCTTTTTTTCAGTATTCTGTGATGAACAAAGTTCAAAATAACAGTATTAATTTGGAACGGAAACATCATAAATGCCTTTACTGTCACTTTTGATCAATTTAATGCATCCTTGCTGAATAAACATTAAATTATTTTAACAATAAATACAAATATTAATGACACCAAACTTTTGAACAGTCTATAAACAGCAAATGAAGCACACTGAGTTGATTAATTCATCAATTCATTGCTTTATTGTCAACAGAAACATACAATATATCATAAATATTTGCTATATCGCCCAGCCTTAGTGCATCCCAGACGAAAAACTCTAATTAAATCTATACAACCTCTGTGCCAACCAGTCTAGAGCCCATTCATGCCCAAAATACCCATGCCTTAGGAAAAGGGGAAGTCATTTCTTTGCAATTACCTGTCTGGAGCATGAATATTTATAACAAAACACATCATAAAATCTCTGCAGACGTTGTCGCCTCGGTATAAAAGACCTGACTAATCGAAAAGTTTCAATGGAGCTATTTCCCCCCCCCCCGCCCCAACCCTCGCTTTCGCCCAGAGTTATGATTAGCACAGCAAGGACAAAAGCCAGGGAGGAAGTACTGAACCGCTGTTATTAGGGGCATTCCATTAGTCACACAAAGCCTAATAAAAGGGGCGCACGGAGGCACGGTTGATTAAAACACCCCGTTTCTGCCCCCACCACCATGACACACACACACACGCTTACCTTGGTTGCCGTGTGCACCCTGAGGCAAGGCATTGGTTAAATTGGGCAGCTCGTTGCCGTGGTTACCATCCTCCAAAGGACACACGTCCACACTGTTCCACTTCTTGAGCTGCCTGAGCC
Source organism: Schizothorax lantsangensis (assembly GCA_027422415.1). Classification (NCBI taxonomy): domain Eukaryota; kingdom Metazoa; phylum Chordata; class Actinopteri; order Cypriniformes; family Cyprinidae; genus Schizothorax; species Schizothorax lantsangensis. The sequence continues at coordinate 25,473,770 of CM049856.1, read as the reverse complement.
AAGCGGCCTTCTGTTCCGGCTTACAGTGGGGGTTCAGCACGATACACATCCACAAGGCACCTGGGAAAGACAGGGAGCGTCAACACAAAGCAATATGGAGGGATGCTTGGCGGTTTCTTAAGAAATAGATGATGTAGGCCTCACCAAACAGCCTCCGAATCGGCCTGGGAGGTTCATATGGTCAACAGACAGAGAGCTTCATAACGTCTGACAGATAAATAGGTCAGCTGACTGCTCGACTGAACGCCGTTACCTTTAACGCAGACAAACGACCTCAGAGAGCTCGTCAAATCATTTCCTTTATGCTCCGCTTTAAATTTGATGGTAATCATATAATCCTGAGTCACTAATGACAGCAATTTCTCAGAATCAGCTTCATGTATTTTTGCTCAGGCTTACTGAAGTCGACAAGGAATTGAATGCAATTCTTTTGATTGGATGAATAACCAGATATCATTTTTGGATTTATATTGTTGTGATGTAACTTTCTGCTCTATGCACATTGAAAATGAAGATACAGAATTTGGATTTACAAATTTTGGACTGGCAATTTTACAATGCAATTTAATGATGACCTATCTATCTGTGTGTGAGATTAAATGTAATCTGGAACACAAAACTAGATTATATAACATTAAAATACTCGTAATCAGACTACAGTTACTTTTTTATTGATTACACGATTACATATTCACATGGTCACTTGACATGCCAATAAATCAAAATAATAGTTAATATTTTTATTAAGCGTTTTATTTTGATTGTTGTAATTTATAAAATATTTATTTTAATTTTATGATTTAATTAATTATTATCTTTACATTAAACTCAGGAACCCCCCTGCAGTTTCTTCACAAAGTCTATTTTGGGAAACTTTGATGTAAATGTTTAATGCACTTCGTGTTGTTGATAAAAATGGAATATATATTCTTTCTCTTTGTGTTTTTATATCAATATGGCCCTAGTAAAAAAGTAATGTATATATACAAATATATTTATTTCATATGAAGTATCTATTAACATATTTACTGACTGACATATCACTCGAGACTTACAGATATACAAATTATAATTAAACTTTATTTGGAGTACTACTTGTGCACAATGCACATTTCTTAATATAAAGCCCTAAAATGTGTTTTATTGTCACTATTGATGAGGATTGTGTGATTTCTGAATAATATCGGTCTTTAAATGCAAGATATTTAAAGTATACCTGAAGAATACTTGCAATAGTTTCACTTTAGCACAATCAAATATACTTCAGTATATCTTTAGTTGGAATTCAGCACTACTTCTGCACAATTAAAATGCATTAAGTACAAAATTAATTATTCCAATTTAGCAGACTAACAATTAATATTTAAAAATGAATTATACCAGTTTAGTATAGTAAAAGTACAATTGCAGGGTATTCTTAAGTACATAAATATGTAAATATATTTTTTGTATACTTAGCATTAAATAAATGCATTTCAAATACATTTACATTTAGTCATTTAGGAGACGTTTTATCCAAAGCGACTTACAAATGAGGACAATACAATCAAAATCAACAAAAGAGCAATGATATTCAAGTGGTATAACAAGTCTCAGTTAGCTTAACGCAGTACACAGCATGGTTTTTTTTTTGAAAAAAATATATAATACATAAAAAGAAAACAGATAGAATAGAAAATACATTTAAGTATATTTATTTTTTACTAGGAGGTTCAAGATTACCCTATTTAAATCAATTTGATACACAATTTAGGTCAAAAGTAATCTAAAAGTAGTCTGATTTTATTACCTGAAACGTGTAATGTAAAAGATTACTTGGATTACATTAACTACAATATACAGTATATAATTTAAATTGTAATCATAAAATTTTTCTCATCTTTTGACCAATGTTTCTGTAGATTTGGGAACTGACAGGAGAAAACCACTTCTAATTGGGCAAACTGGCATTATTATTGGCCGGTAATCTCAAAAAAATGGCCAAAAATCAGTCTATAATAGCACAATATCTACACAATAGTCTGCTGTCAATCTTGAGAAATGCAATTGAGAAAAGCACTTTTGTTTATTGCAGTAATCTGTAATCTGATGATGAACAGTCCAGTTGATATGTTGGTTGCTCAAAAATGATGGCAGCGAGTGGAGTTTCTACTCTATAAATACACCAAATGCTCACAATCCCTGATTTAAAAAAGTAATAAAAATAAGTTAGATGACATCCATCCTGAAATACAGGCCTCTTTTAAGCCAAAGGTACAAAGAAGTTGAGCATAAAGCTCCGGATCGATACACGTACGTCCCTCACAGGGCAAAGCTGCAGAACGTCACCGCCAAGCAGCCGCAACCCATGAGGTTCATTTCACCTCTAATTCATCCCATTGGCTGCATTAGGCAGTGATGTATGGAGCCTGACGCGAGCGCCGTGCCATACGGATTGTGTATGATGGTTTAATCACTCCCAGAGTGCTCCACAATGACATACTGAGAATACCTGCAAGAGCCAGAGATGGAGGAGGGGCGAAGGAGAAAACAACGAGACGGGGGGAGAAATGAAGCGAGCGGGAGAGACAAATGTATGATGGCAGGAGAGGAATTAGATAGCGGTGAGAGAAAAGAGTGGAAGACAAAGGAAAGCAGGAGGGAGAGATGTGAGGAAATCTGGAGGAGCACAGGAGGCTCGTGGGGGGATGGGACCGAGTCTCGGCTCTTTGTTTGGCATGAAGGACAACAGACGTGGAAGAGATGAGAAAACATGCACCACGGAACATGCAAACACAGGACGCAGCGGCGTATCTGAAAAATGCAAATCTCAGAGACTTTAATACCTCTATGCCAGGAGAAGGTTAGAGGCAGGAGTCAGGGTGCAAATATAATAATCAAAGTATAATAAATGTAATGCATTGTATTATAATAATAAATTATAATATTAGGTGCAAAGTTTTTTGCTGCAAAATACCACTACTATTAATAATAATAATAATAATAATAATAATAAATATAATATAGTTCCTTTTTTGTGCTGGGAAAAAAAAAAAAAAAAATAATAAAAATGTAATAAAAAAAAATAATAATAATAATAATAATAATAATATAATAATAAAGTTCCTTTTTTGTGCTGGGAAATAAAATAAAATGAAAAAAATCTAATAATTATAATAAAAACAATAATAATAATAATAATAATAATTATTATTATTATAACAGCCAACAAATTAATATAATATAATATAATAATGACTTGAATGGTTCTAAGACAGGAGTAGGGATAGAAATCAATCAAATATTACAGAAAAACAGATTTTCATGAATTTATGATGCTTAGTTCATGAACGTCAGCATTCTCCTGTGTAACACTAAACTAAAACTCTCAATAAAATAAGACATCAAATTCGATGTCCTTCCAAACAACATCTGATATGTGATAAGTCCGATATGTGAGTGAATGATTCTTACGAGTCGATTCTTTTGAATGACTCGTGACTCCAGTTAAAGATGCACATCTGGAGTTCTATTCTAATAAATGCTACTAAAACAGCTCCAAGACTTGCTAAATGAAACCATGTCTACATCAGGCTAATGATTTTTCAGTTGCCCATAACTTGCCGATAACTAGTTAGTGAACATTCTTAGGTGGCACCTTCGACACTTCCAGTGTAGGGAACTTCAAGTCGACAAGGTTGCTTCCAGTATAAACATGTATTAAGTGGAAACGAGAACTGGCCAATTTCTTATGGTTACCATTCCTAGACAGGCGCGAACGGATCTGCAACGAACAAGACCGTAAATACCACAAACAATGGCAAATAAGACATAAAACACTTCAAAGTGGTTGTTATGGCTAAACCAAAGCTAAACTCATCCGTCACATCGTCCTGTCCAGTCTCTCTCACAAACCACTGATTGAAAGCAAAAATGGTTACAGCAGCTGTAATTCATTACGACAAGATCACAATAAGTGAGGTGTGATGCTAGGGAGGGGAGAACGCTACATGCTAATCAAGACGCCGCTGGCTATTTAGCCCGTCATTGTCTTAAACTTGCTGGCTATACGGCTTTGTGTTTGGACAATGTGAAGGATTAGCGCTCGCTAGTGTAATCATGTCAGCTGAGAGAAGTCGTGGCCTAATTTCCAGCCTCCTCCGTCATACGTAACCTAGATGAAAAGGAGTCGCTTTCAGCACACAGGCCCCTGTGCCCAGATTAATTAAAACAATATTGAGCTTTGCTGAATAAATTCATCCACACACGCACACACTCACGCGCACACAGCCCTCCCCCTTCGCTCTGACCGCGTCTTTCACGGGCCTAATTTGAGCTTTCACTCCAAATCTCATCCCTGCTGTCAGCACGCCTGTCTCGAGCCCAAAGCATCCCATGGTTCCACTCTCTCAGAAACACACATGCATAAACATAGCAAATGCTCAAGCAATATGGGCTTTTCTATGGGATCGACCAGGGCAACCAAAATAATCATAATAACAATAATAATAATAAAACATCATAACAATGTAATGTAATATAATACAATATAATGTGTAATATGAAGAAACAATAATCTTCAATATATAAGTAAGGGATAATACACGGCTAGCTGTGCATTAAACGATTTTAATGCACGAAGTAGGCCACCCGGCACGAAGTGCATTAAAATAGTTTAACGCACAGCTAGCCATGCATTATCTTTTTGCATTTATATTTACAGACCATAATATAATATATAATATAATATCATATCATATCATACGATATCATATCATATCATAGTGCTAAGGTTTTTGCTGGGAAATAATTTATAATATATTATTGAAAATAACAATATAGGAAATCATCATCATCATCAATATATAATATTTTATAATATATGTGAAATAAAGAGAAAAAAATAATCATCTTCAATATAATATATAATAATATAACATCAGATTTTCGTGAACTGATAATGCTTGGTTCTTGAATGTCTACACATTCTTCTATAATGCTCAGTAAAATAATAAGATGTCAATGTCGATGTCTTCACTGGTTGCACACAACTAAGCACAACTGTCGCAATAATCAATATATCGACTTATTGCACAATATATGTACATGACCTCAATAATTTTTGCTGACGCAATATATTGCCCATTATATTTACATAAAAATTAATGTCACCAAGTTTTTTGCATTCCACTTGCGCCTGTGTCTTTTGCAGCTTCTTGTACATAACGTAGTCATGAGGTGCTAGTTCAAATTTAAAAAGTGCTTCTACAAAAAAGCATCATCTGCAGATATGGCCTTGTTTAGGGATCTGTGCCTTTGTGCATACGACATCTGACTGCTAAGTAGTGATTGTGTTTTTCAGCAATAGTGTGCACCCTTAACTTAACTAAAAATCTGTAGATGGAAAAATCTCCATACAAGTTCTTTGTGCATTTTTCTTTTTTCTACTTGTTACTTTGCACTTTTTGTGAGAAAATGTTTATTTACTATTTATTCAAGTTTTTTTAAGGTATCTAATATTTTAATACTTAATTTCCGTGCTCTAAATATTCTTAAGAATTGAGCGTTTGTTGTCATTTGAAAGTGTGTAGGCCTTAAAGTTGCATTATTATGCGGTTATATTATGATTATATGTGACCCTGGACCACAAAACCAGTCATAAGGGTAAATTTTTTGAAAGATAAATGAATAAATAAGCTTTACATTGATGTAAGGTTTGTTAGGATAGGAGAGTATTTGGGCAAAAATCTTGAATCTGAGGGTGCAAAAAAATCTAAATATTGAGAAAATCGCCTTTAAAGTTGTCCAAATGAAGTTCTTAGCAATGCATATTACTAATAAAAAATTAAGTTTTAAAATATATGATCTTTACTTAATATCCTAATGTTTTTGTCATAAAAGAAAAATGGATAATTTTGACCCATGGAATGTATTGTTGGCTATTGCTACAAATATACCTGTGCTACTTATGACTGGTTTTGTGCTCCAGAGTCACATATATTCAGTGGCATAAAATGGTCTTAAAATGACAATAATATCGCTTATCGTAATTATTTCTGGGGCAATATATCGCACAACAAAAAGTAATTATCGTGACAGGCCTACACACAACAACAAACAAACGACATCCACACAACTAGTATAGTGTGATTGGTGAGGATCAGTCATTATGAGAGCATGAACACTGCGACTGCTCGAGCAGTATGGCTTTTCTATGGGGCCGACGGCGAGCAGAGCGACTGCCACTAGCTGCACCAAACGTAATTGTGAAAATAATGAATAAAAGCGATCCGAGACCTGCCTGATGCAAGCATGCCTTTGTTCCCCCAACAAAAGCGACCCGCTCGCAGCAGAGGGAGCGAGAGACGGATGAAGGAAACAGCGGAGTGAAGGATGCCGGGAGGGGCGAGCATATAAATCTGGGCTGTAATCTCCCTCTCGCACTCGCTGGCAGCCATCTCCTCCGCTCCTCATCCTCAGCCTACCTGACCGCCGGTGTCAGATTAAGTGTCCGGGATTTAATGAAACGGTCTTCGCATTATCGTGCCTGTCAGGGAGGAAGAGGAGGGGGCAGCCTTCATAACGAAGGCTTCTCCAATTACGCCAGGGCTTAGAGGGCCTGACAGGCGTAATGATTCATCTGAGAGAGGGAGAGAGGGAAGATGTGCCCCTCTGATCTCGCTCGCCTCCTCTTTTTAATGAACCAGGGCCCCTCCACGGGTTCTTCAGGGGTGTAAGAGCTCTCAAAATGGTGGAGCTCGCCCGCAAGAGACACCTCCGGTGTTTATCTGGATTGAGTCTCAGCCTCGGTCAACACGTCCACAGAATGTTCACCAAAAACACAAAAATAAAATCATGAGAGCATAACAAAGCTCCAAACAGTTTGCCTTACTTAACTAAACAACTCAAAGGAATCAGGATGCAAATGCAAAATAATAAAATAACTTAAATTTAAGAAATGGGTGCAAAGGTTTATACTCTGAGAAATGATAATGATAATAATAAAATAATATGTAATAAAATATAGGCCCAATAATAATAATAATAATAGCATGAAATAAATAAAATAAAAAATATGGGTATAAAGTTCTTTTGCTGAGAAATGATAATATAAAATACAACATAATAGGTTTAAAGGGTTTTATAAGATTTTAATAATATAATATAATATAGGTCCAAAGTGTTTTATAAGATGTTATAGTAATAATAATAATTAAATCAAATAAAATATAATAAAAAATGAACAAACAGACACATTTTCCTCTAATTTTCTTTAGTGTAACCGCTTGCTTCTGTCCATTATTGTGGTATCATTGGTTTTCAAATATCTCCTAAATATAAAGCAATGAAGCAGAACAATCATATGTTCTCTTCCTGTCTATGTGGGCTGTTCTTGGCCAAATTAATCTGTAAACCAGACCAGACAAGACTAGAAACCTGGGAAACACTGTACATATTGCAAACAGCATTTCCCTTAAATTCTGTGGGATGCAACATTATAAGGGTGTAGGACTTGTGTTGGTTGGGAGCCCCCATCCAGGGGCCACTCGTTAAACAGCTCACTTCCCTTTGAGACACAAAGGGCCCCTCTTCCCCTTCCTGCAGCCTCTCCTCATCCTCCGTCAAACAAAAATGTGACACAGAAGGCCTCACTGCACACAAACGCCCGCTAATCTTGTTCAGCCCGGCAAATTCCTTGTAGTCACACCGTCAGCTCAGACACAAAAGCATCAGCCTCTAAAACTCCAGCGCTTGAAACTTTCAAATAGAGAACAGAAACATACTTTACACAAGTACTTAAACATTTGGGGGCGCTAAAATGTTTTTGAACAAATCCTCTTATGCTTACTGAGACTGCATTTATTTGATAAAAAAATACTGTTAAAACAGTAATATTGCGAAATATTACGATTTCAAATAACCGTTTTCCATTTGAATATATTGTAAAATGTAATTTATTCCTGTGATGCAAAGCTGAATTTTCAGCATCATTACTCCAGTCTTCAGTCACATGATCCTTCAGAAATCATTCTAATATGCCGATTTATATATGCTGAAATTGTCATTTTTAGTTTATTTAATGAATAGAAAGTACAAAAGAAAAGCATTTATTTGAATTTTATGTCTTTTCTCTCACTTTTGATCAATTTAATGCATCCTTGCCGAATAAAAGTATTAATTAATTTCTTTATTGTAAATGCTAAAGCTTTGCCAGTGCACAGTAGATGAAGTACTAGTTTACTCTAATGCATGCAACAACACTAGTGCAAAAACACTGAGGAACATTGCACTTGCACCACATTATCAACTGCATTTGGCCACATTTCAACACACAAGATCAAGCTCGAGTAGCTAGAAACGGTTGCGTCCCCATATTTGCGTAGTTATCTGATCAAATGCTTGAACGTCCGATTTGCAGGTCCATTGGTCTAGTGCTTATCTCCTGCTCTGCTTCTGCGCTTGGCACCCAGGGACCTGGACGCCAGCAATTGTGCCCACTGCCGCCGAGTGCCAAGGCAAAATTGATGAAACATCACAGGATTTGAGAATTGGCAGGCTGACACGATGCGGCGAGCCAGTCACAATTAAAATGATTACACGTCCTTCCAATTTTCACCGCTTTCATTCCAATAGTGCTGATAGCAGGAGATTGAGACAGAAAGGCGGAAAAAAACATATATTCCTTACATGTACTACGCTAGGTGGATTGAATGGCAGTAAAACAACATTTGTTGTTGGCTCCGTGCATTTTGATCCAGTTACAGTAATTGAAGCAATAGAAGCAGGACGCAGCACTTCGGAAACGGCCTAAAGTGCGTCGCCCGTTTCTAGTGCTTGGGTTGGCTTGTGTGCTTACCACAGTATATTTTAGATGGAAACACCCGAGAGGGCTTTAAGTGGGAAAAGAATATGCAATATTGATCAAGTGCAAAAGCTACGAATATGCAATCTGGCAACGGCAGCATCCTCTAAATGGCCGTCCTCAGAGACGCAGGTGGATTTTAAACGGAGATCCGCACAGACGCTGAGTGCAGTGAACACGGACTCGAAAAACACAGCGGACTGAGAGAAACAACACAACCGACCAGTTCCCATACAGATGCCACTTAAGACCTACATGCAATCAAGCACAATAAGTCTCGCATCCAAAAAAAAAAGATTCCGCCGAAATTCTGTTGCTGAAAAAGCTAAAAGTTTATTGTTTGAGTTGTTCTCACCTAACTCGTCCCACAGCTGGCGGTATTTGTCCGTCATGGTGGTTCCCTGCTGCCGCCACAGAGCCAGCCGCGGGTCGGCCATGAACTGCTCTGTGATTAGCGTTAGCATGCGAGCGCCGTTCGAGTCCCGCATCTTCAGCATCTCTCGTACCTGGAGGAAAATACGTACACACATGCAAGATTTAAGAACAGGCATGCCATATCCAAAGCAGACATGATTAAAAGTGATACTTCCTCTCTCTACAATTAATTTTTGAAAAGTGGTGCATGACAAGACATTTTATTTTCATTCTGATCACTCTAGACACAAACATTACCAGATTACCAGTCTCTTCTGCTCACCAAGGCTGCATTTAATTGCTATATATTTTTTTCTGTTCTGGAACCATTATATCGCTCACATATGTGACCCTGGAGCACAAGACCAGTCTTAAGTCGCTGAGGTTTATTTGTAGCAATAGCCAAAAATACACTGTATGGGTCAAAATTATTGATTTTTGCCAAAAAAATTTAGGACATTAAGTAAAGATCATGTTCCATGAAGATATTTTGTAAATATCCTACTGTAAATATATCAAAACTTAATTTTTGATATGTAATATGCATAGCTAAGGACTTCATTTGGACTTTAAAGGTGATTTTCTCAGTATTTAGATTTTTTTGCACCCTCAGATTCCAGATTTTCAAATAATTGTATCTCGGCCAATTTTTTTCCTATCATAACAAACCATACATCAATAGAAAGCTTATTTATTCAGTTTTCAGAGAATGTATACATTTCAATTTAAAACAAATTGACCCTTATGACTGGTTTTGTGGTCCAGGGTCACATGTATATATGTATAGCAGCACATTTTTATTCCTGAGGTAATTCTATTCCTTATTTAATTTATTTTAATATAATATATTTTATTAGAATATGATAAATATTTGATAAAATAAAGAAATAATATAAAAAATTGTATTACAATTATTGTAATTAAAATATAATAGTGTCATTAACATACAGAAATTTGAAAAGTAAAAACAGCTCGTTTAAATTTATTAAACAAATCATTTTTAATCAAAACAATTTATAAAATATTTTTAATTATAATATATTTTATAAATTATATAAAATATATAAATCAGTGTCATGAATCAGAAAACAGTTGCACTGATTAATAATTTTGTGAAAACCATGATACATTTTCTTTGTCAGGATTCTTTAATGAATAGAAAGTTCAAAAGAACAGCATTCATTTTTGTTTATAATAAAGGTAACTTTTTCTCAATTTAATGCATTTTTGCTGAATAAAATAATCCATTTCTTTCAACTGACCCCAAACTTTTAAACAATAGTGTGGCTTATGCATTAAACATTAAATGTTTTTTGATTGGCCTTGATATTGTAGCTTCTTAAAGTATTTTATTTGCAAACAGAACACTTTTTTTTTGTTCAAGGTTGCATCATGCCTGGTTAGGATATCTTTTTAGAGACCATCCAGACAGGAAGCATTGCATTTTATTCAAATGTAGTGAGTGAGTTTATACTAGCATGCTAATATTTAAGCATTTCATTATTTGATGTGGAGAAGGTAAAATCATCACGAGCGGCTCCTGGAGCTTCAGCCCACCTTTGAGAACAGGAGATTGAGCTGTTTGCCCGAGCCATGGTATCCCCCCTGAGACAGGAAGAGTTTGACCTGCTCCTGGACCTGCTCCTCGTCCAAATGCCAGCAGTTCTCATCGTCCACGCTTGCCCCCGCCGTGGGGTCCGGGGCCCCTGATTTAGAAACACACAACCAAGCGATCAGCGAACAGTATGGTGATGTTTATGTTGATCAAAATGGGACTTTCACAAAATAAAGCCTGTAAAACGAGGCATTACAGACTATAGTCATGGAAAATCAAAACCAGAGATTATTTATCAGCCAAAATTCTTCAACGCAATTAGTGCAATCAACACAGAGCCTTAATGCAAGGCAGAAGTGCCCTGGTGTTCGAGAAGGAAACCCCCTCGAACCCCAAACAACGGCTGATGATTTAAGCACCGTCGACAATGCTGAGGGTCTATAGTAAAGATTTATTAGACGCCACATCAAACCAACTTCCTGCATTCCAGCTGTGACCTCACATAGGCCCGGCCTGATGAAAGCACTTCCTTTTGCCCCCGTTCTGCAATGTGCTGTCTGCTGACGCTTTTTTCCCCCTATAATTGGCACATCCGCTTTAGATTTCCCCTTCCCGACAAAAGTGAAATATAATATGACCATTGTGCCTAATGCCGAAACGATAAGAGAGACTAGAAGAGTCTTTCTTTCCCTTTAGATTTATGTCATCAGGGCATAATACTCACAGCAACAGCTCCAGGCCGCAGCAGAGCCTAGAACAGTGCTAATACTAATCTGTGTGCACTTTACAAAATCAGACAACTCATTTTTAAAGGGTTCGGTTATGGAAATTTGGATTTTGTTTGCCATTTTCAGCCGATCTATAGAAACTAAGCTGCAAAAGTGTCTTAAGGTGTTATCTTCATGTTTGTGATAACACACTTTACATTAGTGACTACATTTACAGGCAACCCACAAGTCAGTGCTGTTGCACATGGAAAACTGGATAATCAGAACAGAAAACAGAAATCTGAAAGGTGCTGCAGAAAAACAGCTTGTTTAATTCTAAGAATAGACAGAGGGTGAGAAAATGGTTATGTAAAATAAATAAATTAATAAAAAAAAAAAAAAAAAAAAAAGTAAATAAATAAATGAATCAAGAATAATATACGGCCACTATGATATATTTTAAGCTCAACATAATAATAAATAAACAAAATAATATAAAATAATATAAAAATATAAATATAATGAAATATAAATAATATAACAATAATATAATATTTTCATTTTGTAATTTATTTTTGTATTTATTTTATAAGAATGACTAAAAAATAAATATAAAAAAAATAAATGCAGAAAATATTTTATTATAAATATCTCAATAAAAAAAGCTACAAAATGCAGAATATGGGCCTTTGATGTTATAACAAAAAGCATCCAAAAAATCCAAACAAAACAATGTCTTTTAATCTCAATATAGTAAAATAAATAAATAAAACTGAAAATAAAAAAATACAAAATCTTGTTTTTTGCAGAATATGGCCTCCTTCAAAAAAAAAATTCAAATAATAATAATATTATTATTATTATATATTTTTTATATATATATATATATATATATATATATATATATATATATATATATATATATATATATATATATATACATACATATACTTTTAGCTTTGTTTTATAAATATAACAATTTTAAACAATAAATCTGTTATAGTATAACAAATATGATATTATATAAATAGAAACTATGAAAATGTAAGCCCAGTTCTAGAAGTTAGCTCTGTTAGACAGTAGGAACCTCAAGCAGTAATGCTCTTGATATCAAGGGTGCTTGAAGCACGTTCCTCGGACGGACGCAGCCGGAGCTCACCGTGCACTTGATTGATCTCTGAGTTCTGGGAGAGAATCTCGTCGGCCAGTTTCTGGGCCGTGGGCAGTACTTCTGTGTGGTGGACAGTGATGAGATACTGCACAAACTTCTGCAACTGGTCCCTGTTCATCTGGAATAGAGTCTCTGAGATGGGGAGGTGAAGTTTGACCTGCTCGGGCCGCCGTACGCGGTACAGGGACAGCGCCACCACATGGGCACAGTAGAAGATGTCCTTGTTTCCGCAGCCGCACGTTACGGAGGTGATCTTGCAGCGGTCGAAGCTAATGGCTACGCTGCACACCATCTCTGGTTCTGACGACGTGGCCGGTTCCGTTACTGTGCCGCTCAAATGGAAACCTGAGAGATAGAGAGAAAGAAAGAGTTCAATTTTGGATATGGTGTTTGCTATATTTTTTTCAACTCTTTGGACAGTCCAGAAAATTACAGAAATGTTTTCTGACTATATTTTCTCCAAGAGCTTTGACGCTCCACATTTAAAAAAATTCAGCATTTTAAATGATCAGGCTTTATTTTCCCAAACTAATCGGTTTTCCTTTAGTGTAGTGGATTAAATAAATAAACAAACAAACATTATTTTAAAAAGTAAAAAATTAATAAAACCGAATAAATAAATAAAAATGCTTACAAAATGAATTAAAATCTAAAAAAACTAAAAGGCAAAAATAAATACTTAAAAAATTTAAAAACAAAAATACTAAATATGAATTAAAAATAAGAAAACAAAAGAAAAAAAAGATATGTATAAAATGAATTTTTAAAAGATAAAATAAAAACTTAAAGATAAATTAAATAATTTTTCAAAAAAAAAAGTATTTAAAAACTAAAAAAAAACAACAACAAATAAATATATCCCACTGATACAAATAAATTCATGAGCATGAATTTGAACATCTAAAAAAATTCACCTATCTACCAGTCTGGCTGCATAATCAGTCACCTAGCAACCAAGCAGAACACCTTAGCAACCATTCAATATTAAATGTTATGATAAAGTGAAAATGGATACAGGCAGAATGTATAGCGGGAGAGAGGATGAGGAAGTTTCAGTCTATGAGTGGTGAACAGATGTGTGTGTGTGTGTGTGTGTGTGTGTGTGTGTGTGTGTGTGTGTGTGTGTGTGTGTGTTGGGGCGGGCGATATGGGCGGAGCTGCTCGGTGACTGGCGTGTGCCACTACAAAGGCAGGACTGAATAATACAGATGCTCATTTGAATATTATTTGAAGTTTCGATCCAAAAGAGGCGGAGAATCGTACATTTACTAGAAAGTAAAGCAGACATTAATGAGCGCGTCTCAGCCGCCCAACGCCCAGGGAGTTCAAATGTGCCCGTCTACGGCCGACTTCACTTCCTGCTCGGGCTGCTTCCAATATTTAAGCACTTAAGTACTTAATTTGTGCCTTTGTTCTATTGTTTTCATTTGTCCTACTACTTGCCAAGTAGATTGTCCAAAAATAAATTAATTAAAAACAACAAAACATACAATTAATTAAAAAAAATAAAAATTAACTAAACAGATATAAAATATATTAATAATTGATAAATACTGTTTTCATTCATCCCACTGCTTATAATTGTTACAAAAAATTAATTAAAAAAATTAATTAATTAATTAAATAAATAAATGTATAAAAAATAAATTGAAATTAAATAAAAAGTACTTCTAAAATTAATTTAAAAACCAAATAAAATACTTGTAAAAATAAAAAATATGAATTCTAAATAAAATAAGATCAAGAAATACTTTTAAAAATAAAAACTGAAAAAAATCTTTTAAAAAAAAAACTTTAAATATATTTAAATATAAATATAAAATATAAAAAATAAAAAAATAAACAAAATAAAAATAAATAATTTTAGGATATCAGTTAAAAACAAAATAAAATGAAATAAAAAATAAAATAAAACTTAAAATAAAATGTAAAACAATAAAAAAATTCCACTGATAAAAATGAATTCATAAACATTTAAAAAATCAGAATCTAAAAATGTAAATAATATATATAATACATATATTTAAAAATACTTTGTTTTAAACTTTTACATAAAGGAGTGTTCAATATTAGTTTAGTTTGTATTGACTACTACTATTGTTTAATTGAGACAATCCTAGTCTTCGTTCTTGCTACTATAGTACACATACACATCAAAACCACCAACCTGCATTAAAATAACATCATAAACTACTTCTATTTAATGGAGTCTGCGCCTCTCATCCAAATGAGCTCTTGTCTAAAGGGTAAGAAAGCCTCCTCACTCTTAAACAGCACATATCCTGTTAGCGGTGGGAGCAGCCCACTATTGGTACAAGAGAAAAGGGATGAATGTTCAAGTTTCACTTCCTTTCCAAAAGTGCTGACCCAGCAGTGTCCACCTATACGCCTTTCCACAATGCTAAATATATTCAATCACTTGAGAAAAGCCTTCGCTTGTAGGATGTGGAGAAAGAAGACGCCAGAAGCGATTTCGAAACAGAGATCAAGAAAAGCTTTTACAGAAGGCCGAACGCAGAGGAACTGGCCGGCGGCGCTCCAATCCATGCTTTCGCCAACAACGCTTGCGTAAGACGCCGTTTGATCCTCTGTTTGTACCCGTCATGTGCAGGATTGCGTGGAAACAAAAAGACCAGGCTAATACACCCACCTCGAGCGCTGACTACTCACTTTAGACGTGCCGCATCGTCAAACCCCGCTTAGTGTTTAAGACGGTCTGATCCTAAATAAACACGTGATGCACGTCTAGACGTCTTTAGGGGGGATTCCTCAACGCAAACCGCCATCCTCCTCAGGAAACAGCACTTCTATTCATCTGCACGGGATGCAAACAAAAGCAGCGATGTTTTGTATATCGCCGCAAATCAACTAATTACGCAGGCGGTCTCAAGGTGGCCACTTACAGCGCTCTGTTCATCACCAGACACAAACACTTAAACTCTCAGACGACGGGCTCAGCAGCGAGCTTCATAATCAAAATTATTTTTCTCTAAAACGCTCCCCGAGGACAGGGAAGGTAATAATGAAAACAAGCGCAGATTTGGAAGCCAATATAAACAAACACAGGAGAGATTCTGCTATTCATCATGACCCAAATGAATGTGGAGCAGCACGTGGACGCCGGTGTTGTGAATCGCTGCATTACGACAGACGACGCACCATTCTGGGTCACCTTATGAAATTAAAAAAGAAATGTATATACAGAAAAAATATATATTACATTGTACAAATTATAATATATGTATTATATATTCCCCCCCTCTCTCTCTATACATTTTATATACAAAAAAAAAAGTGTACAAAAAAAAAAGTGTCCAAAACGACAATATTTTTGATAATTTATCCTACACACCTATCAATCACCTACAGGTGAGCAAGGGTAATTGTTGATTGATATATACCAAAAAAGTAAAGATTAACATTTCGTATTCAGATGAATGCAATGACACCAATTAAGCACAAACAGGTTTTGTTCTTTGAGCAAAGTGTATTTTCTCCATTCAATTCTTTTGATTTTAGGGTGAAATATGACCTGTATATAGAGTCACCCATAGACAGACCCTGACGATACACAGCAGCACACACACAAACACACATGTATTCACACTCTAAATGGTTTTCTTGGCATAGAGGTGGATTTGGAGACGGGGGAGCTCTTTAACGAGCTGCCGGCGTCAGGAGAGGATGTCGTACAGGGAGAGCGCAGAGTCTCCCGAGTACTCGTATCGCACGAGGAGCCGTGTCTCCAGGACAGTTCATCAGAACGGAGCCATCTGTTAGACCGGGTTAAAGGCTGCTGGGAGCTTCCTGCTGTTCTCTGACAGCCTGCTAAATAATTAGCTTCACCTCCACCAAACACCACTTTCTCCCTGCATTACACTGCTGAGCGTAAGCTACTTCATCTCTCGGGTTTTTTGGAAGGTTCACTGAAGCAGTCGATTCTACAGCACTACAAACAATTTCAAATATTTATTGATTTTTATTATAATTGATATTTACATATTTTAAAAATGTTTGAGAACATGACAAGTGAAAAATATTTAAATGTTTAAAAATGTTCATTTGAAATTTTTAATATTTTTCATTTACATATTTTTATATGTAATTTTTTTTAAATTCATTAAAGATATTTAAATAAAAATATATTTTTAAAAATTACATATAAATATATATATTTTTAAATATTTTGCATATTTACATATTTTAAAAAACACATACACTTGAGGAAACATTACATTAAAACATTTTCATAATTTAAGAATTACATGTCATTTTTTATTTAAATATTTTCATTATTTACATATTTAAATTCTAAAAAATATTCACACGGTATGCAAATTCCATGCAAATATTTTTAAACAAGCATTTTATACATTTACACATTTAAATATATGTAAATATGAGAACAATATTTACATTAAAACATTCACATATTTTCTAAATATCTACATATTTTAAGTATTTATTAAATATTTAAGTATTTTTAATATTTACATATTTTTACAAATATGAGAAAAAAGAATATATATATCTAAATATATTTCTAAAAATGTTTATTTAAAAAAATTTACATATTAAAAATTATTTTATTATATTTAAATATTTATATATACATTTTTAAAACCTAAAAATACAAAAAAAAAATATTCCATATAAACTCTCAATTGAGCTCATAAAAGATGCATGCATAAAAGTACGGCATATCACAGCAAACGTCAAGTATTTCAAGTGAAGGCATTTTCTATTATAATTGCACTATGTACGCAACGCAGTGGCGAAAACAGCTTCAATGTACCTTGCACATGTCACAGTGACATTTATTGGGTTTTTATGATAAATAATTGCACCCCGTGTCGTATATCATGCGTTTATAAGCAGGAGCTAGCGGACGTGTGCGTGAGTTATGTCAGCACCCGTCCTGCAGGGGGATTTACTGCACCGACAGATAATGTTTAAGGCAGAGTTAATGGAATAGCTGGGGCAACAAGACAATTAGTACGACTTTAATTAAGACATTTTCTCTGTGGTCAGTTTTATTAAAGCACTTAGGTAAAACCCTGAGGAGTTCACACACTTCAGACTGGCACAGCAGGACAATCTATAGCTAATATGTAGCTTGGGACGGCGGGAAATTACAACGTGCTAGAAATGCTAACGCGACGCTGCTACAAGAGGCAGAAATAAGCTGATTTGAGAGTTTTGAACTTTGTCTGACCGCTGATAAGGTAATCGTTTATTCACAGTCATGTCATTACAAACATGTATGGCTTTCTTTTTTCTATTGAAAAAGAGAAGATATTTTGAAAGTTGGGGTTAAAACAATATTGAACCCTACTGACTTTTATTGTTTGAATAAAAAACTAAAAACTTTAAAAAAATAAAAATAAAAAGTTAGAAGACTTTTTTTAACAGGTCAGAATAGAATTGAATAGAATAGAATAAAAAAAATAACAGTCCCGAAACAGGTTTTTTCTTAAAGCAAAATATATATAAAAAAATAAACAGAAAATAAATAATACATTTTACTACAAACACACATTAATTTTTGAATATTTATTTATATATCAAGTAATTTTCATATACCTTTATATACAATTTTTATTGACCTACGACAAACTAAACAGTTTTTTGGGGTTTTTTTACGGGTGAAAGCAGTACCCTGTTTGTTTTTTTGGGAATGACAAAAGTTGTGCTTCCTATCAAGTTGTATTTTGGCATAAATTCATTGGTCACTTGGCAAAACCAGCCAAACTATGACAGTGTCAACATATAAGGATAGTGTGACATGCCCACGTCCTCAAAAACGAAACTACACAAAAAGAAAAGAAAATACAACCCGACTGAGATAAAGGTTTCGGCTTCTTATGAACTCCTATTATACAAAACAACAAATATAAAAAGTGTAAATCCTGTGAGTTCTCAAAAAAAACTAGTTGAGAACCACAGATCTAGATCTACGTAAGGGTGCATTTATGCAACCAGCGAGGTGAAGTTTCTCTCAGACGAGCAGCTGGATCTGCCGTGAGGACCTGACGCTACCGAGTCGAGGAGATTGATAACTCCTCGTTTCCTGGCCGACAGCGAGGCTAGTCACTCTCACACACCCTGACAAAGTAAATGAAGAAGAATGGCGGCTGGGGCTTTTTTCCGCCGCTGAAAAGCACAGCAGAAATGTGCGCAGACAGCCTCGTGCTTCCAGAGATCGACAAGTCTGAGTGCTGTGCAAATTTCCACCGTAAATCCTCTCCCGTCCAACGCCGGAGCGCTACGTCCCTAATGCCGGCCTTCAAACAGACATGCATCTAACCTTTCTGGCCCCAAAACAGACCTTTTCAAGTATTTCTGTCTCGAAATGTCCAATTAGCTCTGACCAACACATTCGAAAAGGCAGAGGAAGGAAGACAAACGTCTCAAGCATGCTTACCTCCATAAACCGAGCCATGCATATCGAAAATTTTACAACAAGAAGGGCCGACATCTGTTTCGCACTGCTCGTTTTCACAAGAAAACCCACAATGCATTGCTCAACATCGCTCGAGCAAACAAACAAGTGGTTTCCATTATGCTGGAAGATATCGGAGCCAGGGAATGTTTGCTTCGGGGACGATGGCAGTGATTCGAAACACGGTGCTTAATGATGCAAAACGTGTTTTTGGTGTTTACCTTTGTAGGCCTGTATCTGGCCATCATCTTACTCCCGCCACCCTGGCAAGAACAAACCAAATTTAATGTGATGTGTGTTTTCAGCCCACTGGCTCCAGTCACACCCCTCCAGATGAGCAGCAAGACACCACCTGCTTTATAAAGCGCTTCGGTCATGAAGAGGAAAAACAAGATAGTGTTGAGAATGTGAAACCATTTTTTAAAGAAACAGTTCACCCAAAAAATTAAAATTTACCGAAATTTACTCACCCACAGGTCATCTAAGATGTAGATGAGTTTGTTTCTTCATCCGATTTGGAGAAATGTAGCATTCCATCACTTGCTCACAGATGGATCCTCTGCAGTGAATGGGTGCCGTCAGAATGAGAGTCCAAACAGCTGTTAAAACATCACAATAATCCACAAGTAATCCACACCACTCCAGTCCAGTCCATCAATTAACATCTTGTGAAGCGACAAGCTGCATGTTTGTAAGAAACAAATCCATCAAGACATTTTTCCAGCTAAATTACGAGTCCTCCATCCATAATATTGCTTTTTTCCAGTAAAAAAGTTGTCTTGTCTGAATCAGGAGAGAAATATGCACCGATCAAACACTGTCTAAAATAGATCTAAACAAATATGTGGGTGGATTTTGATGTGAGAGGACAACAGAAGATTTTTTCACTTAAGCTTTATTATGGATTATGGACTCGTATTTTAGTCAGAAGCGACAGTTTACGCTTAAAAATGCCTTAATGATGGATTTGTTTATTACAAACAAGCAGCTTTTCACTTCACAAGACATTAATTGATTGACTGGAGTGGTGTGGATTACTTGTGGATTATTGTGATGTTTTAACAGCTGTTTGGACTCTCATTCTGACGGCACCCATTCACCGCAGAGGATCCATTGGTCAGCAAGTGATGGAATGCTAAATTTCTCCAAATCCGATCAATAAATAAACTCATCTACATCGTGGATGGCCTGAGGGTGAGTACATTTTTAAAAATCCTTCTATTTAAGACTAGAACGGAGAGGATTTTTTTTTTAATTTAGTAAGCCATTAAATCAAAAACTAAACTAAAATTAAATAAAAAAGAAAAGAAAGAAATATGATTATTGCTATTATAAATTGACCAAAAGTGACAGTAAATACATGTACCATGTTCCAAAATATTTCTAATTCAATTAAATGCAGCTTTGAACTTTCTATAAGGAAAAAAATGTCTGCGCTCTTTTTCCTCATCCCAGCATGATTAGAAAACATGTGCGTTTCAGTGTCTCATGTGCAAGTTATTAAACGCTGACGTTTCAACCCCTCCGCGCCTTAAGGCGGGTCACCCATGAGTTCCCAAAGAGGCCAGTGTGTCTCAAAAGTAGCCAATTTTAGCCCGAGCCCAACACTGCGACGTTGTCCCAGAAACCAAGTTAACCGTACTGAAAGCCTCACTCCGTTTCTACACAAACCAGTTTGTTTTCTTCTCTGGACCACCCAAACACACGGAAGCGGATCAAAAGCATTTTCAACACAGCAGTTAACGTCTGCTAAAAATGGTCGATGGAGCGATTACTACCACGTCCCCTCAGCGCTCACCACTTCAAGAAAAAATGAGATGTTAAAAATACCAATTCAAAGTCAAATAACAGCAGCCAAATATAGTATATAATGCTCACGAAACAAAAGAGGGGCTCTGGAAACCTTGAGCGGGGTCAAGGAGGAGCTGCTTCCCTGCTTACAAATTAAATAATTGATCTCATGAGACGTTTGGAAAACATTAATGACTGCAATCGCAGCCTTATATCTTATATTTGTGAATACTTTAGCAAATTCAATTCCATAGCCAAATACTTGTCTAATTGAGTTTGGAAAATCCCAGTGAAGTAAATATAACCGACGTCCTCAGCTGTGAGTAATCTGGGAATAAACTTAAATTAAAACATGCTGGATTGTTATTATTGACATACATTTGTGATATTTTCTTCATCCTGCAGTGGAGCATGTTGAAGCACATTGTTGGGCTGTAGCAGTAAAATGACCAATATATGCAAAAGAATAAAAATCATCTAACATACATGTTCAAATTTTAAACTGAATCTAATGTTAAGTCTAAAGAAATACTGTACATTAGATATTCATAATATATCTGTGTTATTGTGATCCCAATATAAAATATATGTAGGTAAATTGCTGTTTATTTGTACTGTTAAATTAGTGCATATAATCGATCAAAAGTGACATTAAAGACCGAGTTGCTTTCAACATCTGTTAAAAATCTGAAATGCTTACTGAGCAGTAAATCAGCATATTAGAATGATTTCTAAAGGATCATATGACACTGTAGATGATGAAAATTCAGTTTTGCATCACAGGAATAAATGACATCTTACGATATATTCAAATAAAAATAGTTATTTTAAATTGTAATAATATTTCACAATATTACTGTTTTTACTGTATTTTCAATCAAATAAATGCAGCCTTGGTGAGCAAAAGAGACTTCTTTCAAAAGCACAGGCGAGCTCATGAATTCATGGACATTGGCACAGCACGGTCAGTCAGACGTAATGAATGAATCCCCCTCTGACCCACAGAGAGCTGCATTCTGGGAATTAGACTGCCTATATTGTCTCTGTGAAAGGCTGACTGAAAATAACCAGAAAATGGCCCTCGATCTGCAGGCTGGAATTACATCTGGTCTCCTGAAAACCACTGAAAACAGACACTACAGGGACTCGCCGCAGCAACATTCAGCCATTTACCTAATGTTTACATCTAAAGTCAACATGAAATGCCATTCATAAGCCTTTTTACTTCCACAATGCAATGCAAAATGCTTAAGAAAGTTGCATTTGATTTCATGTTGATTTTCAAGCGTATACCTGCTTAATACATGACTCGGTGTGTTTCCACATCTTACGCTGATATGTGGAGTGTGTAAAAGTCTTGGTGTGTGGTCCGTCGGTAAACAGCGTGCCACAGGTCTTCTCCTCTCGGCTCCAGAGGCCTGGAAAAGCACAGCTGCAGCCCAGCGGTGTTTTCACAACAATCAGGCTTTACCGTGCCACACGGGGCCCTCGTCCACCAGCCAGGTCTCCACCTCCTCTTCCAGCGCTCTGTTTGCTGAGCGGATCGCTTTCCCAAAACACACTAGAGAGGAGGAGCAGACACCAGAGGAACACACCCCTCCTACACACACAGATACACAAAAGAAAAGAAGAAACAGACGTACACCTGTTTCATGCGGTGGGCTCGGAGACGCTATATGCTGCTCGTGTGGGTGGGTCGTGCTCGGGCACTGATTCGTGTTACAGGATGAAACGGAAAACCAGGTTGTTGGAAACACATGACGAGGGAACAGCACCGAAGGCTACGGACGGGCCGCTTCCCTGGAGCTCGGGATCGAACTACACGCTGAGCACTGAAGCTGTTCAAATATCCACATGTTACAGCACAACATCCACCCTCGTTTCCTCAAACGTAAGAAAGCACCTGCATGAGTCCCTCTGAACAGCACAACAAACATGAGCATAGTATTTCAAAAGCCTTGTCGTCCATTCAAAGTACTATTCGAAGAAGAATTATTTGACTTTCTTTACAAAAAACGACAAATAATATAATATAATAAGTATAATAATAAATAAATAAATACTCGGAGTATATAATTCCTTAAATAATATTTTGGAAACTTTTTATTTATTTATTTAAAAATCTTACTCTTAATATTATTATTAACTAAACAGTAGGAATAAATACCAATTAATTATTTTTTTATATTAATACTAATAATATTATTAAAATAACTAATATCAACAATAACAATAATTAATAGTTTCTTAATATTATTAATACAAATAATAATTGGTATTAATAAAATAACTAATAATAATAATAATAATAATAGTAGTGATGATGATGATGACGACAATTATTATTATTATAAACTCAAACTAAAAGATGAGAACTAAAAGCAAAAACAGGCTAAATCACCCTGTGGAAACATGGAACAGATTTCTCAGTAAAGCAGCCAGGGAGAAGACAAGATAAGCAAAGCTAAAGTTCGAGTCTGAACACTGGTGGTAAAAGCTCCTAAATATAACGTTCCTGCCCTTTATCATGAGTGCTGGTCCACTTCATCACTGCAGGGAACAACAGCGCTGACATTCAGCTCGGCCTGCCGGGGAAGTGGAAAACTACTATTTGGGACACACTTAGTGTTTCAGTAGGGTCAGGCTTCAGGTTCGGAGCTCCCACCATGCTAACCATTAGCGTTAGCCATCAGCCACTTAAAGAAAAAGAGTGGTAGTTTAAGATGAGATACGGTCCAGAACCTGGTGAACCTTGTGTTCTTACTTTACTGCAAAAAACAGCTTAAACCAGCCTAAGCTAGTTTGCTGGTCTCCCAGCCCAACAATTTTAACAGTTTTAATCGCTGGTTTAGACACTTTTTAGCTGTGACATGCTGGGAGACTAGTTTAAAACTGTTGTGAAATATACAACAAAAACAATGTATTTTTCATTAGACAGCTTGTTTATTATTGTTAACTAAAGCTAACCATAAAGAAAATTCTTACTTGAAATAAAATGTTAAAGTAAAATGTTAACTGAAATAAAATATTAAAAAGTAAACTCATTTAATTTAGTTGTCAAGGCAACATTTCTTTTTCCTTTAGTTTACGTACTAAAATAAATAAATTAAAATATATAAAAATAAATACTACGTAGACATATGTAAAACACAAAAAAGCAAACACAACAAAATTAAAACTTTGACTAAATTTAAAGTGGAAACAAAATATCAAAATAAAACCTAATTCAAAATATTAACAAAAACTATAATAGTTAATCAGTGATACTAAAAAGCACTGCTGGATGAAGCTATTTATAAATAAACATTAATTTAAATAATATAAAAAAATTGTTTAACTAAAGTTTAGAAGTACTAAAATAACTAGAACGAATTAAATGAAAACTAATAAATAGAATTTATAAATATATACACATTTAAAAAAACAAAACAAATAAATTTATAAAACTTTAACATTAAACTGAAAACAAAGAAATACAGTCTAATTCAAAATTAACAAAAACTATAACAGTACATCAATGATACTAAATTAATAACTAGATATAACCATATATAAAATTCTATTGTTACTTTTCTGTACAGAATAAAAACCACACGTTAATCAATTATAAACTAATCTAATCTATACTCAACATTTTATGATTCACCAGTTTGTCACAATGCATTCTGAGATCGCATTATTTGTGAATCATACATTCAGTGCTAATTTCAGACGATGCTCTAGCGTTTAGTCTAGTCTTCACATAGGGAGCACGTCTAGGCTGCCTAAAAATGCCATCCAGTTGAGCTGTTCACTGGGTTTTGGTAAAACAGACTCCTGCTTCTGGAGCCAGAGACTTTCTAGGAATAAACAGGGTGGAAATGTGGCGTCTAACCAGTGTGCACACAGTCTGACGTGATTGAGGCCTGCCGGGCTGTGTGAGTAATGAGAGCGCTGAGTCTGCCAGGCCACGACCATCCGCCCGTCTCTCCCCATCCCATGAGCGGAGGCGAGGGCTCAGATCTGGACCCCTCCCTGCACATTAGGGTCCCGGCGGTGAGGGCCAAACGCCATTTAAAAATAGGAAGGAGCCACGTAACATGGGATGAACTGCGTTTACGCCCCTTTGCCACATAATATCAGCGATAGATCCATGCGCATGAGGCTTTAGGAGAGAATTTTTACTCGACATACCACACATTTAATGCTGTTTCTTTTATGATACAGAAGGATAAAGATCTGTAAAGCTAAAAAAAAAAAATGTAATAGGAATTTAATAAAGAGTGCAAAAAAGAAAAACCTTAACTGAAGAAGAAATAACAGTGATGCAAAACTTTTAGTGGATTTTTGCTTTTATATACTTATAAAATAAAAAGGCACAAATGTATGAAAGATGTATGTATTTGAATTACATAAACTTCTATCTGCTTGGATTGGATTACATAGTTTTAACAAACTAACAAACTTATGATGCATATTTGTCAATTATACATATACAAAATAGGTAAGAAAAATAATGACAGTTTATTAACTTTGCATCTATTTGATTTTATTTAAATAATCTTTTTTTTCAAATTGCTTAGAATAAACATAAATCTGATTGTGACAATTAGATTTATTGAGTTAAAAAGTATGAGAATGGTTCAAATGTGGCTAAGCTCAATTAGTTCAAATGTATAAGACTGAAACAAATTAGATTTATTGATGATAAATATATGAACCTGGTTATTGTGCATTTAAAAATTGCATCCGTTTCATTTATGTATGACTGATAAATATGCATCACGTTAAGTTTATTAGTATGTGTTTAAACTGTGTAATCCAGATGGATTATACACAATTCAAATACAGAAATATTTATGTATTATAATAAATTTAGGCCTAAAACTGTAAAACTGTACCAACAGCAACATGACACTATTGCTCAATTTATTAGTTATAAGTTACTTATACTATATTAGTTATATTTATTAGTAATAATCAGAATTAACTATTCACCCACCAAGTAATATTAGACATTTAGAGGCAAAATAATCCATTTCATAAAACATGGCGACACAAGCTTTGTTAGTAAGTTTATATAAAAACATACAAAGCCTTTAAGAGTTGTAATGATAGGACATAACTACAAATTAAAGTCTTTAAGTTTACTAGTCTCAAAACTAATTTTAGGCATCAAGAACCAAGCGGTTATTAGTGAAAAACAGTGGTGGAGATGTGCACACTTCAGCAAGCTTTTCACTTCCCCTTAGAGACGCTTGCTCGGTTAGTATGCCTGGAATTTACACCCAGACTAACCGACTGGAAAACCTGACTAATAATGTGCACAAGAGGAAAGCAGACACACACAGAGGCCCGCGGACGAGAGGGGTTGACAAATATGTAGTGGATGTGAAGAGACCTCCCCAGACAAACCCCGCCCCTGTTTTACTCCACAGTCAGGTGACACAGAGACCACACGGGATGTGCTGCACATGCTGTCAGTCACCAGCACCCACTCACAGACGAAGAGCCGCCCACTGCTCCACTGACACACACACACACACACACACACACCTCGTTTGCAATAATTCAATTATTAAAGTACAGTATGGAGTACAGTACCCTTTCAAAAAATAAAATTTCTTGGCCATCTAAATCTAGACTAGATTTGTACCGTGATATACAGCTAGTACATTTACATTTATGCATTTAGCAGACGCTTTTATCCAAAGCGACTTACAGTACATTCAGGCTATACATTTTTTTATCAGTATGTGTGTTCCCTGGGAATTGAACCCACAACCTTTTGCGCTGCTAACACAATGCTCTACCACTGAGCCACAGGAACACTAGTAAACTATGATTACTATAGACTAACAAAAACTACAACCTAAACCTAACATAAAACATTTCTAAATTAAAGTGAATTAAAAACTGTTAATTAAAAAATATATATGTTAATTTAATATATATATATATATATATATATATATATATATATATATATATATATATATATATATATATATATATATATATATATATATTTTAACAATGTTTTTAATTTACAAATGTTTTATGTTAATCTAAAAAAATAATAAAAATAAATAAATAATTTATGTAATGGTGGAAATTTATAATGTGTCTATATTAAAATTGTTGGTAGAGCAGTGATTGTTTTCCTAAAGAAAAACACAACAATCAATAGATAATTAATAAATAACAAATAAATATTTATGTTGGACAAACACATAGGCCTACACACACAAATGCAAATGCAATGCATTAAATATTCACAATACATCTGATGATTTTGATGTTGATATACAATTTAGAAAATATATGTAGGCAAATATTTCTGTCCATTATGTATTGTTATATTTGAGCATATAAATGAGGATTTATAATATTATAAATTTTAAATAAGCCTAAAATTCCAAAGAAGAGAAAAATGTTGAAAAATATTAATACATTATATTTCCATTAAAATTCCATTTTATCTATAGCCAAGCCCTAGTGAAAGCAACTAAAATAAAACATTATGTAAATAAATAATGTTTTTACATACGCATCAAATTTATATGAATACATTTCACTGGGATTGCTAAAAATGACATTCAATTTTCAGAATGTGTTGGGACTGCATTTTGCTTTTGCCATCTTGGTTTTCATAAACGCTCTAAAATAAAACTGCATTTTAAGAATAAAAAATATGTTCCTGACACATTTTTCCAAATGAAGGCGTCCTCAAAAGGAGTCAAATGTCACTAACGTCTGGGGATAAATTCATCCTGAAAGTACAGCCAAGTAAACCCACACACAAACGTGCCACAGACACTCCCCTGTGTGGCCCAACCCCGAACCGTGCCTGGCCCCGAGCTGAACTGCTGACGTCACGGGAACACGAGGGAGGAGCGAGAGAGAGAGCGAGAGAGAGAATTCCTAAACAGTAGACAAACCCACTGGTGGGAAGCTTAGAAAGCCCTCAGCTGTGGCGAAGAAAAAAAACCAAGGCTTGGCCGCGCGCCAGACCTCTGAGCTCAGCATTTTGTAATGCACTTCCTTTTCGCTTAACAGCTTGCATAATAGCACCGGCCGCCACAGCCGCCAACCTTTAACTCTTTGCATCCTGGTCACTATTTTGTGCACACACCGTGTGGAGGGTTAAAATGAACGCATGACGTGTGCTACACCAAAAACACTAAATAAACAAGCAAATCTCCTTCCCAGAATTCAAATACCCACGTCCTGCAGCTCTTGGAAACACCAAGTTCCTGCCCGACGCCTACTGCACTGCCAGATATGAAAATATCCAACTGGAACTCAAAGCATCAGCAGACACGGCCTTTGATGGACAGGAAGGGTACGTAATGGAGTTTGACACGAGTCCGGCGTTCAGAGGTTAGAAACGCGACCAGACAAGTGACAAAGAGAATCTCGAGCTTTGTGCGGGCGGACCTCTTTAAAAAGTCTAATCTAGTTCCCTTTATGCACGAGCAAGAATTTGAATTCAGCCGTAAGACTACGGCATCTCAGAAATGTTTATCTGCTTTTCATTGGTGCGTTAATACACCGCCAGCCGCCCGGCTCTATAATATCCTCCAGTCCTGGGAGACAGACGTGCGCACGGCTAAAAAAAGGAGAGCAAATAGCATGTTTGAAAAGGTGAAACTTCACTGCATCGCCCACAAATAAGATTTAAATGTCACCCCTGAGGAGGAAGGTCCCCTTGCCTACAAATTACACCTGGCAGCCTTGTGTCCCTGAACGTGGACGGGTTATAAGAGAGTCTGCGTGTGTCCTCCAATCCACAGCAGAGGCCTGAAAGACGTGCTGATGAATTGCAATTAGATTTGCCAAATCTTAACCAGTAAACTAGACTGTGATATAAGATTATTTGGCTACTTTTGAGATTTAAATCTAATAAACACTGAGCATTGTTCATGATTTCTGTGTACAGGATTCCCATAATTTCTTAATTTGCATGATTTTTCTATGAATTTTGCATAAAAGGCTCAAATTTTCATGCAATATATAAAATATATGTAAAATGTAAATACGTTTAAAATTCCTCAATATTTCAAGGATCATATGAACCCTGTTTGTAAATTCATAAAACTTAACTTTACGCTATTTTTATTTTACTTTGCTTGTGTTTTCAAAACAGTTTTTGTAAATACTTAGTATATTAGGTTCTGTTTTATATTCACAATTTTGTGAATGTCTCATTTGCTATTCAATTATTAAACTGTATTATAAAGAATATATCCATCTTCTAAATTAAATAAATAAATAAACGCGCACATTAGGGCTGTCAAATCTATTCATCGCAATTAAAACAAAATGGATGTGTTTACATTATATATGTGTGTACTGTGTGTGTGTATATAGATACGCACACATACATGTATATATTTAATAAATATTTACATGAATATTAACACACACACACACACACATACACATATATATATATATATATATATATAAAATAAATATTAATTAATATATAAAAATAATTTTTATAATAAATATAAAAAATTTAATTATTATTATTACATATGTAATTATTACATATGTTTTCTTTTGGATGCGATTGATATATTGATACACACACATATACATATACGTATATGTATATATATAAAAACACACACACACACACACATATATATGCATTTAAGAAATAAGAATTTAATAATTAACAAATATAATACAAGCTAAAAAAAATAAAAGGAACACATATCTAAGAACTATATTATATTCCCACCCTGCTTTAATATCACCAACACTGGCAACTGAAAGACCCATATCGGTTGACGAAACTCAAAAGTTCACTAATTTCTGCCATTGTTTGTTTGGCTGTTGAATTGGATTGTAAACAGCTTTATCTTTCAATGGCTTTAGCAAACAAAATGGCGCCACCACTTCACTGAGCCAACGAGCCAAAACCGGCCATGAGAGGAAGCTGTAAAAGAGCCAAGGCACCATAAGGCGCTTCCTCCCCATTCAGAGCAGCGGTGGTGGCCGCGGCGCTCAAGAGACGGTTGACACGACTGTCTGGAGGGGGTCATTCTCAACTTGCTGTGACCAGACCGGTCTTTAACTGCAGGCCCGGGACACAACAGCATTCCCCACCTCTTTCAACAGCATCCCACCCATCCTACAAGACCTCCGTCTTCCCTCCCAGCCCTGCATTGTGTGCGACTAAATGTGCAGGGTTAGGTGTGCAGTGTAAGGTAGCTGTAAGCCCTGCTTACAATAGAGAACCCAATCTCTCCTTTAGACACACCAGCTCGCACCTGGAGGGGTCGAACCGAGGAGGGGGTGGGGTTTGGGTCGGTACGTAATTGTCAAGAAGAGTGAGGGGCTCTCCAACTAAAGATTTGCCAACAATAGGCCTCCAAACCCCTCTCCACGGCCCTTGGAGAACCACAAAAGGAGCCGCCAAGGCCTTCCAGCCCAGAACGCCAAAGACCTCCGAGCAGACGACAACAATGAGAAGTGGAGGAGCATGTGACTCGAGCTGGGGGAGGAACCGGGATATATGCAAGCAAGCCGTCCACAAATTAGGTCAATGAGGATTTCCCCCCCAAACTAGGTCAATTGAAACCCTGATGAAACAAATGAGGGTGGATGGGTGTGCCGCACAAATTCGCCAGCTTGAATCTGAGGAGTTAAGGCCCTGATATACTTCAAATGAATTCGAAGAACGAACTGGTGTAACGTTTCGAACAAAATCAGGCCAAAACGAAATTCGCTTCGGGAGTTTGTCTAATTTTATGCAAATTTTGGGATACTGCATAAAAAAAAAAAATGCTGGATGGAAACAGCAAGAGGAGCATACATTTTAAAAATGCTCTTTCAAAAAATGTGCTCAATGAAGTTGATAAGAAGATATGCAAATAACTATGATGGAAACACACTTACCGAATAAATTTCTCGATGCGCAACAAAAAACTCAGGTGACTTTGCCTCAACGAATGATGTGACTGAATAACTGGACTGACCAGCAGATCAATATCATCACATCTCAAATGTTGTTTTAAGGGTGCTATATGCATTTTTATTTATTTTTTGGACTGTGCTAAAGCATAAAAATACCATAATATGTTTGCAGATATTTTGGAAACATGTTTACAAACTCCAAAAAACAAGACTACTGCCTGTACTTTTCACATGTGTGTTCCATGTTGGAATGACAGTTTTTGTTTTGGTCTGTGTGACTCCACCCACTGCCAATTTAACCAATAGTATTTCAACTGCCCGGGTTGCAAGTTGGCAGAAAACACAGCAAATTGCAGCCTTGGGAGCCAGCAAACAAACTGGGTCAGAGATTGCAGATTCTGACCGACCTAAAAAGCCTCGGCATCAATCTAAAAAGCTCTATGACCAGAGGAATATTAAAACGCGGATAAATCAGCTCAACAACTTACATTGTTTGGCTTGTCATTTTTCATTGACAATTGCAATCGTTCCTCTAGCGTACCTTAATCTGGCAACCCACATGAACGTGGAGTCTGAGGAGGAGCAAGCGGGAGAAATGACTAATATTTTGAATTTAGACTGCAGTACCCATTTCAACCATTAGCAGTCAATATTACTTACTGCACCTTTAACCCTCAAAGACCGAGACAGCCGCCCGCGGCTAAAAATAACTATTGTTCTTAAATGTTTAATAACTTTTGAACCGATAATCCTATTTGAATGCTTTAAAAAGTGTCGTAAAGCAGATATTCTCCGTAGCGTACGTGATTACGTCATCACATTTTGACAACATTGATTGGTCAGAAAAAACCAATGCGTTTCGTCCCTCTGAGCCAAACAGGATTGGTTCAAACTGTCATATATTCAACCAATAAACATAGGTTTTGGTTTTTTGAACCGTTTAGCGTGTTTCTGTTGGATTTTGAGCAAAGGCACAGTGAAAGTAAAGTGTGTCGTGCGTGCATGAAAACAAACACAAAATAACGCATTTGCATGAGATCACTCTCTGAAAAAGCCCAAAAAAACACAGGACAGAGCCATTTGGCATAAAACAAACCAAAAACAAGGATGAAAAAGCGGTACATATAGGATAAAGCACTGGAATTTAGGTATTCGCGTCGCGAGGCGATGTCCCGGTAAAATCAAGTCTGATGAAGAGTGCAGCCAGCGGATCGATTCATTTGGCTGTTTTATTATGTAAATAATACTTGTATAGTTCATAAAGATCATTTGCACTATTTTTTCTATTGCACTATATATTTTTCACCCATTTTGTGTGTAGTTTGTGAATCATTTGCACTGCTTGTATTTTTGTTGCACAAGACTTTTTTCACAACTTGCTGCACTGTTTGTTGTTCATACTCCGATTGAATTATTATTTTTTTTCTGGAAAAAAAAATATTTACTGTATTTTGTTATTATACAACACTGTTTCCATTTTGTTTACTCCCTAAATGTTTTTTTGGATACATCTATATTGTTAGTAAAGTAAATAGACCTGTTTTTCACTGAAAAGCGCCTATAACAATATTGTAATAAATGGCTATAACTTGCTTGGGGAATGTTATATGTAGACAACATTTTATTTGGAAGTGTAAAACACACAGATACAACTTTCTAAAGAAAAAAATCCAAACTTCAGGAGTTTCTGTTTGAGTACACAGTAAAAAAAACACCCAATTATTGCTTGCGTTTTTCTTAAAATTCTGGAAATTCGTTAATTCTTAGAGAAAACAAAGGGAAATTAGGGAATTTAAATTAGCTAGACTAAAACCTCAAGTTCTCCTGTTTATAATGATATATGGCACTTGATGCTGACTGCTAGAATAGGTCTGAAAAAACAAAGACAAGTACAGGTGTTTCAGGTGCCCCTAAAATATTCTAGGTCTTTAAGGGTTAATCATTCTAAAATGCTTGAACCAAAGTCAGTCATCAAAATGATTTTGTATAATCAGAACTGCCAGAATCAGATATCCCAGAACTGTCAAACAATTGCATTACCAAACATCAGGTATCCAAACACAAGTAGCATTTCCTCTGTGCACTCTAAGGTGCAAATCATTTACTATATACGAAGAACACCCACAGTGGGTTCTCCTATTGCAGTAAATTCCATGTTTATTTGAGATATCTGCCGGCAGTTTATTACGATGTTACAAATTTGTTCTCTTCAACTCGCCGAATGGAAACGGTGCTTTATTTGCAAATGTTATATGCGATATTCCAATTCTGCGCATAAGCAAATTTGGATGAAAACAATAATGGTCACTTTCAATAAGAATTACAACTTCAGTTTATACTAAAGCAGCTCTCCAGTGCATTCATGTTTTGATTGAACTGAAGAAATTAACCAGAGAAGATTTCCACTTCAAAGAAGGCGGAGCCTAACTATTACGTAATCACCAAGGACCAATAGGAGCTGGAAGGCATTTACCTGCCGAAGCCAACTTTTCCAAAAGTCCGCTTTGACGATCTGTTTCAAACTTCCGAAATAAACTTCATTTTGGCCTGATTTTGTTCAAAGTGACGTCACACCAGTTAATTCTTCTGAAGTCTATGACAGACTTTACTGGCAACAAACCGATCAAACCACTCAGAACTCATCTCTGAGGG
The DNA here is from genome assembly GCA_027422415.1 of Schizothorax lantsangensis. Lineage (NCBI taxonomy): Eukaryota > Metazoa > Chordata > Actinopteri > Cypriniformes > Cyprinidae > Schizothorax > Schizothorax lantsangensis. The sequence goes on along the minus strand of CM049856.1, from coordinate 25,440,287 downwards.
TGGTCCGGTGACATTTTGAGTCTAATTGCGACCATCATGCCTCCGCCGAAGCCTGCCAAGACTCATTTGAGGAAACTGGTGGGCTCCTCTTCAAACATTAGCTTTAAAATAAAAGAGCTCCATCTGGCCATGGGAATGATTGGATTTTTGGCTTTCGGCAGCAGAAGACCCATGGTTGAGGCACAGAGGAGGATGCACTCTTTAAGTCTGAGTTGACAGAATGACCAATCTGAATGGGGATTACCATGCTCGCTGCAACTCACTAATTGCAACGTGGGTGGAGAGACAGGGTGGAGAAAGTGAGGTCAACGTACAATAATAAGGTCACAGTTTGAGTCTTCTCTTTCAAAACAAAGCTGACAGATTATTCAAACAACGAAGTACAGAAAGCTACAACGTGTGTTTAAGTGTGTAAGCTTTTTAAAAAAAGGCCAGTGGCATCTCTACCAGCTGCATAGCATTACTGACTAACGACTCGCCTTTAACCGGCGTTAATTCTAGCCGTGACATGCATTGCTCAACTATTAAAGGCCTACAGAGATCTGCCAGCATCAGAAATAAATGATGTTCAGATACTTCAGCGATTAGTTAGCTAGCGATCAGGGATCACAGCGGTGATTATGGGATACAGAATCTCATCGAAAACCAGAGGAATTTGCTGACAACGTCTCCATTCCCGTAAGACTGGTTATAAAGTCTGGGCTTGATTCGACAAGCATGCTGGTGACCACAAATGTGACGTTAACACGTGCCAACTTGGAATGATTCTCATTACAATCACCAAAACATTCATAACCAAAACGACGTTCTTACTGAAACTATAACTGCTGCTGGCTATTTTTATTGTTTTTATTACTGGAAATCAAGTAGCATGACTGAACACAACCACTCAGTGTGTACCAGAGAGAGGAGTTCAGTTTTAGAACTGAAATTTGACAGTCTTTGCTCTAATCTCTACTTTAGTGCAACCAACACTTAGGCCTAATTGGAGGGAAAGTTCATGCACTTAGCTCTCTGAATAATAGATTATAATATGTGGTTGTTACCCTACTGGCTTTCATGAGCAAAATGGATGGCAGCAAGTTATTAGTGGTTTTTGCTAAAGCAAGTACCGTGATTACTATTGCTTATACTTAAGGTAGTAAACTTTTCTGTGTAGCTCGTCCCTCACGGTTTGAATCATGGACATACTTCCAAAACAAATGATGTGTTGAATCATGCAGCTTGTTGAGGAGAGGTGTGCAATTACTTTTCTTAGCGGCCAAACTTACAATGCTTACCTGGTAGATAAAAACAAACAAATAAACAGCAAAGAATTAAAATAAAATGGCAAAACTTAAATGGCAAAATATTTTGTAAAGAATAAAACAAAAAGGTAAAATAAAATACAACAAAAAAAAAAAAACAACAACTGTAAAACAAAAAGGAAAAAAACAATGAAAGTGAACAATTTTTTTTAATCACATAAAATAATATAAACAAAAAAATAAAAACTATAAACACCAAAGAAAACATCAGATAAAATAAAAACAAAATAAATTGTAAATGACAAAAATGGCTAAAAGACCAAATATCAAATTACAAAATTCATAAAAACTATAAATGATAAAGAAAAAATAAAAACAAAACAAAAAAATGTAAATGAAAGATAAAATGGCTAAAAGATCAAAAATAGATAAAAGATAAAAAGGCAAAGAAAAGAAAAAAGTAAATGAAACAAAAAAAAAAAAAATTAAAACAAATCATAAAATGCCTAAACAAGCTCAAATAAAAAACTGTAAATAATAAAACAGCAAAAAAAAAAAAAAAAAAAAAAAAAAAGGAAAACAGAAAATTCAAACAAACAATAAAATGGCTAAAATATCAAATAAAACAGAACAAAATGAAAAGGCAAAGAAAACATAAGATGAAATACAATAAAAACTAAAAACTATAAACATTTATAATAATAATAATAATAATAATACATTCATAATTAATTAATAATAAAATCTAGACGTAAACTGGTGGAGGGACTCAAGCATCACAAAGACTTAGGCCAGAAAACAATCACCTAGTAACCATCCAGAACACCCTAGCAACTGCATAGCAACGTCCTGGCAAGCACCCACAACCTCGTGGCATCCTGGCAGTGAATTCTGCATTGGCATGCACATTTTCTTCAGCAAATGTAAAAAGATAGTTCTCTTCAAATACTGCTGGAACCTTTTCCTGACACGAACCGTTCACATCGCTCATCCTAAACAACACCCCCTTGCTCTCAAAACAAAGTTCCACTAATTAGTTGCACATTGAAAGCATTTTGTCCGAGAGTGAATGCCCGGTCAGATATTGGTTTTAGCCTCTATGAAAATTCCCCTTTGTCCTGCGCATTTCCAACAGCAACAGCTAAGAGCAGTAAAAGCAGCGGGCATTCATCAGACAGGACAGCTGGCTAGTTCACAGTCGAGGCGTTTTGACACACAGATCAGGCGCAATGCAAACACACACAGCACAGTCAGCCTTTTCACTTCCCTCACCTTTAACTCCCAGAATTCCTGCGCAGAGAGGGGAGCCGCGGCGCGAACCATCCTCCTCCGTGGCGAAACGCAGGTCTGTGTTTTCAATTAAGAAAGGACACGGGCGCGTCACGACTGGAACGGGGTGAAAGCTCACGCGGCCGGCATCACAGAAGGGAGGCGAGAGAGAAGATCCAGACCCAGACGGTAAACTACGCACTGTTGAGCGTCACGACTTTACATGGACATGGAGTTGTGACCCAACACTCTGCCTAAGTCATACAAAAGTGAACAAAGGTGTACTTAAAAAAAAAAAAAAAAAATTAAATATTAAAATATTTTTTTGTTTGTTTTTTTCTTTTTTTACAATTTTGAATTTTAATTCAAATTGACATTCTAAGAATTCCAAACTATTTAGTTGAATTTTTTAAAAAATAAATAAACAAACAATCAATCATTCTAAATGAAGCAACTGAATTCAGGCATTACAGAAAAAAAAAAAACTATAAATGTATAAAAAAAATTATATTTAAAAGATATCTTTATTCTAACATTTTAAGATTTATTCTAGATTACATTTAATAGTCTTATTAAATTATTAGTGTTTTTAAAGATGAACTTGAAGAGCATCAGATGACTTGATTTAAATAGAGGAAATGTGCATACACTAAAAATATATTAGTAATATTTATAATATTATATTATATATTATAATATATACATTTTATTTAAATATGTATTTATGTGTATTATGTATTTAAATATTTAAATACTATACATACCATTTATATATTCATACATTTGTATAATTAAAAATAATATAATATTTAAATATATGAATGTATTAAAATATATTAATTTCATATTTACATATTTAATATATTATACATATTTTTATATTTATATACATATTTAAACTAAACAAATATATTTAATTATCATTAATAATAATTAATATTATAAATAATAAAATTAGATTTCATATACTTGAATTACATATAAATATTATAAATAAAAAATATAAAATAATGATGATCTCTGCTGTTTAAAATAAATATAAATCTCATAAATAATCAA
>CM049856.1:25171712-25431712 GCA_027422415.1 Schizothorax lantsangensis | reverse complement strand
TCCACCTGCACAAATGAACACTTGCTGCTGCTCAGAGACTGGGGGCAGGGCACAAACAGAGCAGCACGACCCTTGACCTCTTAAATCCAACAGGTGTGCAGGCTGCATAAATAGGCAGAAAAAAACCAATCCAATTTGAACAAGAATCCGTCACCTTGGCGGTCAAGACAGTCATATTCAGCAGTCCATTTAACGGCCTCCAGCTACTCAGCTGCACTTCCTGTTAGCAGAAACTTTTCAAAGAAGTTTGTTCAAAGCTGACTGGAAAGAGTTATTACGACAGAAAAAGATTCTCAATTGGCACCACATGCCACATCGGCTCACGGACAAAGGAAGGAGGTTATAAACAACGTCCGATCCTTCTGGTTCGGTAGAAGAAGAAAGAGCGGCCCGCCACATATGCTCCCACTTGGGCTGATCAAAAAGAGCCAGTTGTCATTTGTTTGTAGAGGTTAATGGCCAAAACCTGAGCTCGGATCCAGTGGGAAGATGGCGCATTCCTGTCTGAGGGGAAAGTGGAAGGTGGACTCGTTCCATCTGGAAAAGCCCTCTCGCATAGCGGGAATGGGACCAGCGTGCAGCTGGAGCCATTGGGTAGAGTGGCATGGCGACAGGATGTCACGCCAAACCCTCAATGTGCCCGCTGGAACACGGCTAAGGAGATGGGTATTGTGGCGCTGCTCATTTTAGCCACATGGCTCATTTTTAAAGATAACGAGCAAACATGTCCTCGGTCTGCGACATCAACCGACATGAAATTCGAGACAAAGCCGGGCCTACAACTGCAGCACAAAGAAGGAATTCTGCTGCCAAGCTCCGCCCCTCCTCCCCCAGATTGAGTGAGCGAGAGAGAGAAAGAGAGCAAGCGAGCCAACCAGCCATGTGTGTGTCAGACCTAATTCCCAGTGTGTGATCAGTGCTGGAGGCACATGCGGCCACTTCCCAGAAGGACGCCGCAGAAACCGACAGCAAACAAAGACGTGCTGCGCTCAGATCGTATCAGTATTGGTGATCTGCAGAGGTGTGTTAGCACAAATTGTGTTTTAGTGCAAGTGCACTGTCAGAACGTATAAATTGGGTCCGCTGTGTCATTCAGAGCACAACACAAACAGATCCATTATTCTCGGTGTGCGTTGCAGAGACAGCTGAAACCTCTCGAGATCCCCCAGGGTTTTGTCAGCAGCCCGCTTACGTTTTCTGCCTGCAGCTGAGGTTCTGACTGGTGACTGGTGATCTATTCGGTACTGAAGCATTTCACTGTGAACAGCAGTCAGGCCAATGTTGGAATTACAATTTTGTGACCTAGTATAAAACGTTCACATCTTTGTTGAATATGAATACAAGTTTCCAATTTGCATATTATCAAAAAGGTAGCAGCTCATTAATACATTATGTTTAGGGATACATTAGAGCTGCACGATTAATCGTTAAAAGATCGCGATCTCGATTCAAATACCCACACGATCTAATTTCTGAATGACAACGATTCGCCCGTGTCTATTAAAACTTTGAAAAAATCATACCGGAACATTCAAATCTGCATTCGCGCTGCTGCTGATCCAGAGAGCAGACAGTTAACATGTTTAGGTAAGAAAAAGCTTCACAAACAGTCTTTTCAACTACACAGTATTATTTCTGTCTTGCAGTCATTCATAGAAATACTGGGATAAAAGTTTATAGTTCGGCTACAAACATTGATGTCTATGGTAGCGATCAAAATAGAGCCACTCATCTTTTGAAAGCAACTGGCGCTTCAAATAACGTTTGTGTCGATTGCATTGTTTTGCCACTAGGTGGCGACAAGTGACTGTTAAAAAATGTATTTGTTATTGAATCATTCATTCGAGATTCGTTCAAAAACACTGATTCATCCATTAATGAAACAAGTGAGGTATGAGTGAGTCATTGAATCATTAATACAAACCAATTTTTCATAATTATAATTCTAAAAGTTGGTGTATTAAATACACTATATTTTAAATGCATATACCCCGGGTTTCACAGACAAGGCTTAAGCCTAGTCCTAGACAAAAATGTAAATCTGAGCTGTTTCAACTGAAAGAAACTCGCATTGACTGATCTTAAAATATATCAGTGCCTTTGTTTTGTCTCAAGATGCACACCAGTAATGTTTTTTTCTAAGCATGTTTATAAAAATTGCTTAAATGTCTTAATTGAACTATGATCTAATCCTGGCTTAGTCTAAGCCCCGTCTGTGAAACCTGGCCATACTGTATTATATATTAAAATGTTTAATAATTCATTTAAATTAAACACTTTTAAATAGACTGCAGCAATTAATATTTTGTCACACATTATTTTGTTTAGTTCAGAATCGTGGGAGAATCGTGATCTCTATTTGAGAAAAAAAAATCGTGATTCTCAATTTATCCAGAATCGTGCAGCTCTAGGATACATCGATCCGATACTCAGGATCGGTATCGGCTCCGATCCGGTCATTTTCTGCGGATCGGGTATCGGAGAGACCAGACCGATCCAAATCCGATATTGTGTGTATACTATTCTGTTATTGTTAAGCCCCACGAAAGCACAAAAGCATTATAAAGCACCATAAAGTCAAAGTCCAAGTGTTCTGAAGCCGTTCCATAGTTTAATGTGAGGTACAGATGAATATTTAAGTCGTTAAATTCAAGTTCATGTAAACTCTTCTCTCTGCTGCGGCTGTCAGTCATCCTCCAATCAGCATTCAAACTGCGTGTTGCGTTCGGTTAAGACAGTCAAAACAATGAAACTCTCTTCAAGAGCGCTCAATAACTGAGATGTAAAACCTCAGGCTCAATAAACTATCGCACAGATTTAATAAGCTACGCATCAATATCTCTTCCCTCTGTGCTTTGAACTCCGGAGCTGCGCGCTGTGACTCCGTGCTGCTTCAAGCGCATCATTCTGCGCACGGGATGCGCATAAGCGCTATGTGCCGCTCTGTATTGGAGCTTTTCGTATTATAATACTTTTGCGCAATGAAATATTATTTATAGCGTTTCTTGTACTGTCCTATCAAGGCTATTAATAATCTAATGTATAGCACAGTAATGGAGGCAGCAACATATGATAGATAGGACTCCTCTATCATATGTTGCTGCCTTCATTACTGTGCTATATATTTAAAAGAAATGTCTTTTAATTTTGTAGTTTATATTTATAAATAAATATATTTACTTGTTTTCATTAATGTATTTTAGAACAATGCAAAGAGCAATGTGTAACATTTTACCAGATTTAGTCCTTCACATATTCACTTTTATTTGTTCCCCACTAAATAATGTTATTTCACTAAATGTTTAGATTTTATAAAATGGTGCACTCATGATTTTTCTAGAATAACATTTGCTGCTAAATTATCCACTAACCTAGTTTATAATAGTATTTTTGTCATAGATTATGAATGGGCCTGTTTACACCTGGTCATTTCATGCGTTTTCTCTGATCGAATATCTATCTGATTTGTTAAAACGTTTCCATTTACACTTGGCCACATAAATCTTCACAAAATGGATATAAATCCGATCTTCAATTCCTGCGCTGTATATAAATTTAACGAAGTTCACGTAAACGAAATCAAATCGCTGCATTTTATTAATTATCAGCTCATTTCCAGATCAAAGACCGCAATATGAGAGCGCGCGGCATCAGAACTGGAAAGATAAGCTTGTCTTATACTTTTAATGAAGATGATTGTGTTGAGCGTCTGTGACTTACTTTCAGTTTCATTCACGGCAGTTTGCGCGTCTGCTTGCTGAAGAGATACTCAGCTACTCATCCGCGGTGAGGCTTGTTGCATTAGCGCAGTCATATCTGACTAAAATGTCATATAGCCTATAACACGGTCTCACACGTTTATTATTTTTACATTTTGGGAGGAGTAAAATTCACATATGTGGTTTCAACAACCAGATGCATTTACACATGTCCAGTTTCGTCTGGAATGCGGCCCAGACCTCCTCCTGAAGTGTTTTGAGCGATCGGATTTATATTACAAAACGCATGACCAGTGACCAGGTGTAAACAGCCCCCATATATATTTTCATGTTATTTTTCATTAAAATGAAGTTGTCTAGTAGATTGCGTTTAACACACAAAAGAGTGAAACAGAAGTATAGAAACTCTACATTGATAAAAAAAAAAAAAAAAAAAAAACTGCGCTAGGATCGGATCGGAATCGGCGATACTCAGAATTTTCTGGATCGGATCGGATCTGAAAAAATGCTATCGTTGCATCCCTAATTATGTTATCACAGCCAGTGTTAAAGTGCAATTACATTTACAATTGTTTGGCGAAATTTCCCCAAATCCAGTCATATTTATAGAAATCTATGCAATTGAGAGTTATGCACGACGTTCACCATGCAAATTCGCCATATTGACCAAAAGACAGCTGCTTGTTTTGAAAGTGACTTCTGTGTGAACTGTACGTCGCAACACTATTGACAAATTTTGCAGGCAAATTTTCACAAATATTTTGCAAATGTACCTGGGGTGCTTTGCTATTAAATATTTAGCAAGAGAATACATTAAATCACCCATTAAAATCTTACTTCCTACTTAAACAGGAAGTAGCATATTGCAGGGCTAGTTTACATCATATCCATGAATCATGATTTGCTAAACTCCCAAAAATATATAAATTCTTAATGAGTATTTAGCATTTTTGTCTTATTTTCCAGCTATAGCATCTAAAAATCATTGATAAATCTAGTTTTCTATAAAATAAAAAAAAAATCCTTAAAACAAGATAAATTTACTTCAGAAACACTGCATAACATTTTAAGACTTGTTTTCATAGATTGTCTCTTTAATACAAGTAATATAATTGTCTTTTCAATACGTTTAAGTATAAACAAGATGAAAACAAGTGTAAAAATCTGCCAGTGCAGCAAGACAAATTATACTCACATTAAATAGACAATCTCTGAAAACAAGTCTTAATATCTCATGCAGTGTCGCTTCAAATAAATTGATCTTGTTTTCGGATGTTTTTATTGAAAAAAAAGAATGCTTAAAATATTATTTTTGCATAGTATTTCAATGTGGGTGGATGTTCTTATTCTCGTACTTTTCTATACAAAAAGTCCAAGATGATCAATAATTTTGGTCAGTTTTCCTGAAACACAAAGACTGAATCTGCTTGCAAAATTTAAACCCTAGCATATAGATTAACCTCAACGCTAACATACATAAAGACACAAAACTAGTTTTGCCATCATCAACAACACAGCCGCCCATAGATCCTCTTTAGAAAATGAGCAATGTCTGAGTCTGGGAACGTGAACCGCTTCGGTGAGACATGACAGCAGCATAAAATGAAACAAAAACAAGGACCCAATGCTTGAGACAAAAATAGCCCTTTGCCTTTCATAACCGCTTGCAACAAATCTCCAAAAGTTAATTATGTGAGCATTTCAGCTGTTTCTTCTCCACAGATGCAGGGTGCTGTGACACAATGCCCATTTAAAACTTTAACCTTGTCAGAGACAAACATGCCAAAACCTTAGTAATGCAAACGCCACCCACGCCTGCTGGCAGCCAAGTGTGTGTGTGTGTGTGTGTGTGTGTGTGTGTGGACAATCAGTGCCGGCACAGCTGTGCTCCACTCAAGAACTTTTTAAAAGCATGTCAAAGTCACAGCAGACTTACTGCAAAGGGCTGTCATGCCAGTGCGGCCGCCCGTCGCAAAACCGCAGACCGATTTTCCTTAACGTTAAACATATTACTCGTGTTTCTGAGAGAAAATGCTTACTGGGGAGTTCTTAAAGACTCCTGGCCTGGTGTTAAATGATTCCTTATCCAGAAAAACTCGTTTAGAGGATATGAGCCACTCCAAACCACGTTTGAACAGTTACTGACTCACTTGCTGGTTTTATGGGGGTGCTGTGAACTCTTACGAGGCACAAAAGCAGGCTTGTAGCTGAGTCAAACACAAAGAATGACTTGTTCACTTATCTTACGGCACGTCTCGAACAATTCATTCACTTAAAGTCAACTTAATGCGCTGATGGCTTCATCTTTCATCCCAAACACAAAGACTAATCGTTCAGGTTAGGCAAGAGGCAACAAACTAAACAAAGGCTCACGGTGTCTTTTACAAGCGATTTTGCACAATTCCATCTTGTAGGAGTAAGTCAGATTACATGCTGGTGAACTGACGTAAAAAATAAATGCATTTCCAAACACTCCCAAGCTTTTGTTTTCTTTCTCCGGGTGTAATTTACAGACTGCTAACCCTTTTGGTTTGGCACGGGCGATTTGTCATGCTGCACACCATTTCTGAATCCTATTCCATTTTGTAGCTTTTCTCACAGCTCACGGATGGAATTACAATCATTATTATTACAGTTCACAACTAGCCTCTTTCCCCTCGTTTTCAAGGCATTGTCAATACCCATGCTAAATTAATGGATGCCGCCCAATTCTCATAGTTCTAAATGTGTCATTTATGGTGTATTCTGCCGTCGGAAGGCGCTCCGCGGAGGAAGTCGGACCCATCCATTCGTCTTGCTTATGCACCCATAAATCTCGGACGGTTTTGGGCTCTGCCACACTCTGACACACTCCTGCCTCCCGCGCTCCAGTAAATAAAAATGATAAAGGCCTGTCAATAGTTTGCATACTCCGGCTCGGCAAGCAAATCGAGCCGCCGCAGTGCCGCAGCGTTTCCATTTCCCCCGTCTGGCAGCCTCATTTCAAAACCTGATGGGAAAACATGCCACCGCACACACACGAAAACAATAAAACAACATCATCTGCCATAGAGAATCATCATCGCGTCACGTCTCTGACCCTATTTCATCAGATATTTTGATAGTGTACCCTTAAAAACAGCCTTAAAGTGGATACTGAGCCCTAAACACTAAACAGTCAATATGAATCATCACTCACAACTCATTTTAGTTCAGCAATCCAACATGTTAGTGAGTAAAACAAAACATTTAGTGACAAAAAATATATATATTTATTAAATTGTTAAATCGTATTTAATCAGATATTTTAATATTAAAATATCTGATATAATATACAAAAATAACATGAAAAACATTAATAAAAATGACAAATGCAAAATTAAAAAACTAAAATTAAAACGATGCCACTTCTATGATCATGTTTAGTCAGATATTAAAATCAAGCCATTTTTACTATCATATTCAATAAGATATTTTAATATTATACCCCTAAAAGCAGCCTCAAGTCAACATGAAATGTCGCTCACAACTCATTTTACTCCTGTATTCTCACAGGTTAGGGAGTAAACCAACATTTAGTGACAAAAAACATGATTTTATCCATCAAGAATTGAATGGATAATGAAAAATATAAAAACCTGTATAAAAAATATAAAAAATGGTTTTCGGCCATTTGAAAAAGCAAAAATTTGAAAACTTTCTCAAATTAGATGAGCAACTTAAATTAGAAATTTGACCTTGGCAACAAACTGAAATAAATTACATAAGTACTAAAATGACAAACAAACTCAAATAAAAAATTAAAGCTACAAAGAAATATAAAAAAACGCATAAATAACTAAATTAAAACAAACTAAAAGTTAAAACAAAATTGATGAAAACTACAAAAGTACATGAATAATTCTAAAATAACACTGGCAACAGGGGAGGGAATGAAAAAGTATGACTGATTGTTGACGCAGCTAATAAGGAAAGTAAGGAAAGATTACAATAACAAGCACATTTTTGTGAATAACTGATTAGTCATTCACAAAACCAGAAACGTGCATTAAGGAAGTAAGAGGGCCCATATGTGATTCACGTTCAATCCGCTGCGACTCCCAACACACACTTCTGCCAAGCGCTCACACCAAATAACCTACGTTCATCTCGTGCGGCGCGTCACCAGACCTGCGCTTTGTGATACATTTCAACCTGTTTGACTTCAGGATCTTCTGGTTCTCGCACCCACTGGCGCTCATTTCTCGACGGGGCGGCTGAAGGGTGAGACCGAGATGGGCGAGGCGTTGGATCAACAACAGCGATTCACACGGGGCACGAAGGGCCTGTGCAAGCATGTGCGGCCCCTGAAGGAGCCTGTGTTTGTTTTGTTTACCTAAAGACGGGCCGTTTGAACGGGAAGGTTAAATTCTCGGCGTCCTGTTCTTCATAGCTCATTAGAGCTGGCGAGCAGACGGAAGGCAGGGGCGGAGGAGGAGGTGGAGGTGTGTGTGTGCGCGTGTGTGTGTGTGTGTGTGTGTGTGCAAGTCTATCCAGCACATGGGTCCCAGAAGGGGGAGCTGCAGCAGGAAATGGTGGATAAGTGGTGACCTGGGTTTGCTTTTGAAACTGATCGTCAGGAGCACAGCTGCTAGCTCTGCTCCGTGGTCAGGTTAACCACGCTTAGACAAAAGAGAAGAAAAACAAGAGAAAAGGGAAATAACAGCCCCTCCGTTACAGCCCGCTATATCACCATCAAACGCGCCGCGCCGAGCTCCTCCTCTACACTCTCACAGCTGGGCTCTTTAAAGAGAGAGAGAGCCTACAAATTAAAATCACGTGATTATTTACTCGCCCTCAGACCTGCGTTCTTTTATTTCCTTTGTGAAACACTAAAGGAGATATTGAGCAGAATGTTAAAGCTGCTCTTTCCATACAAGAAAATTAGTACCACCAGGCTCTAAAAAGCAGACAAAAAAAAAATTAAAATAAAAAAATCAAGAAAGAATAGTTTTAGTTTTTCAAATAATCCAATCATCATCAATAATGATGAGGATTGACCCACTCGAGTTCGTGAAACCGGTAAACTAAAGCACTTTATTATGAATAGTGAATCTTAACTACGTTACGCACTAGTCAGAATTTGTTAATCACTTTGTGAAGACGTTCTCTCGGCAAACAGACAATGAATGATCTGCTCAAACGTCAAGTATAAATACAAGCATGTGCAACATATGCAGCAGAACTGGGTCTGTTCTTCTGAAAAAAATTATCACGTATCTTCAGATTTTTGTGCAGATTTTGGAGCTTTTTGTCATTTTTGGAGTTTGAGGATGAGTAAATGATGACAAAACTTGATAACATTACATGCAGAGCGACTGTTTTGGCAATGTTGAATTTTTTTACGTCCCTCTATGGACTCTACATGTCAAAGCCTGCAGCACTTCACCAATCTAGAGGCCTCTGAGCAACCTAAAACACGCAAAATGGTGGCTTTATCATTCTAAAAGCAGCACAAGCACTCGAAACGCTCTTCAAAGACACACAAAGACATTAGCAGCGAGCGGTGCACCAATCAAGCAGCGAGCGCCAATCTAAAGCTCCTTATGAGCAATACTTAGCTATTAATGTGAGCTTAAAGGTCTCATTCATCACCGCGCTGTTTCCAGGTCTCAGCTGCGGCCTAGATAATGAAGACCGATCGGGCCCTCGTCAAAAAGAAGAGGGTTCGGGACAAACAACCCGCTCGCCGTCCCTCGTAGAAGTCAACATATGGAGCGCGAGAGGTCGCGAGATCCGACGGCCCGTTCCCCTGCGCGACTCACCCGGTTTGTGCGTCAGCGCGCTTCGGGGTTTCCGTCCGAATCCAGATCCGCTGCCAGTGTCTCGCTGTAGCCTGGATTAGGGACAGGACAGGCAATCTGGCTTTTGAGGTAATTCCCTGCGTTCGGGAATACTGGGCCCCGACGTTTGAGCCTTTTTATAGGGCCCGGTGCCGTATGGACCTGCGGTGAGCCCTGATGTCTGCTGTAAACACAGGCCAGGAGAACGGGGCCGGGCGTAGGGGCGTGTAATGGAAAACAAACAGAGCAGAGAGAGTCCTCGGTATCCCTGCCCCCACAAACTCAACTCCTCGCCCCCCTCTTCCTCACCCTCGGTGAAGGTTAATGGTGCTGGAGGAATACAGATCAGCGCAAGATGGATGAAGAGGTGCTGGAAAACTCTCCCGCAGGTCTGGAGTCTAGAGATTAACTAAATATTAACTAACAAAAAAAAACATACAGCTGCGGCCCTAAAAGCAATTAAAGATGCTCGCTCCTCCATCAAACGCCTCCCTATGAAACAAACCAGAGTATGAGCTAATAATATTTAGACTTCCCATGCTCCTAGCCCAAGTGCATGCTGAAGGTTAGTACAGAAAGGCTCTTGAAGGGGAAGTGCGTTTTTGTGCTGTGTTCAGAATAGCATGCTACCTCTTACCGTTTCTGCAGGATATGCATTTTATGTTCATCAAGGCTGCATTTATTTGATCAAAAATACAGTAAAAGCAGTAATATTCTGAAATATTATTCCAATTTAAAATAACCATTTTCTATTTGAATATATTTTAAAATGGAATTTATTCCTGTGATGCAAAGCTGAATTTTCAGCATCATTACTCCAGTCTTCAGTGTCACACGATTCTTCAGAAATCATTCTTATGTTAATGCATTCTAATGCTCAAGAAACATTTCCTATTATCTAAGATGAAAACTGTTTTTGCCATTTAATATATTTGTGTAAACTGTGATACACTATCATTGAAAAGTTGGGGTGAACTTTCTTTTTAATCAAAGAATCCTGGGGTAAAAAATGCAGAAAAATATTAAGCAGCAAAAACTGAGCATTAGAGAATTCTTTCAAAAACATTTAAAAAAAAAAATCTATTAACCGATGAGGTGTACAATAAACAACAATTTGATTAGTCTGCAAAAAGACATTTTTACACAAACTTGAAAGAAAAATGCGAAATAATATTTTTCAAGCGAAGAATTTGATGTCACATGCTGAATTACAATATGGTTAATATTAGTTAATGCAACAGCTAACATGAAATCAAATGAATAGCATTTATTAATCTAGGTTAATGTTAATATTTACATTTTTTAGATTATTTCAAGATGTGTAAATGAATAGTAATGTACTATAAACAATCATGAATAAACAATGTAAAAATACCACAAATATTAATACAATAATTGAAAATGAAAACTAATCATTTTCAGATCATGTCACCCAATTCAACTGCTTAGTTCCATATGTTAATAAGTAAATAAATAAAAATGTTTGTTCATTGTCAGTTCATGATATCCAACATACTGAACCATATTGTGTTGCCAAGTGCCAACTAAACACATGTGACAAGTGTGTGTCATACTACTATCAGAAATGTTTTTATTGCATAATGCATCTACAGCATACAGTAAGCACTAGGCTTTCCATTTAGCACCAAGTCAATGTAGAAAACAGAGACTTGCCACGTTCAAGACAAAAACCTGAAAAATACTGGTATGAATCATAGCAAAATTTCATCGCATTTACTATAAATCTCAATTGCTTTACTTAGCCAAAAAACCTGAAAGTCCAAAATACTTTGTCAGTCTCAGGCCACTATATTAGTTAGAGATTCAAAGCCTCTCAAAGACAACTAAAGCATAACCTTTTGAAATCGCTGACCGCGGCCTCGGGTTCATGTGCTTGAACTCTCTACTTCAGCTCAATACAGCTCCAGAATCACTGCCACATGAAGAAAAATTGATTCTGTACAAATAGCATTGAATTCCATTTGCATTTAAAGCAATGCTGATAAACACCCGATGAATGCACAGAAAAACACGTCAACAGCTTCATTCAATACACTAAACGCATCGTTTATTCCATGCATTTGAATGATCAGCCATTATCTTTAGCTGAACGTATTGATTCAGACAATGAAGAGAAACAATGACAGGCCAATGAGTGCGAGGTGTCTTCATTCAGGCCTGAGCACAATCCAAAAAAAATCCCATGCCGTCTACAAACACCTATAGCTTCAGTATGTTCACAGACGAGGGCTGTACTGCTGCACGTCAGCACAGGAAACACTGGAGAATTCCATACGGAGCAGAACGCACTCTAACCCCTCAGATTACTAATAACTGAGTCAGATTCAAAAGGTATTCGCTGGGCAGTCAAATTTTATATGACAACACCATATGCACAGATGGAGCGCATATGCATTTGAAACTGAAGAGCGTGACACTAGGTTAATGTTCATTTTTTTCATTTACAATTTTCTTTGTCATTTCAAGCTGTATAAATTAACATTAATGTATAGTAAACATACAAGTAACAATGTAAACCAACATAAATAAACATAAAAATTAAAACAATAAAAATTCTTCATTGTTAGTTCATGATACAAAATGCATTAACACATGTTAACATATAGAATTAACATAAATAAATAAACTATTGTTCATTGCTGATGCATATGTATCATATGTATATTACAATATATTACGATATCATTTATTAATAAAGGTCATTAATAAAGAATTGTTTCATTCACAATTTTTTTAATATTTCTAACTATATAAATTAACTTTAATGCATTATTAACCAAAAATGAATTAACAATGCAAAATACCACAAATAAAAAAAACATTAAAAAAGTTTAACCCAATGCATTAAATAATGGTAACATATTGAACTAACTAAATGCTAAATAAATAATTAAATGAAAAAAAGTGTTCAGTGTTTATCACATATGCATCTCAAACTGAAGAATGAAGATGGTGACAATTCTTATTTATTACAATTGTTCTATTTACAATTTTTCTATCATTTCATGCTGTTTTAATTAATATTAAGATACTATAAACAAACATGAATTAATGCAAAATAAAATTCAAAATGAAAACAATTAAATTATTTTACATTTTAAATTTAAATTTAATTTTAAATTATTTATTAATAGTTCTTCATTGTTGACTGCATATGCATTTTAAACAGGAGAACAAACACAAAGGCATGCAGGGAAATAAAGCAACAGCCTGTAAATAGTAAGGATGAATGCATGCTAAACTTTACACTATGACACTGAAAAACTATTGATTTCAAAAATAGAACTTGATTTCAAATAGCATTAAAAATACAGAGAAAAAAAAATGCAAACGTTTGCAATGTTGCAATGCAAAAAAAAAATATTTCCGAAACCCATTTCAAAACCAATAGTTGGAACCATGTTTGGCTGTTGGTGAGATCTAAGATAGCCATGTTATTAATTTAAAGAGGGCCCAGGGCCTTGTGACCAAACTCCACCCGTCCAGGGCACTGGATGCTGCTCAAGTATGTAGATGCTGGGAAGCGGAGCACATTCCAGTCAATCATGGTATGAGACGCATACGCAAGTGGCTACTGAGTAACATCTTACTTTCGGCCTACGCTACAAAATAATACAGGGAGGAACAGGAAGGGTGGCTATTAAATAATGATATAAGGGCAGCCTGTCGTTGCTCTGTGATCCTGTGGAGAGGAAGCTCTGAGAAGTCAAACTCCTTGATCCTCTCCAGATACTTGACCGTGATACTGCTCTCAAACTGAAGTGCATGCAGATATTACCATACCGAGAAACACTACAATCCCCCAGAACAAGGTCAAACGCTAGAGAAAATGACTGCCGACTGCTTACTGGATGCACTTCATTTATCTCACAAAGGAGTTTGAGCCGCACAAGTTTCAGTGTTTTACTACGGCCGCAAACCCCGTTTACCAGGGTAAAATCTCTACGACCTCAAGTAGCAGTAAAAGCAATGTGATCAAAGATTCCAAAATTCAATAAATAGTTAAATCTGCACATATTAATCATCAAAATGAACAACTTGCACATAGTATGTGCAGTCACATGTCTACATTTATTTACATTTCACAACAAAAATTAGAGTCTGTTTCACCTTATAAAACAAAAATTAGCATGAAAATGACTGTTTTAAAATAAAACAAAGCACTGTAGCTTCATAAAACATTTCTGATTCTTATTATGACATCATAGAAATCAAATCAGAAGCTGCTGATATTGACCATAAATGTTTTCATTGTGAATTTTAATTTGAACATTTTGACGTCTATTAAAATAAAATAACGCACCTCAAATTCATTAAAAAAAATCTGATTTTTATTTTTTTTAAATCATAGAAATCCAATCAGAAGCTCACTGATATTGACACCTATTAAAATAAAATACTACAAATTTATATTTATTCATTTCTTTATTTACTCATTTCAACATAATTGATTCATTTCTGATTCTCGTAATAACAAATCATAGAAATCAACCTGGAAGTTCATTGAGCACTGAAAATTCATAAAACACCTCTGATCCTTATAATAAAAAGAATCGCAGAAATCAAATCACAAGGTCATTGATATTGATCATAATTATGTTTCATTTTGAATTATGATTTTAACATTTTGAAATAAAAAAAGCACTGCAAACTCAAAACACCTCAAATCAGAAGCTTGCTGATATTGTTTTCACTGTGGATTTTAACTTTTACAAGCTTGCCAGAAAAATTTCACCAGTCTACGAGGCAAAACTATATCTCCCATCATTCTCTGTGACAGCATGAGAACACTAAAACACAAAGCATCGATTACACACCTAATGCATCTTTTTTGTACTATAAAAGCTTCCTATCTTCATTGGGGAGCGAAAAGACAGAAAGAAATATGAAGATGCCGAGCAAGTCCACTTTCTGACCAACATCACTTAAATGCAGATCACATCATTACGCATTACAACTCACAAGAACAAACTTCTCCAGGGAATGGATGAGCACAGGAGCTCGTTCAATGCCAGAATCCTCCATCTTTGCTTTGTCGAACACAAAGAATCAAGTCTGTCATGCATGTAAACATTTGAGTTCAACCTAGCATCCAAACTAGGAAGACTAGCTTTCATCTGACAACTGCAGGTTTCTAGTTTTGCTGAAACCGAGTGCTTTGGGTCACAGCAGTAGTTTGGAATGTAACATTCAGGCTAAACTTCACAATGAAGTCAAAATGCACTTTGTTATGATGTGATATTTCGCAACGTAGCTCTCCAAATCTCCAGAACAGGCTGAATTCCACAAGAATGAATCGCTGGGTTTTTATATGACTGGTAATGCTGGTAATAAAGCTCTGGTAGACTTTTAACTGAAGCATGTGACGTGTGAAGAAAACTACAGTCTAATATTATAGCAGACCCTGCAGCAGAGCAGAGCTTACGCCCTCCACCACAAACTATCAAAGAGGATTGTGGGTGGAGCGCTAACTTTCAATACATGGTGCAAATCTGTAGGCTTACTGTCAATCTGACATCTCAAAGCTGCTGCGGAAAATGTAGCGTTTACGGCAAGACCATGTGATCTGATTTAATGCTGAGCTAAAACAATATATAAAAAAACTCACATAAAACAATTCGCAGCATTTCTGACACATTATCTGCATTTGTAAAGAAATATTATGAAATACTGGTTTCTGTTTTTACAACATATGTTGTTAAACAGAACTTTATTTATAGTATACTTTATGCTTTTCAAATAGTTAAGCATCTTAGAAATAAACTGATATTGCAGTTTTAATCCAATTTTGAGCAAAAAAGGATTTTTGGCAGTCTCATTAAAGAAAGAGATGTTAAAAACTATGACTGATATTACTTTAGGTTCAACTGAATATCATGTAAACCACAGTTCATATTTTATGTTAGCTTGTTATCTATGAAATACTTCTATTTGAAAAATAGAATGTGAAACAGAATGCATTTAATCCTGCGGGAATGGTAGTATTATAGCATGCCAAGTCCATTACCCATCAATTAATTTACATTTTTCAACTCAATTTCTTCTACACTGTAAAAAAAATATTTTAGAAGTTGTAAAAGACTATTCAAGTATGTTTTACAAGAAAACAAATATTTCAGTCTTTAAATTGTATGTTTAATTCCATGCTACTTGCTGTATTTGTGAATTTACTAGCAGTTTCTGAGTGGAAATGAGAAAAATAAAAGGGGGAAATCTTGGTCTCTTCCTCCAAAACATCTCAAATGTGTGTTAAGGAAGGTAGAAAAAGCATCAGCAGTTTTACAGACACGTCACACATCTTATAAAGCATCATAAAGCAATTACACAGGCACACTGACCTCGAATCTACCAAACCAGAAGCTCTGATGCCGTTAAACACTCAGCAACGCTCTCTTCCACATGGCATTTCTGACAGGCCCCAAAAGCAACAGCCTCATGCAAGATTTAAGTTGTACATCTTAAATTTTGCACTTCTGTGTATGAATGGCAGAAATGTTAACGCGGGCATAAGGCTTTTCTTTCCACTGGCTCACTGAGCTGGAACACACATTACAGCATGTGCAGCGCTCTATTTTTCATTCTTTACACACTTACACACACACACCTTTTCTGGGTTAATAAGGCTGATGGAAATGTGCGTCTCCTCTGATGCGCGATCAATAAACAAATCAGTTTATTCTGTCCCGTTATATCATTACGCCGCTATGACACCGTCTTCTTCATCTGATCAATACACCTCTGGGACTCACATATGGTTCTGCCATTAACATCTACAATGCTAGAATTTCAAAAAACCTCCAGTATTTCCGAGAACACGCCGCAAAACGTCCTGACTTGAGCTATAATAATGGAAAATGACATCACTGGGTCGCTTTGAGATTTAACTGTCAAGTTATTACGCCAACTGAAAGTACTGACATATACCATGTAGACCTGTGATCTTTGCAGCAGCGCGCCTCGGTATTGTTATTACACATCAAACAGCACACCACCGACATGCATCACATGGTATTTGCGGTTAATTCAGATTGATCTTTAACAGCTGAGCATATTGGCAAACATATCGCAAGCAAAAGGCAGATTATAAGCTAATAGGATCACCAGTCCGCAGCCTAATAAAGTCATAACAGATGGAAACGCAACACAAGGCTGCAAAGAAGGGGGTTGAACTTGAACCCGGTGACCTTTCGGGCTCGGGGTGATCAATACGATGCAAGTCACAGCAATAGACGCATAAGCACTGGTAATAAATACATAACTTCTACTGGGTTTGCAATTGCAACCCAGAGCTATATCGCCTGCGTTTCCACAGAAGTAGTCCTGCAGTGTGCTTCAGCCAAATTGTTCATGAAAACACACACACACTTTCCCCCAAGATCAGTGCTGCATGTACCATCTACATATCCTGTAATGCGATAAACATTCCCTGCGTGCGCTAAAAGAGGAGGGCTGCTCGGATGCCCTTGGTATGTAAATATAGAGTATCGTGGCCAACTGCCAGCCGAGGAAGGCCACGGTCATATTTATGAGAAATATATCGCTTTATTGCATCCCCTCCCCCTGCGTATGACAGAAAGGAAAACAAATTCCTGTCCTGAATTCAGTCTCGGCTCGTTCGTCACGGTGAGCTCTACCTATCGGGGCTAATCCAGGTCTGCTGGAAGCAACCCCCCCAGCCCTGCCTGCGTCGCAAGATTGCATCTTTTATTTATCGCCGCTTGGCTTTATTTTTGCAGAGCATTCCATACTGGGATGCAATCAGCCAAGAAACCCTCCCCGTGCATGTAGGCTTGTCATTTCCCATCGCCGGAGCTCGGAATGAGGCGCACACAAAGGGAAAAAGCGGAATCAAAAGCAGAGAGCTCCACGTAGCCTGTTGGAAAAAGGGCAAGAGCCCTTGATCTTCCAAGACAGCCAGTCCGCTCGAGAGGCTCCGGGCAGGGAAGACACACATGGGCCAGTGTGTGCGTTTCCCTGAGAACACAAACCCATTTTGGCTGAAGGGTGAGGGCACAGAGCCCAGCTGAGGCACCTCTTCTCTTGCGGGCTACGGACGTGGAGGAGGGGGGGAATGGTTATGCAGAAAATTACGTCCGCTGATTGCATTACAATTTGAATTAAGCAAAGGCACTAATGTGATTCAAATTTTGAATTGTTTCCAAAGGGCGGAGAGCTGCGGAATCAATTGCGGGGACTTTAAAAACAAAGGTGGATAAAGTTGCGAAACAAAGCGGGTGAATCACTACATGCCAGAGCTGAATATCGCGTTCGCAGCTACTTTGACAATTTTGAGGCGCACGCTGACGTCACGAGGGTCAGCCGGAACGCATATTATTAGGGGATATTTAAAAAGAAATCGAGGCGCTGCGTCTTTAAATCGCCATTCCTCTCACCCCTTTCCCAAATCTTTTCCATTTAACAAGCAGTGAAAGAAAATAAAAAGCCGCTTTTGTTTCCCTTCCTTTTGGAGGGTGACGGAAAGCTGAAAAGACACAAACGAACATGAAAATGGGAACAAAGTGCCAATTTCAATAGGGATGCCTGACGGCTATTTGATATGCGCACCCACTAAATACAAAAACAGCGGTGTTTCGCAGCTTAAAACTAGAGTCAGGGTCTTGTTTGCAATAACAACAAATATTCGCGTCTATTCCTGCTATTTTAGTTGACATGACAGCTCTACATCCAGCAGTTGGTCGACTTACTACTGTACACCAATAACCCCCCCTCACGCTTTCACTTCAGAAAAATAAACAGACCAGACAAGCGTCGGAAGATGTGACATTTCAATCGCTTTTCGAAAAACACACGATTAATGTGTCACTACACCGACTAAAGACGAACTACAAAACAAGTCCGAGGTGAAAGAATAACGAAAAAGTCAAGAAAATGTGCTTTAAACGCTGAATGGATCGAGCGACAGACGTCGAGCTCCACTTCCGCGCTGTTTATCTCGCGCAGATACAAAGCGCTCCGGTGTATTCAGAACGTTTCCCAGAACGCTCGGAATGTATCGATAAACCGGAGCGCTCGGTGTCTAAAAGTGCGAAACGAAACGACATCACCGGCACCCTGTCGAGAGATTTAAACCCGTTGTATTCCTCCCTTTGTTCGCCGTAAATTCAATAGTCCCTTTCTTTCGACTCGTGTTCCTCTTTTAAACGACATTCGAACGTTTTCTCTCGACTGTGTCTGCGCGATGGTGCCTGGAATCGGTAGATTTAAACGTTTTCCGGGTTTACATCCACACTCACCGACTTGCAATACGTTGTCCACACAGCCGCTCTCCAGCAATGCGATGCCGCGGCGGAACGGTAACCGCGTCTCGTCTACGTTGTCCCCGCTAGACGCGCTCTCCTCTCCGCCAGTGTTGAACGAGGAATACATGCAGATCTCCCGTTCGCTCCTCGGGAAAGACCAGTACACGATCCGCCGCTGTACGGGCTCCGGGATGCGCTCGAAACGCTCCTCCACCCGTTGGAACGGCCACTTTTCCGCTACTTTCCGCGCTGCAATGTCCAGGAGCGATTCGGGGCTCTGGGTTTTGCTGGATCCCCCTTGGCCAGGGCCAGAACCGCCGCATACCGTTCCACCGGCTCGCTGCCCCTGTCTACACGTCGTACTATACCCGGGTCGGCAGCAGAGCCGTTTAGCTGGGGGCTGCTGAACGCGCTCCGCCATGATCGCACTGCTTTAACGGCAAGGGCGGAAGTCGCCGTACTATATAAACGGGATAAGGAAAGGAAAAGGTTGCGACGCGCATCGATTGTTCGCCGTGTAAGGACAGCCTGGACTTATTTGGTCAAAAGGGCGGGGCTTCGGAGCCTTTGTGTAGACAAAATAAGCAAGGGGCGTGGCCTGCGCGTCTGCAGCCGTGCTAAAAAAGGCATGGAAGGCGGAATCCTCGCACGTCGGCGAATCCTTGCTGGAGTCATAATGAGTGTCAGAAGTTCACAACAGGAAGAGGCATGAGAGCTTGGAAACGCCGTCCACACACGAATGAAAGAAAAACAGAAATCGTAGGTATTAGAGGAAATTCAAAAAGCAGGCATGTAAATATGAATAGAGGATGGGTGGAGTCTTGAACCCTTTGTCTTGGAGTCTTTGACACACAAGCTGTCAAAATATACAAACCTACATATTACCCCCTTACATACCCAATTATACTACGTGTAAAAATAGTGCAAAGTATGCATGGTGTTATAAAGACAACATGTTCATTATTAGAAGCTTTTATTTGTCAAAAATAGATAGATAGATAGATAGATAGGTAGATAATTATATTTATATAAATTAATACATTTTGTATAATTATATAATTTATTTTATTAATTTATTTTATTATTTTGTTAATTTTATAATTATATTATAAATATAAAAATTATATAATTAATTTATATATACATATTTATCTAATTTTGACAAGTAAAATCTATATATTATATATATATATACACAAACATATGTGTATATAATTATACATATATAATTTTTGACAAAATGATATATATTCATGTATGTGTTATATATAATTTTCCCCAAAAAATATATATTTGGTTTTATTTAATTTACTTTTTTTTTTTTACATTTTGTTGTACATCAAAAATAAAGTAGTAAATAGTATGTATGGTATTATAAAGACAAAGAAAAAAGAAAAATAAATGTAATTTTTTTTATTTATTTTGAAAACATGGTTTTATTTAATCTTATCTAATAAATAAATAAATAAATAACAATTTGTATTATATACACAGATTATTGATTAACTGATTGTTTTTCTGCCCCCAAAAGTATAATTTGATTATTTTTCTCTAAATTTTTGTCATAAACCAATTGGAAAACCCCTGAAATAAAAGAAATGTGGGCTGGTAAGTCACAACACAAAAAAACTACTAGACTTTTTGCAATAAATTCTATTTTCTATTCGAAATTCTATTCTAGATTCTATTTTTGTTTTGTTTTATTGATGCCATACACATATTCTAAACACTGATCCTAAATTCTCAATCAAAGGCGTTTACCCTGTGTGCCCTTTACCAGATCGAAATGAAAATAAAAAAGTGAAGTGAAAGTGACGTGACATGTGGCCAAGTGCGGTGACCCATACTCGGAATTTGTGCTCTGCATTTAACCCATCCTAAGTGCACACACACAGCAGTGAACACACACACACCGTGAACACACACCCGGAGCAGTGGGCAGCCAATGCTGCGGCGCCCGGGGAGCAGTTGGGGGTTCGGTGTCTTGCTCAAGGGTCTCACCTCAGTCGTGGTATTGAAGGTGGAGAGAGCGCTGGACATTCACTTCCCCCACCGACAATTCCTGCCGGACCTGAGACTCGAACCCACAACCTTTAGGTTACGAGTCCGACTCTCTAACCATTAGGCCACGACTTCCCCACAAATATGTGATATTGTTCATCCCTATTATAAATATTTCTTCCCTTGCTCAAATGTAGCTGCAGAATCCAACACAGTAATTTCATTGATCTTTTATGCTGCTTTGGTTTAAAGGCCTCTGCTTAACGCTAAACAGATAAATGAGATCTATTAATCTTAAATGTGCCGTGTAAAGGGAAAAGGTTTGCTCCCAATTTAAATGGATCAAACGTTTGCTGAGACAGTTATCCTTCACACAACCTGAAGGTGAATTCAAGCAAACATTATGCCACATTTCAGGAGTCAATCCAGAGTCATTTTGTGCAGATCTTTCATATTTCACCTGTTTTAACTCTTATCTTTGCTATAGTCAGATGTTCGTGAAGGGTAAAGTCTTTCCTCATTTTCATTCCAGGTGATTCCTTGTACTACATCTGATCAAGAGACAGATCTGAAGACCACAGTCAGTGTCTGTGATAAAACTACAAAAGGAGAAGTTACCACCTAACGAGAGAGAGCGCTAATTTAATTTCATGCAAGAGTCTCACCGGTGATATTAAAAAGTGTGGCCTCAGGGTAAGTTTAATTGATTGAGAAATGTGATGTAACTAATTGCAACTCATTGCTGGGATGTTGTAATCTCCAGCCGATCAATGCAATGTATTTCAGATTAGTGTCCGCACAATTTGAGCTTCCCTCATCTGTCATTTCAGAGGTTTTAATGGACACATGCAGCGTGCCAGAGCATTTAGTAGGCAGTGTTTTGATGAAAGCATGTGGTTCAGTTTAATATTTCTACAAATGAAGCACTTATCTTGCTTTTTTAATAAAGCTTTTTTTATTACTTAGTTTGCATGAAAATGTGCTCACTTCAGACTGTTTAAATTGATCAAAGGTTTGTTTACATGATACTGTCAAAATCTTCAGTGAAATATTCTCAAAATCTCCATTTTACTTACAATAATTAAGTGTTTATGGATATTATTATACAATTTTGAATTAGCTTTTATTTTTAA
This sequence comes from Schizothorax lantsangensis, assembly GCA_027422415.1. Lineage (NCBI taxonomy): Eukaryota > Metazoa > Chordata > Actinopteri > Cypriniformes > Cyprinidae > Schizothorax > Schizothorax lantsangensis. The sequence goes on along the minus strand of CM049856.1, from coordinate 25,409,777 downwards.
ATTTTCAGTTTTCAATTTAATTTTATGTAAGTATTTAGGAGTTTTGTTATGTGTTTTTTATTTTCATTTTTATTACTTTTTTAATACTACATTTTAGGTTTCATTTATTTTTATTTCAGTTTTAGTTATTTTATTTAGTTTTTCATCTAAATGTTTTTCATCTAATATTTATATTTTATACATTTTTATGTATTATTTTAGCATTTTAATTTAGATTAGAGTTTAATTATTTTAAAATATTAATAATTTATACATTTAAATACATATTGTAATATTTGTATTAATTATTTTGATTACATTATAATATTAAATAAGAACTATTTTATCTTTATTTATGTGTTTTTTTAGTATTTCAAATAAGATTTTATATTTTAATATCAATAATAATACATTAATTTAAATCCCTAAATTATATTATTATTTTAAATGTATAATTTATTATTTCTATAATATTACAATATTGCATAAGAAATAAATTTCTTGATTAATGTATTTTTAGCGTTTTAATAATTTATTTATAATAATTTATACATTTAAATATTTAAGTTATTTTATTATTGATTATTTTATTACCTTAGAATATTACATTAAAAATATATTACAGTTTACATCTTGGTTTATGTATTTTTTTTAGCATTTTAATTACAAATAAACTTTTAATTAAAAATATTAATAATAATGTATACATTTAAATATTAAATGTTATTATTATTTTAATTTACAATGTGTTATTCTCTAACATTATAATATTACATAAGAAATACAATTCTTGATTAATGTATTTTTTGCATTTTAATAATTTATTAATAATTTATACATTTAAATACTTAAATTATTTTATTATTTATTATTTTATTACCTTAGAATATTACATAAGAAATACATTACAGTATACGTCTTGGTTTATGTATTTTGTAGCATTTTAATTACAAATAAAGTTTAAATTAAAAATATTAATAATAATTTATACATTTCAATTCTTAAATTATATTATTATTTTAATTTACTATGTATTATTTCTCTAACATTATAATATTACATAAGAAATCAATTTCTTTTAGCATTTAGTAATTTATAATATGTTACACATTTTAATACTTATTTTATTCTATAATCTTATTTTCTTATTTTATTACATTATAGTATTACATAAGAAATACACATCAGTTTACAGTTTGATGTATGTATTTTAGCATTTTAATTTAGGTTAGAGTTTAATTATTTTAATATATTAATAATTTATACGTTTAAACACTTACTTTTTATTACTTTTATTTTATTATTTATTGTTTTACTACATTATACTGTATACATAAGATTTTTTTAGCTTTTTAATTTAGATTAGAGTTAAAAAATATATATATATATTGACAACAATTTATACATTTTTAAAAAATTATTTTATTTGAATTCATTTGAATTAACATGAAAAATGTTTTAATAGTTTAAGTTTTAGTTAACAAAAATAACCCTGGTTCAGTTACAATCATTTTATCATGTCTGCATATTCCTTAGCATACAAAATATAATTATTTTGTCCATATAATCCCTTTCAATAAGCTGCCCTTGCGAGCCATGTGACATTCAGGTGTTGCTGTACTCTTGAAAAGTTCGGGTAAACTTTTATTCATGCATATGGAATTCTATCCTGGATAACTGCCCTCCTAATTAGGATAATTGATCAAAGGATCCGTACAGGCTTGGCCAAAACAAATCTGTTTGATCTGACAACATTTTGGCATCATGTAAATGACAGCTGGCAAAACAGAGAGTCGGGGGATTTGGACCGGCCCGAGTCGCCTGTACTCTGATCTTTCCCGTGTTTTTAATTATACAGACACACACATAGATTTATCATAGCAAGTCTGTTTTGCTGGTATTAAACTCTATCACTTTTGTTTCCCTTTAAAGTGTGTCAATGTATTTATGACAGCATCGCCTCTTCTGCTTTATGTCAATTTCAGCATGAAAAGCGAAATGTCACATGTGCAATCATTACTATGTCAGGGATAAAACAGAACTGAGAACTTCTAAGAACATTTGTTAATTTGGAAAACACTATCCAAAGAGAAGTGTGAATGATTAAAAGAACAGTTCAACTAACTAATTAGTTCATTATTTTTCTCATAAGCCTGCTTTTTCTGTGAATATTTGTGATTGTTTATGTTTCTCTATATTTTATGACTCTATCGTGTGCTGTATTCTTCTGAAGTCATATGATAACTTGGTGTGTCATGTTTAGTAACAAGACTCACAGACATCAAACCTAGCAAAACGTCTTATGGGTCATATCTGAATAGAATTTTGAATATAATATTGTACTGTGATACCGATTTAATGTTGCAGTGATTAAAATGTAATGCAAAACAAAGTTTTAAAAATGAGCAGAAAAATATAGACTAGTAATATACAATATTTACATTTATTATTTTTATTGCATGATAATATTGCATAAAAATGTACTATATTAATAAAATAATAATATTAATAATTATTATTTTATTATATTAAATATAATGCATATATTTAAATACTTAAAATATTTTCTATTTATTTTATCATTGATTATTTTTATTATATTATGATATGATATTACATTAAAATACATTTCTTGATTTATGTATTTTTTCCATTTTAATTTAGATTAGTTTAATTATTTCAATATATTAATAATAATAATTAATACATTTAGATACTTAAATTATTTTTATTTTATTATTTTTATTACATTAAAATGTCTTTATTTAGGTATTTTTAAAGTATGTTAATTTAGCGTTTATTGTTTTAATACATTGATAATTATACATTTAAATACTTAGTTGTTATTTATTCTAATTCCATTAAATTTTACATTAAAATCTCTTGATTTATGTATTTTTAGCATTATAATTTATTTTAAATATTTTAATATATTGATAATTATACATAAGTATTTATACAATTAAATACTTAAAATATTTTATTATTTTTATTTTATTTTCGTATATTACATTATTTTACATAAATACGTTTATGTATTTTTTAGCATTTTGATTTAGAATATTTTAATATATTAACAATCATAAATGTAAATATTATTTTTATTACATTATATTACATAAGAAATACATTTTAGTGATTTATGTTTTTTTGTTTTTACCATTTTAATTTAGATAGCATTTGGTTATTCTAATATTTTAATAACAACTTATACATTTAAATACTTTTAAGTCATCTTGAGACCCCCTTTGAAAAGCATATAGAGTAAAGCAGGACATATATACACTGTCTGGCTTCAGTCTTTGGTACTGTTGCTCACACAGCTCTCAAAAAAGAAAAGAGGTTGAGAAAAACAAGACAATTTCCAGCAATGCAATGCAAGATGAAGCTTCTGAGAATTGTGGGTAGCCAGTAAGCTTTCGCATTGTTCCCAAATACCTGTGTGAATCTCATTAACATCCAGAAACCCCCTCCTGGTGCCAAGCAATCGGACCAGCGCTGTCATAACGCTGTGCGCTCACATCACGCTGGGGAGAAAATGTATGGGCCTCATTTTGAATATCTTTATTATTGTTTCATCTTGCCCTGCAGACAGGAATATGGAGCAGCTATAATGACAGAAGCTCTTCTCCCCGCGTGTGTGCCACTGTGAGGGGCAAGAGAGGGCACTCATTTATGCTCTTAGTCACACACATGTGCACACTTCATACATTCATCTTTGCTTTCGCAATAACAGGAGACTAAATAACTTATAAATGCTAATATTTCCAATTTGCATTTTTGTCAGCTTTTAAAAGCATACTGCATCATTTTTTTTGTTCTACAGTCTTAAAAATAAAGGTTCTTTGTGGGCATCTATGCTTCCATGAAGAACCTTTAAAGGTCCACTGAAGTGCCTTGAAACACGCACCGTTATTCTATGTGTTGACGTCAGTTTAACTGAAACAGGAGGAGAGGGCGGGACATATCAAGCAGCCCCACCCCCTTTTTAAATACCCAATAGCGTTCATTTATAACACAGCTTGGGCTAGAGCCGTTGAGCTCGGTAAAGCCACATATTTACACTGTCTGAATCATTCCCTATCCCCTATATAGTCCACTACGTGCCATTCACCGTACAGAAAATACAACCTGAATTCCGGAAATGTTGGTACGTTTTTTAAATATGAATAAAATGAAAACTAAAATAATTTCAAATCACATGAGCCAATATTTTATTCACAATAGAACATAGATAACATGACAAATGTTTAAACTGAGAAATTTTAAAATTTTATGCACATAATTGCTCATTTCAAATTTGATGCCTGCTACAGGTCTCAAAATAGTTGGGACGGGAGCAGGTTTACCATGGTGTAGCATCTCCTCTTCTTTTCAAAACAGTTTGAAGACGACTGGGCATCGAGGTTATGAGTTTCTGGAGTTTTGGTGTTGGAATTTGGTCCCATTCTTGCCTGATATAGGTTTAGGACTCTTCTATTATGAAGCCATGTTGTTGTAATAGCTGCAGTATGTGGTTTTGCATTGTCCTGCTGAAATACACAAGGCCTTCCCTGAAATAGACGTCATCTGGAGGGGAGCATATGTTGCTCTAAAATCTTTATATACCTTTCAGCATTCATAGTGCCTTCCAAAACATGCAAGCTGCCCATACCATATGCACTTATGCACCCCCATACCATCAGAGATGCTGGCTTTTGAACTGAACGCTGATAACACGCTGGAAGATCTCCCTCTTCTTTAGCCCGGAGGACACGGCGTCCGTGATTTCCAACAAGAATGTCAAATTTGGACTCGTCTGACCATAGAACACTTTTCCACTTTGAAACAGTCCATTTTAAATGAGCCTTGGCCCACAGGACACGAAGGCGCTTCTGGACCATGTTCACATATGGCTTCCTTTTTGTATGATAGAGCTTTAGTTGGCATCTGCAGATGGAATGGCTGATTGTGTTTACCGACAGTGGTTTCTGGAAGTATTCCTGGGCCCATTTAGTTATGTCAATGACAGAATCATACCGATGAGTGATGCAGTGTCGTCTGAGGGCCCGAAGACCATGGGCATCCAACAAAGGTCTTCGGCCTTGTCCCTTACGCACAGACATTTCTCCAGTTTCTCTGAATCTTTTGATGATGTTATGCACTGTAGATGATGAGATTTGCAAATCCTTTGCAATTTGACGTTGAGGAACGTTGTTTTTAAAGTATTCCACAATCTTTTTACGCACACTTTCACAGATTGGAGAGCCTCTGCCCATCTTTACTTCTGAGAGACTCTACCTCTCTAAGACATCCCTTTTATAGCTAATCATGTTACAGACCTGATGTCAATTAACTTAATTAGTTGCTAGATGTTCTCCCAGCTGAATCTTTTCAAAATTTCTTGCTTTTTCAGCCCTTTGTTGCCCCCGTGCCAATTTTTTGAGACCTGTAGCAGGCATCAAATTTGAAATGAGCTTATTTAGTGGATAAAAGTGTAAAATTTCTCCGTTTAAACATTTGTTGTGTTCTTTATGTTCTATTGTGAATAAAATATTGGCTCGAGTGATTTGAAAGTCTTTTAGTTTTCATTTTATTCAAATTTAAAAACGTCCCAACTTTTCTGGAATTCGGGTTGTACAAATCCTGTGAACAAGTGACCGATCTCAGCCGGCCATTCAGCGTCTATTTATAGTGTAGGGGGCGGGCACTTCAGATTCTAGAGAGCATTTGATTGGTCAGAAGATTTGATGACAAGCTGAAGTATGAGGTGACATAAAAAAAAAATCGTTGATCCATTTTGGCAGAAGTGACTAACTGCAAGCTTTGAATGCTTATATCTTCTAAATGCAAATTTTGTCACTGTTTTGGAGCACAATGGCTTATAGATAACCTTAAGACTAACATATTGATACTAACACCCAAAAAAAATTAATTTTGATTTCACAGGGACTTTAACATCCATGGAACCTTTCCACATACCACAAAAGGTTCTTTATGGTAGAAGAAGGTTCTTTAGATTTCTAAAAATCACACTATAGGAAAAAATAGTTCTTTTAATGGAATAGTTCACCCAAAAATAAAAATTTGCTGAAAATTACTCACCCTCATTTCTCCAACAGATTTGGAGAAATTTTACATTACATCACTTGCTCACCATTGGATCCTCTGCAGTGAAAGGGTGCCGTCAGAATGAGAGTCCAAACAGCTGATAAAAACATCACAATAATCCTCACCACTCCAGTCCATCAGTTAATGTCTTGTGAACTGAAAAGCTGCAGAGTCTATAATCCTTAATAACGCTTCCTCCAGTGAAAACGTCCATCCCCTGTTGTCCTCTCACATCAAAATCCACCCACATATTTGTTTAGATCTATTTTAGACTATTTTTGCTTGTAAACAGTGTTTGATCTGTGCATATTTTTCTCCTGATTCAGACAAGTCAACTTTTTCACTGGAAAAAAAAAAGCAATATTATGGATGGAGGACACAATTTAGCTGGAAAAATGTCTTGATGGATTTGTTTCTTACAAACATGCAGCTTATCAATTCACAAGATGTTAATTGATGTACTGGATTGGTGTGGATTATTGTGATGTTTTAACAGCTGTTTGGACTCTCATTCTGACGGCACCCATTCACTGCAGAGGATCCATTGGTGAGCAAGTGATGAAATGCTACATTTCTCCGAATTTGTTCCCATGAAGAAACAAACTCATCTACATCTTTGATGGCCTGAGGGTGTGTAACTGCTAAGCAAATTTTCATTTTTGGGCGAACTATTATTTTAAGAAAGGTTCTTAGGGAAACCTAAAATGGCTCTTCTATGGCAGGGCATTGCTGACTGTGAAAACCCCCTTTTGGAACCTTTATTTCCAAAAGTGTAGAATGAATATCATCTGAACACTTGCACTGGCTTTATGATAAAAGGAAACATTTTCAATAACAAGTCACTTTTTTGTCCTTTTGGACTTGGCTGCTCCAGTCCCCATCCACTTTCATTGTACAGAAGAGCTACTTTCTGCTTTTGTGCTCCATAGAAGAAAGAAACTCATACAGGTTTGGACATGAGTGCAAGTAAATGACGGAATTTTCATATTTGACTGAACTATTTCTTTTAAGTTTAATATTTTGGCTGTTTATATTTAAATATCTTGTTTTCGTTCTTTTCACCATAATCAAATAAGTATATAAAAATATTTCCTTTGTGCATGCATGCTCACAAAAGCGGCAATAATTTCGGCTGTTTTTACACGAGATTCCAGTGCAAACAGCATCACACAATGTACGTTTTCCATTCACAATGGCTGCCGCAGCTTTTTCCCTTTCTGTACAGAAAGCTATTTCTATCTAGCGCCATTGTCCTAATTGTTACACGGCAATGAATAGTTCTTTTTATCACGCTCCTTTCCATTCTTAAGCTGGCTTTTTACATAGCCTGCTCCATCCCTGCACATGTACCAAAAAAATCTATTTAGCCCGAGTCATTTCTTTAGCTTGCTGGAGACAGCCACGGCGAGAGATAACTAACGACACTTCTGCCAGCACCTAGGGATTCTTTTATGCCAGCCTCATTTGCATTCTGATTAGTATGCATGAAATTTCTCACTGAACTTTAATACCCTAACTGCTGCATAATACACTTTAATGAGCATAAAAGTGAGCTTGACAATTAAAACTCACATTAATCACTAAATGCTACACTCGTGGAAGGGCGGGAGGGAAGGAGGGTGTCGTTGGGGGGTGTTGGGGAAGGGCTGAGTGGGTTTTGATGGGCGGTCGACGATGGGAAGGGGTGGAGAGAGAGAGAGAGAGATGGAGTTGCACCAATGCAATGAAGAACCGGCGATCGCTGCATCTCCACAGGCCGAGGAGCGGTGACGCCCACTTTATCCAAAGCATTTTCCCCATTCATTTTTACCATAGGCATTTTTACAAATTCTTAAAAAAACACTTGCATGCCATGAACCAGTAAACTATCCCATGATGTACTGCAGATGATGCCATCAAAAACAGTAGTACAATATAAACATTTTCATTGAAGTATAAAAACAATATATTTTAACAATAAAATGAAGTTATTGATTTTTTCTAAATATTCAGATAAATTTAAATCAGTGTTATTTTTATACTATCATCAACTTTTTATATTTTCTGTTTTTACTTTAATTTTAGTTAACGTATTAGTAGTTTTTATTCATTTTTTCTGTCTAGTTGTTATTCATTTTTATTTATTAGTTTTAGTTTATTTTGTTTTTTAGTTATTTTAGAACTTCAAATTAAATTAAACAAAAATGAGAAATGTTGCCTTGGCAACTAGCTGAAATACAGTAAGTTTAAGGATTTTTATATATATATATATATATTTATATTATTTGAGTTAACATTTGTTTTATTTCAAATAGCCTAACAATTTTTAGATTTAGATTTTAATATAATAGCAGTTTCAGGGTAAAAAGGGACTAATTTCAGTTTTAAATTTTATTTAAATGTAAATTTAAATAATTTATTATTATCCAATTTCCATGGTTATGGGTAATGGGTATGGATTATGGGTAATAATTCACTGTTTTTAATAGTAATCCTTGTGGAAAGTGAACTTGTATTTGTGTCATATTTTCTTCTACCTCTACAAAACTTGTTGCTCATGTTTTTTAAAGGTGAGGGCATTTGAATTTATAGATCTATGCATGGCCTTCAGCATCAAAAGCAAAAACCCTTTCTCTCCTCTCTTAAAAGTTGGTTAGTCTATTTATTTTGCTATCCTAAATATGATTATATGAATATTTGCATGTTAATATTTGGATTTTATTGTTATTGTAGGAGTATATTGCACACAAATTCCAGCAAACAATTTTTGCTTCCCAGAACGGCAATGTTAGTTTTTGGTTATAAAATACAACCTAAAAAAACAACCATAGAGAACAGAACGTTCTGTAGGATCTCTTTCGGTCGTCATAAAAAAAAGTTCTGGGAAGGCTAGTTTTTGGTTACATTTACATTTAGTCATTTTGCAGACTCTTTTATCCAAAGTGACTTACAATTGGTTACAAAAACCTACAGAGAACATTCCTACAATGTTATTATTTGGTTCCAAAAAAACAAAAACAAATGGGAACCATATGCTAACATTAGGGGAATGTTCTGTGTTTGCTGGGTTATCATTTACACTTCTTACAGCCCTGTTTTATGCTTTTCTCTGTTCTCTTCTTTATATCCTCAGTGCCTGGTAGCTGGGATTCACTCTGAATTACACCGAATGAATCATTTGCCCATACAGATAAAGACATATTTATGGGAATTTGCATCTTCGCACCTCTCATTTGCTGTTGGTTATGTTGTTTGGTTTGAAACACTCGAATTTAACAATCCACTTCAGCCGCCCTTTTGCATATACAGATTGTGCGCTGCCAAAATTCATGATGCATACAGACATGCTTTAGCACACGTGTGCACACATGCATACAGACATGTGCTCTCACACATCAGAAGAAATCCCAGCCCCCTTCCTGGAAATTAAGACTCAAACCACTGGGCAATATGGGCGCCTACATGAGCGCTCAGCTTGATACAGATGGGCTGCATCACACCCTCTGGTTCAGTCGCTCGTCCGTCTGGTGCCAACACTACCCGCTCAGACAAGAACAGATCCTATAGGCCTGTACATATATGGTACATACAGCTCAACATGATTTTTGTGTGCACGCGCTGTTTATTTGGTGTGTGTGTGCTAGCAGTGCAATGTTTAAAACATAACCTCCATGCACAATTTATGATGATGCACCGCGGCTCTGACAGCGCATGGCTTATTAGACCGCCGGACCCCGAGGCCCTGCTCTTAGGATACTCAGCTATAATGGACAAATGTGCTCCACAGATTTATGTATGTAAATGCAGGATGGGGGAGTCGCCTCCCGCCGCAACGGCTCATGCAAATCTGCACCGAGGATGAAAAAAAGGACAATGGAGGGGCAAATATTCTTCGAAATGCCTGGACTATCCTGCGTGGGCTGCTTTAATTAAAACAGGAGCTTTGCTGTGAAATTATGGTGCGACAAACATCATACGTGGCCTATTTTTTTCGAGCGTTGCATTTGATTTGATTAGCGAGGGCAATGCAATTTGTAGTAATGCTATATCTGGCAAAATCACCTCAAATCTCATTAATTGCATCATATCGGAACATACTGAACCATTACGCTTGATTTCAGAAGCTTATCGCCTCGCAACTGTGGAAATTGTATAATTATTGACCTGAATTAAGAGTGAAATGGTACAGGCTGCAATTTTTCACTATAGTGCAATTGACTAATGAATTTTAAAATATGTTTATATTATTTTTACATTTTTGAAAGAAAATTGAGTGATATTTGCACTGTAAGATTACTGCCACAACATTTCAGGGTGGGTGCTGCTTACTGGTCCAAGACAAAGGAGACATTGTCAGATATTTTTATGATAATCTTGTCCTTAAAGTGTTGTTATTATTAACTAAAATTAAAATCATTAAAATATGTTTTTAGTAATTGAAATAAAATGAAAATGCTAGATGAAAAAAAATATAACTTAATTGCTTAATTTTAATTGAATTATTAAAATTACTAAAACTAAAAGCTAAATATAAAAAAATCAAATAATATGACAAATACGCAACCAAGTGACAATTGAAAATATAAAAACAAAAGCTAACATTACTTCCTATAAAATCACTGTTATTAAGATAAAAAAATTATATAAATATTAGATGAAAAAAAACTGAAAATAAGTAAATAAGTTTAAAGTGTTAAAATGACTAAAACAAATAAAAACAGCTAAATAAAAATGAAAAACAAAAACAAATAAAAATGACAAACATACATAACCAAATCACTAAAAATAATACTAAACTTATGAATAAATATAAACATTTTTTTTAACTGAAAATATAAAAATAAGTTAATTCAAAATAAGTACTGTAATACCATATAATAACATAAAATATAAAATAAAATATAAACAAAACAACACTGCCATAAATATGACGATTATTGGATTTACTTCACCCCTTTTATTGTGTGCTAAGTGAAATTCATAATTATATTCGATTAGTAAAGTAAAAACACCATATATATCAGTTACACGTCAAAGTTTGATACTTACAGTTTGGGGTTTGTTCGAATTACTAACCTAAAGTATATGCAACAGCAATAGTCATGCTTGACTTCATTAATGAATAAAAAAGTTGTCATGATGTCATGAAAATAATTACTGATTACTGATATTGAATCAGTTATGAATGAGAGTTCATGCATTGTTTTGAACAAAATTGGGATGACAAAGCATTGAGAGCTGTATCACATCTTGTTTGTTTGCTGATGTATTATGCACTAGAAGAGGACCTCATTGAAAGCACAGAGCGGCTCCAGGCTCCGCCCCCTCCTGGCGGCACCCTTCATGCTGTAAGTCACTGTCAGAGGGCGTTTGCATGATCAGTTCAGCTGTAACGCTGCATCACTCAGGGTGTGTCGACGACATGTGCTTCATTATTGTCTGTTTATTTATTCAAAACGCACTGGCGCTTAAAGAAGCCATTGTTTTCCGGCCGGCTGCATCAGTCTGGAGGTCCGGTGTTCTCCGGCTCTGTGGCTTCTCTTCCCTCGTGCCTGTGGATTGGTTCAGGAGCTGGGGGTGACAGGGTGTGGAGAGTGTGAATCTGCCAGGTTTGTGGGAGGCTGGGTGTGAACAAGCTGTCAGAATAACCATATTCATTATATTTTCCATAAAAGGAGCCTCCCCCACCCGCGTTTATGATTAGCTATTCTTTCATATCCTCTAAAGGGCTCAGAAAACCCCTACGAATTCAGCTAAAGATACAACTGGACTTTTAGCGTTGTAAGGGGTTATTTTTATTTAGCAGTGTGAGCTGAAGCAAGCATCACTATTGCTTATATATTTGAATATTAAACTTTGATCATTAAACTCACATGCAGAACATGCAGTTTGTGCTATACAGACATGAATGACACCTCATGAGTGTGTATTTTAAGATACTGGCGGAGGGTGAACCAACTCCAGGGAAAGGCTAAATGTATCCTTGTGTAATCTATTAAGTATAATGAGTTTATAACTCACAATCTGATTTTAAAACTGACATTTTCTTGATATAAAGCCAGAATTGTGAGATATAATTTCGCAATTCTCAGAAAAAAAATCAGAAATGGTAGATTATGTCTCACAATTCTGACTTTATTACACACAATTGCAACTTAAAATCATGTAGTTCTGACTTTACAACTTGCAATTGTGAGTTTATATCATGTAATTTGCAATGGCCTTTTTTATTTTTTACTCCGTGGCAGAAATGAAGAACATTATCACAGACTTCAGTCTAGCGTGAATTTAAGAACTCAAATAAACACCCTTTATAATCAGTGAAGCTGTCTACACTGTGGAATGAATTTCTTGCTTAAATCATCCACACATCTGGATTGTGTTGTTTATGATGAGAGAATTTGTGAATTCAGTCAGCAAGCGCATACACTCAGCAAAACTCCGGCGTTTCAGCGATGACTCATCTGAATGCCTCTGATTGGCCAATGCATTCATAAGCTCAACGGAATCGTGTGTGATTGGTTATAATCAACGCTGCAAAAATGCGTAAAAAGGAATATGGTGCAACATAAACAGATCTAAATTTAATACCGCAATCGGCACGTTTCATTCATTTTGATTTTCACTTTATTCGTGACAGATGTAATAGATTTAGTTTAACTGTGCAGGGGCATTTTTGTCCAATTTGATGGCATTTTATGGTATATCTGAGACTATAATATCATATCATAGAGACTATTAAGAAACCACATAGCAACCACCCAGAACACCCAAACAACCCCATATTAACATGCAAAATCACTCGAAAAATAAAAATCTACTTTATATGGATGCTATTTGCATGCTAATAATGGACAGCTTTCTGAAGACTCGAGCGAGAGTGTGCATGTGTTGCTCGGGCACCTGCACTCTCCCACCAATTTCCTTTGTGATACGTGATGCAGCAATGGTCGTCATGGTTACGACCAGCCTATCTTTAGCCAGATAACATTTGAGAATGATGACTTCCTCCATATGCCGTATGACTGCGGAGCAACTTCTACAAAAGTCTGCTGCATCTCTGCAGATTGTGATGCTTGTAAAGATTCAAGGTCGATAAGTAAAACTTACTGGAAAATTGTTTCTTTTTATCAAACATATTGCATTCAATACAAAAGTATTAGTACATACTGAACTTGTGCATGTACCAGAATATTATAGATTAGGAAGTGGGCTCTTTTGACTTGCCAAATAAGCAATCACCTAGTAACACCCTAGCAACTGCATGACAATAAGCCAAACCACCCAGAACACCCTAGCAAAATGCACAACAAGCTAAACCACTTAGAACACCCCAGCAATCGCATAGCAACTACCCAGAACTAGTGATATACCGGTTTAAATGGTAAACCAGTGTAAATTATGCACACATTATGCACACGGTATGAATTTAAAAAAATGAGAGGGAATCCCTGTTAACTGCATAAACTTCTGACTAATGGTTAGAAAACTATTAATAACACATGATTCATTCTTTAACTGGGCAAATAAGCCAACTGTAAACGGCCATTAACAAAAGCAATAGATGCTGAAGATGAACGCAAAGAGGAGAAAATATTGTAGCAGGCAGAGCAAGATCACTGAATGTATCTTCTTCAGAAAAGTTTAGATGGTATTTCCTTTTCATCTTACCTCATATTAATGAAGTTTTTAAAAGTGCAGCTGCTTTGTTTACAGCAGTAACCAAGGAAACGTTCTATTGCTGCTGATCTATAAGCGCCACCTGCTGGCAGAGATTATTTTGCATTCTCATTCAGCCCGTCTGCTGTTTCTGTTTCATGCTGATATGTTTTATATAGCATAATTTCACAAAGCTAAGGTCAGACCATTCTATTTTTGCTTTAAATTGTCAAATTATACATCTGATTTTCATCAAAAACTCAGTGGTTCTGCAAATGTTTCATGCATTCTGATTCATATAAAAAATGTGATAAACCGTGAAACTGCCAGAATAAAAAAAAAATGTGATACAGATTTTTGCACATATATATATATATATATATATATATATATTTTTTATTTATTTATTTTTTTCAGAAATTTGACAATATAAACACCATATTTTATATGTTAATATACCATGATGTAGGTCTTTTTGACCTTCCTACAAGAGGACTGTTTTAAAAACATACAATTTATCAGCTGAACAAACTGTGATATTAGAATATGACTCCTATAGCAGTGTAACTATGAAAATGATACTCCATTGTAGAGTTTTCATTCAGCAGCAGCAACTAGCTCTAGTGAGTATGAATTATTACAGATCATCCCACACTGAAACATCTTTTAAGCATCTGTAAAATACTGATGGGAGCCAATCTGGACAATACAACTACATACAACAACTTATAAGAGCTGTTTTTCCATCTGAGGAAGCATTAGACTGGAAGCTGCCTCTTATTGTTCCCTATTTAAATAGGTTTTTGTTTTTTTGCCATGCTTTTTATTGTCAAACAATGATCAAGTCTCAGAAATCACAGTTCGCCAAACAATAGAATTCTGCTCAAGCGTGTTTGGAAATATAAATGTATAATGCGCCGAGACCTCCATCTAGTTTTAATAACTGAAGTGTGTATATTGTGTTAGGAGGTAATTCAGCTGTGCATTCTGCATTAAGGATATTCTCATTTAGGATTTTACTTTATTATCAAAGTGTTGGATAATAATTGAAAGGATTGTGAATGCATAAATATTTAATGGGCTTCTTCCCAATTTTGCCATGCAAACGGAGGCATTTGCACCCAAAAAGTGCTATATTCATTTTTCAGTTACTTGAATAATTAAGGCAGGGCTGTTTGGGGCGGTGCAACTCTGACAAACCAATGAACTAAAAGCTCAGGTCTTTGAAGACAGCAGCACACGGACGTTCTTTTGATTTACAGAAACTTGCATAAGAAGTGCTGATTTGAAGGCATGATTTATCTGTACTTGTATTTCATGCACTTTCACTCATCTGAAGCATGTTAGGCTGTGAGAGTATTAATGCTGTTTGCCATGCTGCACTGGCCGGACAATTTTCACACTTCAGACTTCAATACACTGTCACAACCCTGATAGCACACGTACATTAGAGAGGCGTCTGTTTGACTTCTGCATTTACATTTGGAAGATGTATTTTTAGAGTGTTTGCTCATCTGCAATACATCTATAGGATGTTTCCTATCAGATGTCAAATAGACGTTTATTAGATGTCTTTAAGATGTTTATGATTTAGAATGTATGTAAAATTGACATCTTACAGACGTCTGTCAGATCTTTATACACAGCAGATACTTTCCAGACCAAGCGACCTTTAACCGACATCTTGTACATGTGCTATCTGGGCTTGGTGGTGCCATGACTCTCAAAGATTTAGTGTTCTTATGCCAGCAAAAACAAGCCATGAACCAAAAATGAGGAATCTCTACGAAGTTTTCTCTACGTATCTCTACTAAGCGCCATCTTTGAAATGTCATCAATAGATGTTTCTTGCTTAGACTGGGATTGACCAAGAGTGGCTTTCGACTTTCTGGCTAGCAACCAACCAGAAAAACCTAGCAAGTGCATGACAACAAGCTAAATCATTTAGAACACCATAGTGATCACATTGCAACTACCTAGAACAGCCTAGCAACTGCACCCAACAGGCTGAACCACTCAAAACACCATAACAACTGCATAGCAACCACCCAGAACACCCTAGCAACTGCACAAAAACAGACTAAACCACTCAGAACACCATAACAACTGCATAGCAACCACCCAGAACAGTCTAGCAACTGCACAACAACAATGCAAACCCCTCAGAACACCCTAGCAACTGCACCCAACAGGCTGAACCACTCAAAACACCTTAGTAACTGCATAGCAACCACATATAACACCCTAGCAACTGCACAACAACAGGCTGAACCACTCAAAATACCTTAGTAACTGCATAGCAACCACCCATAACACCCTAGCAACTGCACAGCAACAGGCTAAACCACTCTGAATCTAAACACAATAACAACTGCATAGCAACCACTCAGAACACCCTAACAACTGCACAACAACAGGCTAAACCACTCAGAACACCATAGTAACCACACAGCAACCACCCAGAACACCCTAGCAACTGCACAACAACAAGCTAAACCACTCTGAGCCTAAACACCATAACAACTGCATAGCAACCAACCAGAACACCCTAGCAACTGCACGACAACAGGCTAGATCACTCAGCATACTATAATAACCACATAGCAACACCTTCCGGCATGTTGCCATGAAAACACTCCTCACATTTTAATCATAAAATGTAAAACTAATTAATAATTTTTCCCGCCCACACAGGCTTGATTACATCAGTACAAAAGAGGCAGAAAATTATTTAAAAAAAATATTTTAAAGCCTGTTGTGATCCATGTCTTTAAAATGATCTTTAAATTTCGCTGTTTAACTTTAAACTCTAAACTTTAAACTTGTTTTTTCGTACGACAGCGAGCTGCTGAGCTTCTGAAGCAAATCTGGATGTGAGTTTTGTGTTAAAGAGCACACAGATCAGCTCCTGTGGTCAGTCACATGTGCTGTGTGATCATCTAGGAAAGCATCCTGAGCCCACGTCGGGTTTTTTTCTCTCTGCGTCTGTCTGTCAGGTTCTCCTCCCCGCAGGCGTCCACACTTGATGGCCTTTATGAAAATATCATAAATTCAATCAGGGCCTGCAAATTTCATGAGCCGTCCATCTTCCTCCTGAATTTCTTAACGGGGTGTCAAAACAATCTGCCGCGTGACGTCTGACAGTCCACACGGCCAGGGGAGAAATGTCTGGAAACCTCTCTCTCTCTCTCTCTCTCTCTCTCCCCATCTCCCCCTGCCTCCCACCCGCCCCAAAATCTGAATTTCATATCATGGAAATATTGAGATAGATGCAGACAATACAGTGAGGCTTATAACCACGTTCTGTCTGTCTGTGGAACTGGTTACTATGCTACTCATGCCTTTCAATAGCAAATGTGCTGCATTATTATATTTGCATATATTTTTTTAAATAAAATCTCATGTTAAATACTTATTGAATGCGTATTCCATTCATGTCTCATTAGTGACAGAAACCTGTCTAAAAGGCAAAGTAGCAGATGGAAATACCAATATTAATTTTTATCTGTACTACAGTACTTTTTAATTGCATTATTCATATACAGTATATGAATAATGAGTTTGGGGTTAAAATATATATATATGTTTTTTAAGAAGTCGTCTCTTCTGCTCACCAAGGCTGCATTTATTTGATCAAAAATACAGTAAAAACAATAATTTTGTGAAATGTTATTATAATTTAAAATAAGAGTTTTCTACCGTAATTTTTTTTTAAATGTAATTTATTCCTGTGATGCAAATCTGAATTTTCAGCATCATTACTCCAGTCTTCAGTGTCACATGATCCTTCAGAAATCATTCTAATATGCTGATTTGCTGCTTAAAAAAACATTTCTGATTATTATCAATGTTGAAAACATTTAATATTTTGTGGAAACTGTGATTGTTTTATTCTTGGATGAATAGAAAGTTAAAAAGAACAGCATTTATTTGAATTATAATTTTTTTGTAACATTATAAATGTCACTTTTGATCATTTTAATGCATCTTTTCTCAATAAAAGTATTAATTTACTTCAGAAAAAAATATAAAAAACTTTGACCCCCCCAAACATACAAGTAAATGCCACTGTAATATATTTTAAAGAACAATCAACATGTAAAGTGACCAATCAATGTTAATATTGTTTATACGTGCCATTTAAAGGTGTCAAAGTACAAATATATATTATATGCAATATTAATTTATCTTATCTAGATTTTAACCCACAAACCTCTCAAACTTTGATAAATCTGGTGCTAATATGATCCTTGCACATTATAAACCAGATTTTATTTCCCACTGGTAAAAATCATAGTACTATGGGGTTTTCTGTAAGATCTGCAAGCATGATCCTTCTCTGTTCCAGTGCTTCCTTTAACATACTTCATATAATTTGTGCTCTTTTTCTCTCTTCTTAAAAGACCCATAAGATTAGTGGAGAAAGGCCTCGAGGGGCGTCAGAGTTAGGAAGGGTCCTCTGCGGCCAAACACTCTCTCCAGCTCAGCCAAATGAACCCATTAATATTTTAGATTAATGCAAATACCCACAAAAATGAAGAATAATTGCCTAAAATCAAAATTCAATTAATGTTTAACACAGACGAATCGTCTCTGTACAATACAGGAGGGAAATAGCGAAACCTCGGAGGATCTTTTCAATAAACCTGCGCTGATAGAACAACATCTCATGTGGGACGAGGAACTTCACAAAAGTAATACATGGTGCCATAAATGATCTTAACTCTCTAATGAAGGATAATCATTTCAATCAGACATCAGAGAGGAGAAAAATGTGTCCTGTGCTGCTTAAGATGGTGGAGATGAGTTTTAACACGGCCGAGGATCTCAATTCTATTCACAAAAAAGCAATAAACTAAAAGTAAATGACCTCAGAAGACGTGAAGAACAGCAATTGTTATCTAAACGCCTAAATTGCGATGTATCATCAGTAACATCTGTGACTGAGATATTGTTTGAGGAAAATTCATTTGTGTAGCAACAACATCCGCCGCTCGCACAAAGCCAAATGAAGACGACCGCAAATAAACAAACTATTGACTTAATGTTCATTGTCTGTCTGGGTTTCATACAATTGGCGCTCTCTTGGCTCTGAAACAAATGCCGAATTTCCCCAATTTTACCCAGGGGACGACTGGCGACCGACAAACCAGCAATCTGGAGCGCATTTCTCTGCGATATTTCCTTTCAGGTTTGGGCTGGAGGAGAACGCGCTGACACTGAGCCATCTGTTGTTGTGTTAAAAACAAACCGGTGGTCCTTTTCCCTGATGCCTGACATGGTTAAGGTGTCCAAAGTGTCTAAAGCATGCGATGGAACATGACAACAACATATTAAAAATATTAGCAAGAGCCACTAGATTTAAATTCAGACTTTTTTTTTTTATGTCAGTGTTTGCTTGTGCAAAACTTACTAACACAATGCTACTAATAGTGAAAGTTAAAATAAATCTCTTCTGTAATAATACATAGAATCCCAGATAATGAGCAACTGTTTGTACTATTGCTGAAATCTTCAAAGATCTCATTCACAGAGACATGCTCCCGTTCTGTGTGTTTTTATGGATAAATAGCGCCCCTAGTGGTGAAGAAGCAGTTCAGTTTACAAAATAGCAGGGAAGTTCTGGACACTCCTCATTTTTTCACACATTTCATAATAATTTAAATCATCAAGGAACATGGAAGCAAAACAGTCCAACATCTCAAAACTGACCAGTGGATGAAGCAATCAATAGGTTTTCCTGTTTTGTCTCGCCTTAAGGGGAAAAACATCAGGTTTTGTAAATAAAATTCATAGGCATGAACAATTAATCTGTATCTTCAAAACTAACTTCAAGCATTGAAGCCTTTAGATCAGACAGTTTTTAGGATCTGGGAAACACACAGCATTTGACTTGTGGATCCTGCATCACTTTTTCATTTGTGTATCAGTTTCTTTAAACACAAACATCCTCAGCGACAGATGAAACTCAAGAAAGAATGTGAGAACTCTCTTTGGTTGAGCACTGTGAATTCAGTCAAGCTCTTATTTCCAATAACCTTTTCAGTATGGACATGCAGGTGGACAGAATGTCATGCAGAATGTGAAAGCTGCTCTAACTATCTATCTGTCTATCCATCTATCTATCTATGCAGTCTCATCACTCTCTCTCTCTCTGTAGTGTGGTGTGATTGATCTGAATGGAAGTGGGTGGGTTTTGTGATCTGAACCTGTTGGATGAGGTCATTCCTGTACGGCTTTGACCTCCTGATCTCCATCACAGACAAAGCAGATTCAGCCCTTTATCACAGAGGAAATCCATTCAGCCCGACACAATGTCCTTGACCGTCCTACAGAGAGGAGCACAACATGCCTTGATTAAAAGCCACTGCGACAAACCAACCTGTGGATCACTACAGGATCACACCACATGCACTATTCATGGAGTATATGGTATATGTACTGTGCATAGTATGCAAATGTCACAAGTACTTGCATATGCAAGACATTTTTATTTATCTATTTTTATTGGACTGCCAAAACCCATATTTTTCATCAAATAAAAATTATAACTGTAAGTCACTCACTGAATTAAACATGCAACATAGGGTGGTCAAGTAACAGCAACACATTAGACTTATATTTGAAAGTTTTTATATATTTTTTAAACAGCATCTATTCAATTCCACACCTATTTTGATTATTTTGCATTGTGCATGATAATATGTAACGCGCAGTTTCTCCACTAAGAGGTGCCATTAACCGCTGTATTAAATAACATCTAACAGTCTAACCCCATGAAGCAATCAGTTGGTTTTCCTGTTTTGTCTCGCAAAAAAAGATTATTTAAATAATCTTAAATTAAATAATAAGAAGCTGTTTAGCAGGGTTTCACATTCACAGCATTGCATTTTAGAACTGTGTGCAACACTCTATGGTGCAACACGCTCTCTGATAATAAACACAAATGAACAGATCCACAAGTGATTGTGTGGAAATGAAAATGTAAATGTGATTATTCAAGTTTCATGTGTTATCTCAATCAGATATAGGCGACTAAACATGCAATGTGATCTAGACTTTAGCGAACACAGTTTCTGAGCATCAACAGGTGCTGTATAACAACAATATAAATGGAGGAGAAGGGAAGGTAAAGGGAAAATACTTGTACCTCAGCAGTGTTTCTTGCGTGAGAGCGCTGAATGAAGGACTGGGCTCTTCTGATATTATATTTCTGCAAAATAATTCCTCATTCAAGCCTGAGCAAAAGCCGAGCTGAAATGAATGAAATGCAGCCAGTAGACAATTCAGCCGACGGGAGTAACTGCTCTTTTAATCTTAAATAAACATTTTATGCAAGAGTTTAATGTATTTAACTGTAAGTTATATATTGCTCGTTCGTTCGTGTCTCCTGAGGTTAAGCGAACGTTTGTGTGAGAATATGAGCGTCAACTCAGGGCAGGGGAAGCTGCTAAAGGAAGGTTGATTTGTTGCTAAAAGTTGCTAAATGGCGTTGTGATGTCATTGCGTGATGACGTCATTATGTAATCATGACGCAAATTTGTGTCACTACATCGAATCTCAGCAAAAAATATATTTTATATATGTTAATTTGTATTTGTTCGTAAAATACTATAAATGCATAATATAATATTAAAATATAAATAACTATTTTTAAATGCAACATTGAATTATTGAATACCCTACACATTTTTGTACGAGTACAATTTAAGATTTTTATTATTATTATTAGCTAGTAAACTAGTAAACTATACAATTACAGTTTTAAACAGTGTATTGGTAGTTAGTTAATATGCTACAATCTAAAAGTCTGTAAAAATAGGGAACAATCTACTATGTTAATGTAGAGGAATTTTCCGTATTGATTTTTTACAGGTGTTTCCCTGCTATAATTACACATTGTATTTAGTGTTTTCGGGTTACAGCGGATAATCGACTTTTCCATTTTTCTACATCTTTTTTTTTACAGTTTACTAACTGATCAACAATCACAGGTACAAGCTACTGTATCATAAATGAACAATTATTCAATTATTAAATTGTTCAATTGTTGTTATTATTATTATTATTATTAAATTGAACAATTTGCAAATAGCAGCTAACTTAATTCACGTGATGTGTGTACTGCTAGTCATCTTTGGTTTCCTCTTAATTTAGATGAAAAAAAGTGTCCCTTTTATTAAGTCACTTATCAAAAGTTGCTAAAAGTTACCAAATAAATGTTAAAAATAGCTAAATTTGTTGCTAGGTGCTTTTGGGAAAAAAAGTTGCTAGGGTAGTCTGAAAAGTTGCTAAATCTAGCAACAAAATTGCTAAGGCAAGGCAAGGCAAGTTTATTTATATAGCACATTTCATACACAGTGGTAATTCAAAGTGCTTTACATAAAAGAAAGTGAAATAGTCATTCACAGCAATAAAAACAAGGAATTAAAAATAATAAAAACAAGGAATTTTAAAATGTTATAGAAATTGATTTAAAATGAAATTTAAAACAGTTAAATAGAAAATGATTATACATAAAATACAGTGCAGTCAGTTCGGACGTAGCACAGTGTTCATTCAACAAATGCACAGCTAAACAGATGAGTTTTGAGTCTGGATTTAAATGTGGCTAATGTTTTAGCACATCTGATCTCTTCTGGAAGCTGGTTCCAACTGCGGGCGGCATAATAGCTAAAAGCGGACTCCCCTTGTTTTGTGTGAACCCTTGGTATTTCTAACTGACTCGATCCTAATGATCTGAGTGGTCTGTTAGGTTTATATTCAGTGAGCATATCTGCAATGTATTTAGGTCCTAGGCCATTGAGTGACTTATAAACGAGTAAAAGTACTTTAAAATCAATCCTAAATGTAACTGGAAGCCAGTGTAAGGACCTGAGGACTGGTGTGATATGCTCAGATTTTCTGGTTCTAGTCAGAATCCTGGCAGCAGCGTTCTGGATGAGCTGCAGCTGTCTAATGGTCTTCTTTGGAAGGCCGGTGAGGAGACCATTACAATAATCCACCCTGCTGGTGATAAAGGCATGAACAAGTTTCTCCAAGTCGTGACTGGAAACAAAACATCTAATTCGTGCAATGTTTTTGAGATGATAGTATGCTGATTTAGTTACTGCTTTGACATGACTACTGAAGCTAAGGTCTGTCTCCAGTTGCAACACTGGTTTGTTGTCATGGAGGTTCTGCTAAAAGACCGTACATGTGATCTAAACTATGTAGGCTACATTTCGTGCATATATGAAGTAAAGTATGTTAACAGGATGATGTTGATTACATCCATTAACGTGATATGAAGATATTTTTTATATACAACCCCAAATCAGAAAAAGTTGGGACAGTATGGAAAACGCAAATAAAAAAAGAAAGTAGTGATTTCTAAATTTACTTTGACTTGTATTTCATTGCAGACAATATGAACACAAAATATTTCATGTTTTGTCTGGTCAACTTCATGTCATTTGTAAATATACATCCTTTCCTGTCATTCAGACCTGCAACACATTCCAAAAAAAGTTGGGACAGGAGCAATTTAGGGCTAGTAATGAGGTAAATTGGTTAAATAATGATGTGATTTGAAACAGGTTGATGTCAACAGGTGATTGTAATTATGATTTGGTACAAAAGCAGCATCCAAGAAAGGTCTAGTCCTTTAGGAGCAAAGATGGGCCGAGGATCGCCAGTTTGCCAACAAATACGTGAGAAAATTATTGAAATGTTTAAAAACAATGTTCCTCAAAGAAAGATAGGAAGAGATTTGGATATTTCACCTTCAACAGTGCATAACATAATTAAAAGATTCAAGGAATCTGGAGGAATTTCAGTGCGTAAAGGACAAGGGCGCAAGCCTAAGCTGAACAACCGTGATCTCCGATCCCTCAGGCGGCACTGCATCAAGAATCGTCATTCATCTATAAGCGATATCACCACATGGGCTCAGGACTACTTTGGCAAACCTTTGTCAAGTACCACAATACGTAGTTACATCCACAAATGCCAGTTAAAACTGTACTGTGCCAAAAGGAAGCCCTATGTTAACAGTGTCCAGAAGCGCCGTCGACTTCTCTGGGCTCGGAGGCATCTGGGATGGACCATCACACAGTGGAAACGTGTACTGTGGTCAGATGAATCAGTATTTCAGGTATTTTTTGGGAGGAATGGACGCCGTGTGCTCCGGACCAAAGAAGAAAAGGATCATCCAGACTGTTACCAGCAACAAGTCCAAAAGCCAGGGTCTGTCATGGTATGGGGTTGTGTCAGTGCCCTTGGCAAAGGTAACTTGCACTTCTGTGATGGCACCATTAATGCTGAAAAGTACATAGAGATTTTGGAGCACAATATGCTGCCTTCAAGAAGACATCTTTTCCAGGGACGTCCATGCATATTTCAACAAGACAATGCAAAACCACATTCTGCACACATTACAAAGTCCTGGCTGCGGAGGAAGAGGGTACGGGTACTTGACTGGCCTGCCTGCAGTCCCGACCTGTCTCCAATAGAGAATGTGTGGCGCATTTTGAAGCGCAAAATGCGACAACGAAGACCCCGTACTGTTGCCCACCTTAAGACTTGTTTGCAGGAAGAATGGGACAAAATTACACCTGAAACACTTCATCACTTGGTGTCTTCAGTCCCTAAACGTCTTTTAAGTGTTGTGAAAAGGAATGGCAACATTACAAAGTGGTAAATGCTTTACTGTCCCAACTTTTTTTGGAATGTGTTGCAGGTCTGAATGACAGGAAAGGATGTATATTTACAAATGACATGAAGTTGACCAGACAAAACATGAAATATTTTGTGTTCATATTGTCTGCAATGAAATACAAGTCAAAGTAAATTTAGAAATCACTACTTTCTTTTTTTATTTGCGTTTTCCATACTGTCCCAACTTTTTCTGATTTGGGGTTGTATTTTGTCAGCATGCGGATGGATATTTAATCAAACCTTTTGCTCTATAATCTTGCTTTCTCCAGCGGAAAAAGTCGTCTTGTCTGAATCAGGAGAGAAATATGCAGATCAAGCATCGTTCGCCAACCAAAACCAGTCCAAAACAGTTCTAAACAAATATGTAGGTTGATTTTGATGTGAGATGGACTTTTTCACTGGAGGAATTAAGTGTTATTATGGATTCGTATTTTGGCCAGAAGCACCGGTTTTAAGTTAAAACTTCTTAATGATGGATTTGTTTCTTAGAAACAGCAGCTTTTGGCTTCACAAGATGTTAACTGATGGACTGGAGTCATGTGGATTATTGTGATGTTTTTATCAGCTGTTTGGACTCTCATTCTGACGGCACCCATTCACTGCAGAGGATCCATTGGTGAGCAAGTGATGGAACGATACATTTCTCCAAACCTGTTCTGATGAAGAAACAAGCTCATCTGCATCTTGGATCGGCTGAGGTTGAGTACATTTTCAGCAAATTTTCATTTTTGGGTGAACTATTCCTTTAATCAGAATCAGAATGAGCTTTATTGGCCAGGTATGTTTACACATACGAGGAATTTGTTATAGTGACAGAGACCACTGCATCAATATTTTCAAATGTCAAATGACAGGCATAATTAACCAAAAAAATAACATAATTTACACAAACTATCATTATCAATCATTTTAGTTCAGCATCTATCTCAAAGCAAACTAGCAAAAGAAACTGGTTGGTGTTTGAAGGAAGAAAATGTGCTGTACTGAATGACATTTTTTATATATATCTGTAAACAAACACAATTTGTCACTAAAGTGAAGAACAATAAAACAATGCAAGATTAATGAAACAGATGTAGGAGCCAAAACAGAGATGTCTAGAAGCATCTGCTGTGATCCTCAGGGACTGACGCTGGACTCCAGAGAGACAAATGCATCAGAACATTGTATCATGGAGTAAAACCTGCACAGAAAGGGAAATCTCCAGCAAGGGCCCAGCATCATCAGCTATACGGTTTCTACAGGTCATAAAAAAATATTTTTGCATTATTTCATTACAAAATACACAGGACAGGCTGAATTTACACATACTGCTCATGAAAAAGTTTTTGATCCGCTGAAATGATTGAAAAGATGTCTATGTCAGTGTTATTTTTGTACTATTTATATTCTATTTATAATATTTATTAATATTATTAACATTTATTAATTTTATTTAATTTATTTTTAATCTTTTTAAATTTTAATTTAATTTTAGTTTGTTTTAATAATTGTATTACATACTATTTCTGATGTTTTTGAACTTTACATCTAATATTTATATTTTGTTTCATTTCAGCTTTATTGTACTAAAGAAAATGGTGTTTATTAATTTTAATTAACAATAACAACACTGGTTTACATGTGGCTTTCTTTACAGAACAAAACATGCTAATTTGATGGTTAACATGTACAAACATTTCTCAATCATTTTGAAGCAGACAGTGAACAAGCATCATCTAATGTCCAGCAGGCATGTGAACTTCTTCAATAGTGTTTAAAAGCATCCCAGACCTTGAGTGATATTGCACCTCAAATGTCAGTTCAAGGCAATTCTTGGTTCCTAAAATGACAATGTTCTTCATGCTACCGTTAATTTGGACTCACACTGTAGATGATTAAATCAGATCAGAGTGTTTACACTGTTCAATAATGGCTCAGTCCTGATGTCCCGGGACAGGGGGCACGGCTGCAGTCCGTATCCATAGATCCAGGGATGTGTAATCCGAATAAAGCTCATTAGAGGACCAGGAAACTGCTACTGGACAGTGATGAATTCTGGGATATGTGACTATTCTGACTGTGATTTATTGTATATGGGCCGTACAATTCTGTTTGTGTCTCAATGTCCTGTGTGTGCTATGTTACAGGTGCATTGTGGGTAATACAGTCATTCTGAACACAGCGGGATCTCTGCAGGGTTAATGGGACGGCATGCTGCTGCGGTTGCAATGGCGGCAGGGTGCTTCGGTGAACCGCATGCTGGATGTTTATGGAAAACAGCAGTCCAGGGACACTTAGAGAAAGATGATTGTTTTGGGATGGATCTGACAACACCATGCCAGTCTTTTCCATAGAGGAAGAGTGATTATGATGAAATGGGATGGAAAAATGGCCTGGAATAGAACTGATTTCAGAGCACCAAAAAGGTCCTGCAAGTAATTCACACACTCTCTTTCTGGTGCTTTTTGTTTGTAAAAGTCAATGAGCTTATGTGAATGAGATTATGAATATTCGCATCTCATTATCAGGTTGCCAGGCAACACAGAGTTTTGATGCCACCCAGTGGTGTCACTGTGGGATGCAGGAGCTTTTAACATGTTCTGACTGATGCTGTCAGTCTCGCTCAACAGAGCGTCTTCGACGTATGAGAAGACATCATTGGCCAGAATGTTATTGAGTTGGAAGTGTTCCTC
Organism: Schizothorax lantsangensis; assembly: GCA_027422415.1. Taxonomy (NCBI): domain Eukaryota; kingdom Metazoa; phylum Chordata; class Actinopteri; order Cypriniformes; family Cyprinidae; genus Schizothorax; species Schizothorax lantsangensis. Next base: position 25,382,697 of record CM049856.1, on the reverse strand, counting down.
TTCCTGGAGCCGCAGTAGAGCTCCTTCCATTTCCTTCAGCTGCTCTTTAAGGACTCTGTCATCCATGTCTGGAGAGTCTGGTACGGCCTGGGAGGTGAAATCCTGTCAGATGTTGTTGAGAACGCTGAGCAGGGCATGGCTGTCCATGAAGACGTGCTCCAGAGAGAAGTGAGACGCTGGCTCCGGGGCCGGTTGTAGACGGAGCGGTGTTGACTCAGTAAGGAGCCCAGGAGGGAGTCTGGATGTACGGCGGTGCTGGACGGATGATCCTGTAGTCCCGGGATCATCAGAGAGGGGAAGGAGAGCCTCTCCAGAGACAAAGTTGAAGGGAAGCTGCAGTTACCTTTGACGGAGATACTCCTCGCCTTCTTCATCTCTACAGGTTTAATGAAATAGTAAAAAGTTTTATAAAAGTGTTAATAAAGCTGCTATGATAAAATGATGAGCAAAAATGGAAAACTCTTAAATGAATCAGTATATCAAAACTGATGTTTGGATGAATCTCATGAAAATGGTCCAAGTCATATTTCAAAAGAAAATAAATAACAAAAAGACAAATTAATGTATTTTCTGACCATTAAGATTTTTTACACTGTGCTATTGTTTTAAAAAATAAAGACATTTTCTTACCAAATCTCTATAATTCCCATTATTCTCAATGATGATTCATATTAGATTATTACTGTAATACTGTTTTTTTTATTATTTAATTTAAATCAGCATGAATTAAAAGTACAACAACATTATTATTATTATTATGTAAATAATATATGTACAAAATTGCATAAAATATATTATATAAACAATATGTATTTTTTGCATTACAATAATTAGTTGTTGTTTTTTTGCATTATGGTCATGATTCTGTTTATTATGGGGTGAAATATAGCCTGTATTGATGCTGATAATTATTTTTCTTATGGCCAATAATCAATATGAGGGCTAATGATATAGTATATCAACTTTTGCCAGTTTTTTAAACCAATGTTCATACTAAAGGTCCAAAATTTGACATGCTAAAAGTAAAATCAGGAATAAAAAAAATATAAAGCTGTGTTAGAAAAGATAAAAATCTGTTGAATACTGCAATACTCAAGCTTGATGTTTAATACTAATGTAAAGAAATAAGCCCTGATATAGTCTGTAATACATTTTGACCTATTCAGACCAGTGTAGTTGTTAACTAAAAAAACAAACATTTTCATTAATTGAAATAAAATAAAATAATAAATAAAATATAAATATTAGATCAAAACAATCTTAAAAAACTGAAACGGTGAATAACGGTGAACGGTGAAACTCAACTGAAATAAAATATGTTTATGTACTAACATTACTAAAACTAAAAAAGTGTTCAGAGTACTGTCATTACTGCACAGTGTGTGAGGGAAATCTTACTCTGTAGTCTGGACTTGTCTGTGAAGATGCTTTTCATTGTCATTTTTTCTGGATTATGTTTTTTGTTGTTGTTTATGCATTATGTTTTACTGGTCAAATTAAAATGTAGTAATCAAAAAGCATGTCTAATTAATTGAAATCATGAAACTTAAACTGTTAACAAAAGTTGTGTAGCAAAAATGACATTTTTAGGGCTTTATGAAATTCATTTTATTTTTTCCTAAATTTAGTTTTTTTTTCTTCTTCTCAAATTCCATTTACTCCATTTGACTTTTCCTGGATTGTGTCTGTGGGGTTACTTTTCTATGTATTTACTGATTTTTTTCAGATTCCATTTTAATGATGAAATTACATTTTTGTAATCAAAGGCATGTCTAATTAACTGAAATCATGAAACTCATACAATTTAACAACAATTAGAGTTTAACTTAATTTTAAGTTTAACAAAAAAAAATGTTTAGGGCCCTATGAATCCATTTTATTTTCCCCAAATTCTGTTTTATTTTCCCAGAATTCTTTGTTTTCAATTGAAATATTTCTGGATTATGTTTGAATGGTTCAATCCATTTTTTATTTTATTAAGCATAAAGCATGTCTAATAAATTAATAAAACTTTAACAATTTAATAATTTATTGAAGTTTTTTGTTACAATAATAGGGCACTATGAAATATTTAATTAAATACTGTGTTGTCTGTTTCATTTAATACAGATTTATTATCAAGAACAGTGGTAATCAAATAAAGTCATAAAATCTGAACAATTTGAGTAATCTTTTAACATGTAATCAAATGAAAACAACAACAATTCCTTCTATTGTTTGGCAAACTAAATGCTGCACAACAGATGTTTACTGTTACATTTGATACACATTTAATTCATTCATCAAAATTTCCAAATTCCATGACATTCCACATTATACAGTAAATTTCATTTTTATGACTGAACTTTGATTCAGGTGCAGCCCTTTGTGTGGTTCTGAGCGTCTCACCAGGAAGCTGGAGGAGTTATCCAGCAGCCAGCAGAGACCACAGCAGAAGCTCCTCTCCAGGAAGGACCAGTTCTCTGGAGGAATCCTCTCACTGCAATTAAACAAGACATTTACATACATCACATTTATATCATCCACCAGGGACACGGTTCAGGTTCTTTCTGCTGTTAACAGCAGGTTCCATAGCTGCCTCAGTGAACATTAATGGAATGTACATGTAAATCTCCATCGACAACATTTGTGATGCCAGATTTAAAAAAAAAATTTTTTTTTTTTTTTTTTTAATTTTTATAATTTTAGGGCATTCCTTTAAACTGACAAACACCATGTGTAATTGCAATGAAGGTCATTCAACACATACTGACACCAACCATCAATGCTGGACTCGGGGTCGAGGGCAAAGTGCAACTGGCATCTGAACCTGACACGGTCCTCGACCTCGTGGATCAGATCAAACACGCTCTGATGAACCACGTCAGACTGTGAGGAGAACGTTTGCATTGGTTAGCTGGGTCTGAGCTACATTAAGATCAATTATTTTTAACAGCTTAAGTGCTCACCTGATGGAAACCATAACTATATGAAAACTATATACATTAAAAAAAAAAAAATAAAAAAAAAAAAAAAATGATAAACACACACAATTAGCAAACTTTCAACTGAAAGTAATAATGAAAAAACTGATTTAAAAATATGAATAAAAACTATAATAGTATTAAAAAGCAGTTTTTCACTTTCATTTTTAGCAAAATAAAATGATTTCTGGTTAAATCATTGTGTCACATGTTCATCTTCACATCAAAGTGCTAAGTGTAATTTTTGGGCATTATAGTTTGGATATTTTATACTGAAACTGGTATTATTACCATTAATCACCTGCTGTCACGTCTCCACACCTCTTCACATCCTGGTATTTTCAGTTAACACACCTAAACACTGTATCCTCCTTCAGAGTCTATAGACTGGTCTAATCATCCTGACCCCCGTCTGACCTCAGAACAAGCCTCTTCCAGCCTCTCTCACCTTTATTCTGTTGTTTTTATTCAACTACTAGCCAGGGTGAAAAGTTTAAGGATGCCATTTTCATAATGACAAAAGCATATATTTTAAACATAAATAATGCAAAATCATCGCCCATAAGAAACATGTATGGCCTAATTCACTTGACATTTTGATCCTGAACTTAGATCAGAGTAAACTCAACCACAAAACAGGACACCACTGCTATGTTTTAAGGCATTTTGGGATGCCAGAGTGCTAAAAAGAAGAAAATCATGATGAGTAAAGTAAAATAACCAAGTGCTCTTTTATTTATCTGTTTAACTATTTATTTTACAACCATTATTGTATTACATGGTTTAGGGATGCACCGAAATAAAAATTCCAAAACCACCATTGCATAAATTAAATAGCCAACAAAATGATAATTTAAAAATATTCAGTTAACACTGAACATTTTTTAACATTCTAGCAGACATTATACCAACAAAGCACAATTTTACTTAAAATTAATAAGTTAGTAAAATAATTTTTTTAATAAAATTGGCCATTTTTGAGACCCCCTTCTTGAATCAGGCATGTGATTGGCTAAAGACAAAAAAGAAGGAAAACTGGACACTTTGAGCAGCAAATGCTTGACTACAAGACATTCCAGTGTCACTGCTCTCTTTCTCCTCTGGAATACCACTCACATCAGCACTGGGATGAAACGTGTTCTTGCTGGTGATACTGATTCTTGAGAGTGACGTGAATACAAGATGCTTCGTCACAGTGGCAGCATGTGTTTTGACTGGTTTGGACAGGGTCTGTTATGTTTATGACTACAAAAATAACATTTCACTGAAAATCACAATTATTTTTACTTTTATTGGAAAAAATAATAATAATTTGGGTGAATCACTCAAAGAAATACTCAGGTAATATTTCACCCCCAAATCAAAATTATATTTCACATAAGAAAATAATTTGTTAAACCATTCATATAAAATGACAGTTATTAAATTATTAAACTATTAGTTATTAAAAGGTATTACTCATTAAATGTATTCCTATGTATTAATATAACATAATTAATATGAATAATAAATTATATTAATACTGATAATAATAAAAATAATAATTATTATTGTTATTATTAATGATTGTTAAAAAAAATCTATATTTAATATAAAATATTTCTTATCAGGGCTATTCATTTTTTTTTTCTGGTTTAAATAATAAGTAAGTAATAAATAATAATAAATAAATAGTAAGTTTTCATTTCACAGTAGCCTACTAAGAATTTGGGGTATAAATGTAAAAAAAAAAATTGTTATGGTCCTAATAACAGTCTTTATTTTCTTTATGAAAAATCAAATTTATTTATTTTGAGTGGAATATGATCCATTCGTGTCTGAAAAATACTTTTTACATTGACAATGAGAGAGTCTCTGATGGCAGTGCAGAAGGAAATGAAATGATCATTTTGTCTTATAAGTCATACTGCATGACTGCAGCTGCAAATGATGCTGTCAGTTTGATCACCTGTTAGCTTTGAACAACATCAGCACCTGCCACCTGCTCCAAAGACTCATTAGTACACAATTTCATTTATAATGACTCACATATTCCCCTGAATATACAGACCTTCATGACATGATGGCAGATATCCCTGTATCTCTCTGAGACTCACCTGTGAAGTAGTTTTGATCTTGAGTCTGAGCACACTGAGTTTGCTAATAGTTAAAAATAACGAGTAGTTTAGTTAATAGGACTATTTAGCTGAGCACTCCATGAAACAAACAAAACAACCCCTGAAATTAATAAAAGAACACATACAGACACTTCCTATTTAATGTTTTTTTTTTTTTTTTTAATGGTATGATGATTTGTAACTGGATCATAGTATTTTTTTTCCTACTATGGAAGTCAATGGTGCCCCAAAACAGCCTGGTTACAAACTTTCTTCAAAATATCTCCCTTTGTGTTCAGCAGAACAAATAAATTCATACAGGGTTGGAACTACTTAAGGGTGAGTAAATGATGACAGAATTTTCATTTTTGGGTGAACTATTATCCGTTTAATCACACATCACTTTATATTAATATTAATTGAATTGGACCCAGGATGATTCTGAAAGAATACTCTGCTGTTGCTGTAGTAAGAAACTCGTGCTCATCTGATGGACAGATACACTGCACGCTCTTCTATCAGTGTTGTTGTTTATTTTGTGGATATTTCAGATAACAGTTTGATTTGTACATTCAGTTGAACAACATTCTGTCCGCGACGACTCAGGATGCTGTTCCACATCCTGCTGCACCACAGAGTGCCATTTACATAGCTTACCAAAACAAATCACATTATATTTGTCCCACATTATTGTTGATGTTCATGACTTTATCCTAGGCTGAAAGATTGTGTTTGTCTTTCTGTCCGTATGCTTTATATAGGGAGCTAATAATAGCCATAGATCGCTCTGTTTTGTCAAACAAACACCACTTCAAACTCATCGATGCTCTTCATTCCTGAAGTGGGCTTTTATATGAACTGTTTTAGACTGCTGTCTTGAATTGGGTGCAATACCTGTGAGTTGTGCCTGTGAGTGCTGTGCTTCTCGTCCGGTGTGCAGTTTTCCAACGTATTTACTTTAACTTGTAATATCAATGATATGACGTTTCAGATGCGCCTGAAATGACAAAAACATATACATATATTTAATTGTTTGATCAAAATATTGCTAGGGACAGTTTGGTATAGTGGCTGGATATTGGTAGGGACACGTCCCTAGCGTCCTCCCCTAATTCTACGCTTGTAGCATACTAACTACTAATCAGGGGCGTGTTTAGAGGGGGGCCCGGGGTGGCACCGGCCCCCCTCAAAATATGCTCGGCCCCCCTTGTGCCCCCCAACAGGCAGCTGATCAGAGTTAACATCTATGGTGCGGGTCCGGGAGCAGTTCGGGTGCATTTAAAATCTCACGCGCTGCCGCTAATGTCATACACTAATCATAACACCTCACTGTCTGGTTCACTGCCAATTATTTCCCGTATACGATGCCATTGGATTAGAGTGCTGTCAATTTCACAATGCTCAACAACATTGGATGCTGTCAATTGCACAGCTCAAACAGTAGAAGCGCGATTTTACAGGCTGCAGACCACGTCTCTGTTCATTGTAAGTATTAAATTATAATTATAGGCCTATATATATAAGCTCTTTAGAGTTTGTACTTATTTGTGTTGCCGCGATGCACCTGTCCTGCACCGCTTACAATAGAAATCGTTGTTACGTTTCTTCCTGTTGTTTCAAAGATTAAAGGCAATATCACTTTCCCAAATAGTCTGCAGTAACGTGGTAAACACTAAAATGTGGGGTTTTAATAATGTTAGCGTTCTGACACTTGGAATTTTAAGATGTAGAATAGTAAACACCTGTTTGTATTGAATAAACAAAAGTTTTTGCGTGGTAGTCTTTTTTATTTTCGTTTGCAATGTCCAAGAACAGCTTCACATTTAAATGATTTTGCTTTAATCAGATGAGAAATGCTATTAAATATACTATTTGTGTAATATTGATGATTAAGTTAAGTTTTTTTGTTTGTTTTTTTTTAACAGAATTCTGTGTAAAAAATGAAAAGGGGACAACAGCACATACATCAAGGTTTTTCGAGAAGAAACCATGTCAAAGACAGGTGTACAGTGCAGTGAGGTCAAGCCAATCCACCCGGCAGGGCCAAATGGCCAGCAAATTAGCAGATCAGAAAGGGCCAGCGGGACTACACCACAGCCATCTATTGCAGCAACAGGTGAAAGTCAGAACATTATTTTTTTTATAAAAATTTATACCCCGTCTGTTTGGACAATCAAAGTTGAGAACAAGATTGTCTATCAGTGGTTTTTATTTATAAAAAGAGGATGAGTTGTCCAGGTACTTGTGCGTGCCATTTTTATGTACTTTTACATACTTTTCCTACCCTGGCTGGTTCTTGGTCCCCCTGTGCCACCCCATAAAACAATTCTAGAATCGCCCCTGCTACTAATACACTGCTTAAAGCCAAAGACTTTAGAACTCCTTGAAAGGGACTTTGTTAAAGCATAATTGTTGAGAATGTGTAGTATTACTAGTTTACTAGCTATTAAAAAAATAGCTATTAAAAAATTAAAAAATCTTTTTTTAAATTGTAATCATTCAAAAATGTATGTGTTCAATAATTCAGTGTATTAAAAATACAGTTATTTACATTTTAATATTATATTATGCATATTATTTTACAAACAGATCTAAATTAACATATAGAAAATATATGTTTTGCTGAGATTTGATGTTATGACAATTTTGCGTCATGATTACGCAATGATGTCATCGCGCAATGGTATCATAACGTCATTTAGCAACTTTTAGCAACAAATGGACCTTCCTTTAGCAACTTTCTCTGAAAATGAGTTGGCAAAACTGCCTGTGCGTTCCATTCCGTGACAGTTGAGCTAAAAAATAAAGATGGTGTCTGAAAGTTGCATTTGGTGGTTAGTTTGTGTGTAAATGTATATTTCTGATTAACTTTTTGCACTTTTGATGTATTTCTAGCGAGAAATCAGTATTATAGTAATTAAATATTCGTTTAGTTATCACCAAAACTCGTTCTATTTTGTTGTAGATCATTAAACCGTTACGCTGCCTCAGAAGCCTGTCTGAAATCAGTTTCGTGAGGTGCCTTCGTGCAAAAACACTGTCTGTAAAGTCATTGCCTCAGAAGACAGCGAGGCAGCAAGACAGCTGCCTAAGTTTTGAAGTATCTGTTGGCCGTTTCTCAAACGGAAGGCTGCATCCTCCAGAGGTCGCATTTGTATGCATACGTCATAAAGAAGATCTTATTTTAGAATATTAACAGTTATAAATTTGACCAGTATTCTTAGTTAAGTGTAAATTGTTGTAATATGCTTATGACTCGCGAATATAATGCTCAATTAACTGAAATAAACTAGGATTGATGATGTATGCAGCCTGCAAATGTGACCTCCGGAGGATGCAGCCTTCTGTTTGAAAAACGGCCATACCCTGCGTTCCAATGTGCATACTATCCACCCTATCTGCCCTAAATAGTATTGAAAATTACTACTATCACATAGAATTTAGGATGGATAGTATGCACATTGGGAAGCCGCCAAAGTTTCGGTTTCTTCTTCACTTGTGTTTTTTTTTGAAATTCTGTAAATAAGATGTGTACTAGCGCTCCCTACCGTATAACAATGAAAACACGGATTGTAGGAGCACAAGTATAGCTCAAATATATGTAGACTTTTTCTAAGTATAAGTCAAGTATACTTAAATGTCATTTTAAGTATATTTCTGAGAAGTACATAAGTAAACTAAAAGTATACTTTCCAATTTTAAGTTTAAAAGAAGTATACTAATAGCACACATGAATAAAGTTCTTTTTGGTAAGGGATGTAAGGTGGGAGGAGTTGGAGCTGGATACAGCCCCGCCCCCTGGATCTTGTGTTCTGCAGTGAGGACCATCTCCCTTCTTCTCTGAATCTCGCGTGAGAAGTGAGAGTTCAGCGCGAGGGAGGTTCATGCGCAAAACTAAACATACACAAAACATCTTTCACTTATGTCTTACCATTTAGATTTTTAATATACATATATCAAATCGTAACACTATAAAAGACAGTAGTCTAATAATAAACTATTTTAAACGAACTTTTTACCTTGTGAGCGGGTCTTTTCCTCTTCCTCACTGCGTATAACTCTCCATTCCTCAGCATGATGTCTCATTCAGTTATAATTTCGTAGTAATCCTGTTAATTGTCAATCCTGATGAAGAACTGCTGTTTTAGACACATCAATGCACGATCAGACTCTCTTTCACAAAATCAGAGATCCTCCTGAACTCAAATGTTCTTCAGTGTCCCGATGCCAGACTCAGTATGAATCCCAGATATCACACAGAGTTCATCCAGACGCTACTGAATGTCTTGAAGAGCACAATGAATGTAATCCTGACTCAAAAGAGAGCTGTCATATTGTCAGGTATAAAGTGCAGCTTCATATTCCCAGACTATGAGTGAGTGTCTGTTGGAAAGCAGGAGGAGTGATCATGGAATAACAAATAAAGACAGTTCCCAGTATGATGTGGAGATCAAGATAACCTAGAGTTTGAAGCGCTCTAGTGGACATAATGAGACAGGTCAGGAATAAACTTCAACAGTTACTGTTATTCATACGGGTCAAAGGTCTGAGAAAATGCACACCTTAGCAACCGCATAGCAATGTCTTGGCAACCACTCAGAACACAGAATGGCAGCAAATTCTGCTCAAACTAAATTCAGAAAAATCAAGTTAGACTTTAAAGAGATAGTTCATCTTCAAGTTGTTGCAAAACTGTATGAGTTTCTTTATTCTGTTGAGCACAAAAGAAGATATTTTGAGCAATGTTGGTAACTAAACACTGACTTCCATATGGAAAAAATACATATGGAAGTCAATGGCTACCGTCAACTGTTTGGTTACAACCTTCTTTAAAATATCATCTTTTACTCTCAGCAATTCATACAGGTTTAAAACAACTTCATGGTGAATAATTGATGACAGGTTTTCATTTTTGGGTGAACTATCCGTTTAATATGCAATAAAACACTTTATAAAATGGTACATAACAATATATGGAGCGATGTACTATATGCATTTACCCTAGAAAAATGAATTTATTAGGTCAATTTCAAGACGCTTGTCTTAAGTCTAAGAATCTGATTATTTCTGTAAATTTGAGTTTATAACTAAACCAATATAAACTGATAGTGTTATCATTCTGAGGCATTAGACGTTCATAAGACCAAATCATTTCAACATCGCAGGAAATCTATGGTATGTAACAACATACTCCTTTAATGATTCATTTCCTAAATTACTCAGTGTTCGGATTGCTTGTATATACTGTAGTTCTTTGTTTGGGGATTCTTATGCACTTCTAAAATGTAATGTGGCAAAGCAGTCTGCTCTTTGCTGATTGGTTAAGACTGAACCTATGGCATTTGAGGCATTTGAGAAGTGTTTAAGTGAAAATGCTTAGTTATTCAGGTCATCTAAGTTCAGTCAACAACACCAGCTAAACATTGCTTCTGTTTCTAGAGAATACTTTACACTAGAGAAATCGTGAATTCCGTCAGCCCACAATCTCAGTTATGTGACTGATATGAATGTAAACATTAATTTCTTTCATTTTTACCTCTGACTAGTTCATATTTATAATAACCAAAAGAAAGTCCATCTAAAAACTGTAAATGGCTACATAGAGCTTTCAGGGATGTACTTAACATATTACTGTATATTATTGTGTGTAACAAGGTGTCACGAAACAGGCCAATGTTATGTTTAACTTTACCCGCTGAACCTGATTTATTAGTAACATATTTCACATTTTTGTGATGTCACAACCGCCTTTGTTTATTTCAAGTGTTTGTACTAACTATAATGCATTTTTGTACAAGAGTTTAAAGTACTTTACCACACTGAATGTCAACCCCCGAGAGATGTAAAGTACACGGAAGATACATAATTATGTGCTTATTTTATTTTTATTATTATGATTTACCTTATGGATGGAGTAAGTTGATGAAAGTGGAGCATAGACATAAGGTAATAAGACTGAAAATGAATAACAGTCATTAACCCAGTGAATTTAGTCCAGAAATGTTATTATACACTGAAATAAAATCAATAAAAATGGTATAGAAATAATTTCACTCGGAAATTGCTATATTTCACAAATAATTACAAAGAAATGGAAAGTAACACATCGAATTATGAGGAAGACTGATTTTTTTTTGTTTTTTTTTTGTGTGAAACATTCCAATTAACTTTATTTGATTTACAACTTTGATCTATTTCCCTTTTTACTTCTTGGTTTTCAACCTTTGTAGAGTCTGGAACCACCACTAATACAAATGTCATGAAAATAAAAGAACATTTGAGATATTTTATCGCCTATATCTCTGTATACATAATCTCCATGGAAAACCCTGATAACAGACAATAAGACAACAGTTTTGAGGATATGTAAGCGGCACGCAAGCACGTCGTGATGATTCTGGCTCTGTTCTGCCAGAGCTCGACTTGCCGGTTTCACTGAGAAAGAACAGCAACACCCAAGTTTCTGTACTCACTTCATTCAGACGAGCCCTTCACAATGGAATTTATCTACTACAACATTTTTTGTGTTGCTGTCATTTCTGAAGTGAACAAACGTTCCATCAACAACTGTTTTTGGCTGTATTGGGTTCTTAAGTTGAACTATATGATTGTTTGGAGATAAAATGTTCTTGATGTCACATTGTAGATTTAGTGTTCCTAGCCAAAAATGACCTAAAAATTCCTTGAAAATTTTCCATTATGCGATATTATCTCCAAATCTTGAATTCAGTCTTTTCGTTCAGTTGTTTTCTTTCAATTAGCACAGGTTTTGTAATTGTTTTTGGAACTGATAGGCCTCATTGAGCTGAGCTTATGCTCTTCACTTTGTGAAAAAAGCATTATTTGTGCATAATTTTGGCAATGTTCACTCAAAAACTGAGCATAAGCTCAGATCAATGAGGCCTATGATCAATCAGTTACAAAAAATGCTAATTGAAAGAAAACAAGTTGATACAAAGATTGAATACCAATATTTGGTAATAGCATAACAAAAAATTCATAACTTTTTTGTAGACCAGCCATTTTTTGACCAGGAACACCACAAGTGTAACAAAGTGGGGGAAAATACCCCAAAAGCAAAAAAAGTTAGTTGAATACCATGTAAGTCAGTAAGTTTTATTCTAATGCGATAACATAAACTAGATATTTTGGGAAAAGAATCTCCAGGTCAAAATGACTGGAACACAACATGCACTAATACAATAGATGTTTTCTCAGAACGTAAGGACACTTTTGGAGCCTCATCTTCTCATCTTCTGCTTGCCTGGCTAGGACAAATAACTTATTTAACTTACTTTATAGAAAATGAAGATAAAATATGTAAGAAGGGGCATTTGAAATAAACCTGCTGTGGCAACAGATTTGTCACAATGGCATTATTTTTGTCTGAAAATCCAGATCTGTCTGGGCTGAAATGCTTGTCACAGCTCAGGTATGTTCAGGGTTTTAGAGGCTGTTGTGTTGCTCAACATCTTCAAAAAAAAAACATGCTTATGTGTGCACTACTGAAATCCTGAGATCCAAAAAGAAAAATAAATCTCTCAAAAGCTTATTAAAAGGATCTCACATTCATTCTGCATAAATGCAATTTGTTTTTAAATTAGTTCATGCATTTGATCTTGATCATATTGAATTTTTGTTTTTATATGCAATAATTAAGAAACTAAATTTAAAGGGCCAGCAGGTTAATAGAAACATTCCTTCACATTGATCAATTTACAAAACATGTGTTTTCATAATGCATATACTAATTATGATGACAAATATTATGAAGTCATATAGAAACACAGGGATCACTAGGCCAGTATTTTCTCTTCTTTTCTCTGGTTAACATACATCCTTCTTTTTCCACTCATAGCGTAGTTTTATTATTCACACCCAACGGTGTACGACTCCTCTTGTGCAATAATGACTCTGAAAGCAACAGAACCCTTCTGCACATTCAGGCATCTAATTGTCTAACTGATGGGGTGACCCAGCCCTGAAACTGAAACCAGGGAGATGAAAGTCAGCATGACTACAAGACTGAATCACACACAAACATTTCACATCAAAATAAACAATAAATAAATATGTTTAATGGGGGGGGGGAATCCTATTTTTATTCTATATTCCCCTTTCATTCTTATTATTGCAATGTTTTATTCTGCATTTCTCATTAATCTAGGCTACTTGATTAATCTCAATGTTGAATTTTTTAATATTTTATATATTATAAATTATAAGTATTAAATACTATAATAATTTTTCAAAATTCTGTCTTTTATCAAATATTTGTATTATCTGTTGGGTAAAACTTTTTTCAGTTTTGAAGCATTAAGCCAGGGCGCAAAATAATGTTATACACCTGCTGTTGACATTCGTACAGCGTTCCGCTCATATTTTCATACAGGTCACCATGGAAACGCCAATGAGCGCGCACCTCAAAGTTTCGACCTAAATTCCGGAAGTTTCATGGGACGGAACCTCCATGTATGAATAATTGTGGGAGGAGCCACGCTTACAGGTGTATAAGAACTGCAGGTTTAAATGAATCATGCGATTCAATTGATACTAGAGCACCGAGCGAACGAGGGAGAGCGTGGAAGGAGCACAGCTTCGGGTTTTAAGGTTTGAGCTTTTGCTTTTTAGTGGCAGTCTAGCAGGGTTCGTATTTGATTAGATTTCAGGATTTCCCGTTGAAGTAGACCTGGCTGTTTGTGAATACGTTTAGCGCTTTTATAACGTTTAATCTATTATTATGAGTTCAAATGCTGAACATCAGTGAAATCATCTGGAATACTGGGGTTTCACGTCTTTCCAGTTGTGTTTGGGAGTGGTTTGGATGGGTTTGTCTCGTTGGGAGTGACATCACTAGAATTGTGTTCTTCATATGAGAGTTTTGGGAAAACATCTGTAAGCTCCTTTAAGGATTTGAAAGTTTATGGCTCAAGCTTGATTTGTAACCTTGTTTGCATGGAAAAGAGGAAAGCTATGCTACATTAAATCTAGAACGCATTAACAGGGTTATTTTGGTTTACAAATAAGCTTATTTAAATATCTTGTTAGTAATTTGGTCTCCTCTTTGTCCACCAGAAGAGTAACCTAAAGACCCCTTAGATATGGCTTTCAACACACTGACCTCAAGAGCTGTTCTGCTGTATGATGAGTGGATTAAGGAAGCAGGTGAGTTTACATAAACAGCACATCTGTGTCTCTACGTTTTCTGTAATTGGCTGGGAAATAAGACGTCTTTTGCCTCACTTGTAGATCCACGGACTGAGAACTGGCTGCTTATGGCCTCTCCATTCCCTCAAACAATCATCGTCGCTGCCTACATCTACTTTGTGACATCGCTGGGGCCTCGGCTGATGGAAAACCGCAAGCCCTTTGACCTCAAGCGTCCAATGATCATCTATAACTTCAGCATTGTGATGTTCTCTGTCTACATGATTTACGAGGTTCGTGAACATGTTTCATTATGAGTTTCGTGTGTGTTTGTGTTTTTATTTTTATTTTATTTTTTCTATCTCTATTGTGTGTTTATCAGAATATGTCTTCCTTTTACAGTTTCTCATGTCTGGATGGGCGAACGGCTACACCTATGGGTGTGACCTCGTGGATTATTCCAGTTCTCCTCAGGCTCTCCGGGTATGTGAATGGAGCACATTCTTCTGATTGTTCATTTGTTGCCAATGACGCGTGCAACTATTTGACACTTCCTTATCCATCTTGTTTCCTTATCCTTCTAGATGGCATGGACCTGCTGGCTGTACTATTTCTCCAAGTTCATTGAGATGCTTGACACTGTAAGTGGACTTCTTTTGTATTCAGAACATAAAAACTTCTCGTCTTTATGATAGACGCCGGCCAATGCTAAACCGGTTTTATCTTGTCTTGACAGATTTTCTTTGTCCTGAGGAAAAAGAACAGCCAGATTACTTTCCTTCACGTCTTCCATCACTCCGTCATGCCCTTCACCTGGTGGTTTGGGGTCCGATTCTCTGCAGGTAAAGTAATCTGAGATTGACACTCAAAGGGATCATTCACCCAAATATGAAAATTGTCCGCACCCTCATTCCAAACTCCTATATCTCTGGTTAATCTTCAAAACTGAGAGGTTTCTGTCCCTCCATTGGAAGTCCAGGCAACCAAAACTTGAATTCAAAAAGGTCAAAGGCATTAATTTTAGACTTTTACAACACCTTTATAATCTTTTTGGATCTATAAAGTTTTTGTTACTTTGGCTTTCAATGGAGGGAAATGCATGTACTCATCCAAATGCATGCTTAAAAATAGTCCATATGACTGGTTAATTGCAAGAGTACACTAGTTTAGTTGGTTATCTGAAGCCAAACAGCACGACTTGAAGATGCTTGACAGCTGTGTCATCCACTTTGCTTGTATGCAAAGCATAAAATGTCTATGCAGCTTAATTTTGTTCTCATTTTTGGGTTAAATATTCCTGATGTAAAGTGCTAATGGTGTATTTTGGTTTCTTAGGTGGTCTGGGAACCTTCCATGCCCTGCTGAACTGCACCGTCCATGTCATAATGTACACCTACTATGCTCTCTCCGCCCTGGGACCCACCTACCAGAAGTACGTGTGGTGGAAAAAGTATATGACCACCATCCAGCTGGTAAGTTACAGGCTTCTCTACCCATCCCCACTGTCCTTTGTCAAAATCCAGGCTTTTGATGTTTGAACACTTAACTGGTTCTAACTCGACCCTTCTGTTTGTGTCAGGTTCAGTTTGTGCTGATCACCATTCACATTGGCCAGTTCTTCTTAATGAAGGAGTGTCCTTACCAGTTTCCTGTGTTCCTCTACGTCATCGGTCTATATGGGCTGATCTTCCTGGTCCTGTTCCTCCACTTCTATTATCACGCCTACACCAAGGGCAAGAGGCTTCCCAAGGTCCTCCAGAACGGAAACTACCTTCCCATGAAATCTGAGTGATCTTTCCATTGGCCACCCAAACGTGAAGCCCTAACCTATTAATTGGGAATATTCCTATTTTTATTTCATCCGTTCAAGTTCCACTTCCCTGTTTTATGTTAAAACTCATGTGGAATACACCCACCTTATCACTGGATTTAAGACTTCCAAAACTTGCTCACTGATGTTTCACTGGAGATGCTGTCCTCATTTTTGTTGTCTTCACTTAAGGCTTTGAAATGAGTATGGGGTGGGAAGTACAGTGTTTTTGTTCTAATATGCTCTACTTTACCTGTAAATATTGAATTTCTCATCTTTGGAGTATGATTGAACTGTTGGCCAAATCTGAGAAGAGGTTATGAGAGCACAGAGGATTGAAGTTTGTTTCTAAAAGGGTTTTTGAAGGTTATGTTTTAGTTGTAACTGAACGAGCCCGAGGCCCTTTGACCCCCGAGGAACGCTTGACTGATCTGTCTGGTTGTGCTTGAGCCTGAAAGTTTACCGCGTGCTGCAGAAGTGACATCATCTGAAGTTATTTTGTCAGTGATTTATGCTGTGTGAATATTTATTCTGTATTTAATGTTGCTGTTTTCTTAATGTGATCTTTTTAAATGATGCTGATCTGTAATTACCCGTTATGCTTTTATGTTCTACTGATCAGAGCTGTGGAAATGGAAGACCAGAATGTTTTTTCTTTTTAAAATGAATTTCCAATTTTGTGAAAAGAAATTGTTTTTATAATGAAACAAAAAAATAAATTATTTGTCACTATCTTTTGGTTTTCTTGTGCTAGTTTCATTACGTCTACACAAGTTCTCAACAGCGCACTTGCACTACACCTCCCATACTGCACTTGGGCAACTCCGGTAAAGGTGATGCCCATATTTGGGAAACCAGTAGCGTCACGTGACTGATTTCGTGTGCCAATCACATTATGGGCATGAACGTGTCGGTTTTCAAAAGTGAAGTAGCTAACTTAACTGGCGTGGAGATGTTTACGGAGATAAACACCGTAACTTAAATGGATAAATAAGAATATAAGCTAATGAAAATGAATAGGGCTCAAATGGATGGTAAAATGATTGGACCTGGACCTTATAGGGCGACGAAATTGGTAAGTACATTTAAAAAAAGCTGAATGTTTTCACGCGTTGGTTGAGCACCTCACGTTTGCTGATTTATAGTTTTTACATCAGTATTTCTTTAAACTGTTCAAAATATGTGCATTTTGATGATATATTGTCACACAATCAGTATGCCTACATAATATATTTAAAGCCACGAGAAAGTTTGTGGTTGCTTTATTTTCCGTAGGAATACTGGACAATATAATATAACATGACGTGTTTTAGGCTTATTATATTAACGTTACTGACAAATAAACAGGCCACTAATATTAGAAATGTTGTTTCTTTGGTCTGTGACTGATTGTTAAAGTAGTCAAGGTAACCACTAAAGAATATCATCATTTTGCCCATGGCTTTAATTTGAGACAGAGACAACTTGAACAGAAAATAGTTTACCTGAATTCACCCTACAGCTGTATATATCTATAACATTCAGCAAACACCTAGAAAAAAC
Organism: Schizothorax lantsangensis; assembly: GCA_027422415.1. Classification (NCBI taxonomy): domain Eukaryota; kingdom Metazoa; phylum Chordata; class Actinopteri; order Cypriniformes; family Cyprinidae; genus Schizothorax; species Schizothorax lantsangensis. The sequence continues at coordinate 25,365,139 of CM049856.1, read as the reverse complement.
TCAAATCTTTTAGATGCACTTTATTGATCCCTGAGGGAAAATTCACTATGGTAACTGCAGTTCCCATCAAAATACCTCAAAATGAGAAATTAATCAAAATTACTTCATCGTTGTCATTAAGAAAATAATTAATATTAGATTTGATGTAGGGATCAAAGAGGTTTTCAAGCAACAAATATATATAGATTTTTTTTCTATACATTAGAATGTGATGTTTAATTTTATATTTTCTGAGCAAAAAAATGATCATAGATGCATTTTTCATATAGACCCCCATAACTAATTAATTGTCATTTTAAATCTTTGCCACTATCCTTCGAACCACTAGATAGGTTTTACCCATTTGTCAGCAAGAAGATTTTGAGAATTTAAAATACAGTACAATTTAGTGTGATCACTTATTTTTCATTTACATTTAGTCATTTAGCAGACACTTTTATCCAAATCAACTTACAAATGAGGACAATGGAAGCAATCAAAATCAACAAAAGAGCAATGATATGCAAGTGCTATATTTATATTTATTCACCAATAAGTGTAAAAATTAATTTGAAATATAACTATAACTATAATATATAAATATATTTTTGTGTTTTAATAAGAGAGGTCAGAATAAGTTTGTTTCATTTTGACATATATCTGTCATGCTGAGTTGAACCTTACAACATTATTTCACCCATATTTTGACATCAAACATTAAAATAGACACTTTACTTGCTTTAATTCACCATTCTAAATGTAAACAGTAGATTCATAATTAAGATAAATAACACAACATTGTTTCAACACCTCTCAACAGTTTGCAGTTAAAAGAGCATTAGTGGTTAATTCTGAAATTCTTATTTCTTTTCCAGTGGAATGAGACCATCAGGCTCTTCCGTGGTGGAATGCCAGTCAGACGTCACTGGGCTCATTTCAGGAGTTACGATCACAGTTTTACAGGAGCCGAGGCTGTCGACTTCCTCCACGAGCTGCTCAGACAAAACCAGAACTTCGGACCGGAGGTGACGCGCTACCAAACACTCCAGTTACTCCGGAAATTCCTCAAAAACCATGTCATTGAGGATGTCAAAGGACGATTTGGTAAAGAGGACTTTGAGGACAATGGACATTTATACAGGTGCTTTCTTAGCTCTTTTTCAAAAATTAGATTACAACATTATCACCGTTATTTTTCTCTTTATTAATGTGAGGCTGCTTTGAAACAATCTGTATTGTATAAAGTGGTATATAAAAAAAAGTATATATGTTGCATTATAATAATAAATTGTATTTCATAATAATAATAAATGCTTTAAATGTGTCAGATTCCCCCCACAATCACCTCTGAAGCCCGTTCCTGTGCGTCCACCTATAAGAGATCGCAGCTCAGTACCCAGAATCCCACGCTGGGACGACTATGAGGAGATATCAGTGCCGGAGAAGATCCCAATGAAGCCTCTTATGGTAACAGAACATTTGGCTGTGGAAAAACATTTATTTTCCTAAAAATTTAGAATTTTTTGTGCCATTTACAATGGTAAACCTACTGAGCATGAATTCTCTTCTGCTCACCAAGGCTGCATTTACAGTATCTCACAAAAGTGAGTACACCCCTCACATTTCAGCAAACATTTTAGTATAATTTCTCAAGGGACAATACTGCACAAATGAAACTTGGATATATTTTATAGTCGTCAATGTGCAGCTTGTATAGAAGTACAAATTTACTGTCCTCTAAATATAACTCAACTTTTAACCATTATTGTCCAAATAACTGGCAACAAAAATGAGTACATAAGTGAACATGTCAAAACTGTGTCCAAAGTGTCAATATTTTGTAGGGGCACCATTGTTATCTAGCACTGCCTTAATCCTCCTGGGCATGGAATTCACCAGAGCTGCACAGTTTGTTGCTGGCATCCTCTTCCACTCCTCCATAATGACATCACGGAGCTGCTGGATGTTAGACACATGGTGCTTCTCCACCTTCCGCTTGAGGATGCCCCACATGTGCTCAATAGGGTTCAGGTCTGGAGACATACTTGGCCACTCCATCACCTTCAGCAGCAAGGCAGTTGTCATCTTGGTGGTGTGTTTGGGGTGGTTGTTATGTTGGAAAACAGTTTCTGAAGGGAGGGCATCATCTTCTGCTTCAGAATGTCACAGTACATGTTGTAATCCATGTTTCCCTCAATGAACCGCAGCTCCCCAGTACCAGCAGTAGTCATGCAGCCCCAGACCATGATGCTACCACCACCATGCTTGACTGTAGGCAAGGCACAATTTTCTTGGTACTCCTCACCAGGGGTCACCACACATGCTGGACATCATCTGAGTCGAACAAGTTTACCTTAGACTCATCAGACCACAGGACATTAACTCATCAGAACACAGGACAGTAATTCATGCTCTTGGCCAGGTTGTCTTCAGCAAACTGTTTGCAGGCTTTTTTGTGAGCCAGCTTCAGAAGAGGCTTCCTTCTGGGATGACAGCCATGCAAACCGACTTGTTGCAGTGTTTGGCGTATGGTCTGAGCACTGACAAGCTGACCTTCCACTTCTGCAACCTCTAAAGCAATGCTGGCAGCACTCATGTGTCTGTTTTTTGAAGCCAGCTTCTGCACCTGACGCACAGCACAAGGACTCAACTTCTTTGATTGACCCTTGCGAGGCCTGTTCCGAGTGAAACCCGTCTTGGAAAACCTCTGTATGACCCTGGCCACTGTACTGTAACTCAGTTTCAGGGTGTTACCGAACTTCTTATAGCCTCGGCCATCTTTGTGGAGAGCAACAATTCTAATTCTCAAATCCTCAGAGAGTTCTTTGCCATGAGGTGCCATGTTGAACATCCAGTGGTCAGTATGAGAGAATTGTACTCAAAGAACCAAATTTCAACTGCTCTAAAACAAGATACACAAATTTGTATGGTCCTGTCAAGCAGACAAAAACATGAACATGATGAATAGGACATGTGGCTTTGCATGGTTAAACGATGTATAGCTGTTATCACTTAGGGTGTACTGTTTTGTTGCCAGCTTTTTTGACAATAATGGCTGTATGTTGAGTTATTTTCAACACACATTTTTGTGTTCAAGAATTTTTTTTTTGAGCAGCAAATCTGCATATTACTATGGTTTCTTAAGGATCACGTGACACTGAAGACTGGAGTAATGATGCTCAAAATTCAGCTTTGCATCATAGGAATAAATTACATTTTAAAATCTATTACAATAGAAAGCCCTTATTTCAATTTGTAATAATATTTTCTGAATTTTTGATCGTATATGCAGCCACTGTGAGCAAAAGAGACTTTTTTGAAACCATTTAAAATTCATAATGTTTCCAAACTTTTGACAAAGACTGTACGTTTTATGTATTATATATTTTGATTTTGATCTAGAATTCTGAGTCGTGGAACAAGAGGCACAGCATCGCCATCGGTGAGGTTCCTGAATGCCGTTTAATCCGGAGGAGGGAATTAACCCCGAAACACGTGGACCAGATATGGATGTCAATGACACTAACACAGTAAGCATCAACAGAGAAGCTCTAATCTTGCTCAAAAAAGGAGTTCTGTTTTTAAGGTGAACACTCTTATTAGTTTACAGACTGTTTTGGGTCTCCAGTCTCTGGACGGGGTCTTAGATGCCAAACTTCTGAGCCCAAAGCACATCGTTCACAATGTGTTTGGTGTTAATAAGCAGGGGATTGTTGTGCTGAAGAACAAAGCAGGTGAGCAAGGGTTATATTTTAAAACATGAAATCTTCTTACAGCTAATTTCTGATGGATCTCTTGCTGTGTGTTGTATTTTCTGTAGAGGACTTGCCTCATTGGGTGTTATCTGCAATGAAATGCCTGGCAAACTGTGAGTGACCGATCATCTGCTGTCATATTGATTCAATGTTCAATAGATAATTAAATGTGTTGTTAATAATCACAATAAATAATTATTTTGCCATGTGATATAGTTTGTTAGCCTTTGTGTAGGCTGCCAAATTGCTTTTTTATAAACTAATATGTAATTAAATATGATGTCTGGATGCATATATTACATTATAGTCCATCTTTAATTGTGTATTAACTTTTATACATCTTTGAACTCATTTTAGGGCCCAATGGCAATGACACCAGGCAGCCCATGTATCCAGGGTTCGAGAGAGACGTCTTCAGGACAGTTGCAGAACATTTTCAGAGATTGAAAGAGCCACTTTTGACTTTCCATCTGCATGAAATATTTGTCAGTATTTTGGGTGAGTGATGCACAAGCTATTCACACAATGAGTGATGAACATATTTAATCAGCTGATACTTGTCCATTTTGAGATTATTACAATGACCAAAAAACAGTCTGAATTCATAGTTCTCTATTCTTTGAATTAATAGATTAGTAAATATTGAGTATACATGTTTTTTTTTTTTTTTTTTTTACTATTTATGCACCACTGTCCAAATTTTGTGGCCAGTAAGATAAAAAAATAAAATAAATGAATACTTTTATTCTGCAAGGATGCATTAAATTGATCAAAATTGACAGAAAAAACATTTATAATGTTACAAAAGATTCAATTTCAATGCTGTTCTTTTGAACTGTCTTTTCATCAAGCCATCCTGACAAAAGAAATGTACGTTTCCTTAAAATTATTAAGCAGCACAACTGCTTTCAACATTGATAATTATCAGAAATGCTTTTGCGCAGCAAATCAGCATATTAGAATGATTTCTGATGGATCGTGTGACACTGAAGACTGGAGTAATGATGCTGAAAATGCAGCTTTGATCACAGAAATAAATTACAATTTAAAATTTATATAATCGATAGAAAACAGTTATTTTAAATAGAAATAATATTTCACAATATTACTGTATTTGTAATATAAATGTCAGCTCAAATAAATGTAGCTTTTGGGAGCATAAGTGTTCTTGTAACTGTTTTCCTCCCGCAGGGCTTCTGCAGCGGCAGTCGGTTGCGGTTGAAGCGCTGCAGGTCTGCTACCTCCTGCTGCCTCCAGCCAACCGTCGTAAACTGCAGCTGTTAATGCGTCTGATGGCTAAAGTCTGTGCCAACCCCTCTCTCCCCCCTCTGAACGACACCATAGGAGCTCGGACCCTGGTAAATCACTCACCTCCTCAGATAGATGTTCTCTGTACAAGTTAATTATTTGCAAATCACTGATAGTCTATAACGGTCGTAGTTAATTTATAATTCAGCTCAGCGTTCAGTAGATTTGATGAGCAGCTCTCACACTGTCTGTCTCTTGTGGGTGCCTTCGCTCCTGTGCAGATGGTCCAGACCTTCTCCCGGTGCATTCTGGGATCTGCGGATGAGGTGGACTTGGACGAGCTGTTGGCCACCAAGCTGGTCACGTTTATGATTGATAACCATGACAGTGTGCTGAAGGTGCCGTCCAAACTGCGAAAATCTGTCGAGGAGCATCTGTCTCACCTCAGAAGAGCTCAGGTCAGCATCCCATGTCATTCATTAAATGCTTGATAATTGATTGACTATATCATGATATCAATTTCTTTGGTGTATTTCTGAGAAAAAAAAATGAAGTGGGAATGAATGTAATAATTATTGAAGGCATTCGTATTAATATAGATTTGATTGTATTGTGAAAGATACATTGTGATATTATTGGTTTTATATTTTTCTTTTCCACCCATCTGGCCTTGGTTATATCAGAGCAGAGTTGTTAAAAATAAAAATTATGATCAAATATTACCACTGTGCACACTAAGACCAGGAAAATTTGTTAATACTTTACAGTTTTCATTTGATAACATAAATTAACTACATTAGTTAACATTAAGTTACTATAAATAATATATAATACTATAATATATATAATATATAGAGTTTGTTTCTTCATGGGAACATGGGGATTTGCAGAAATGTAGCATTACATCACTTGCTCACCAATGGATCCTCTGCAGTGAATGGTGCCGTCAGAATGAGAGTCCAAACAGCTGATAAAAACATCACAATAATCCACACCACTCCAGTCCATCAATTAACATCTTGTGAAGTGAAAAGCTGTATTTTTGTAAGGAGCAAATTCATTATCAAGACGTTTTTAAAGGAACACAACACTTTTTTTGGAAATAGGCTCATTTTACACCTCCCCTAGAGTTAAAAAGTTGAGATTTACCGTTTTTGAATCCATTCAGCCGATCTCCGGGTCTGGCGGTAGCACTTTTAGCTTAGCTTAGCATAGATCATTGAATCGGATATCACTGCACCTGCTGCACAGATGGTACGGCAGCAAAGTTCCTTGATTATTACGCCGGAATGAGAGTATAGTTCCTAACCATATCAGCCTAGAAAATCACAACTTTTCATTTTCCGTCGGTCTTATTACACGATGTAACTACAGAAGAGTCAAGTTTTAAATAGGAAAATGATCGAAACTCTTTGGTCATTTTTGAGCGCGATGCTAATGGTCTAATCAGATTCAATGATCTATGCTAAGCTAAGCTAAAAGTGAACCCGAAGATCGGCTGAATGGATTCAAAAACGGTAAATCTCAACTTTTTAACTTTTTAAGAGTGTTCCTTTAACTTCAAACCATCACTTCTGGCAAAAATAAAAAAAAGTCCATAATCCATCATAATGCTTCCTCCAGTAAAAAAGTCCATCCCCTGTTGTCCTCTCACATCAATATCCACCAACATATTTGTTTAGAACGGTTTTGACTGTTTTCACTTGTAAATGGTGCTTGATATGTGCATATTTCTCTCCTGATTCAGGCAAGACTTTTTCACTCGAGGAATCAATATGATGGATTATGGACTCGTATTTTAGCTGAAAGCAAGTTGAAGTTAAAAATGTCTTGATAATGAATTTGTTTCTTATAAACACAGTTTTTCTCTTCACAAGACGTTAACTGATGGACTGGAGTGGTGTGGATTACTTGTGGATTATTGATGTTTTTATCAGCTGTTTGGACTCTCATTCTGACGGCACCCATTCACTGCAGAGGATCCAATGGTGAGCAAGAGATGTAATGCTAAACTTCTTCAAATCTGTTCTGAAGAAACAAACTCCTCTACATCTTGAATAGCCTGAAGGTGAGGATGTTTTTAGCTAATTTTCACTTATGGTTATTACATGTTTTTTTTAATAAGTCAAATTTCTATTTGATGCAAATGCCTTTGTTTCTGTCGTGAAGTTAATGAGCATTGGAAGTCTCTTTCTCACCCCACATTCTGATCTCCTCGCATGCTTTGGTTTCTGCAAGATAAAGTATGCGGGTGCAGACACGGACACCTCCATGGCGTCTCCACCTCACTCGTTCTGCAGACAGATCAGCAGAGAGGAGTTTGAGCAGCAGAGCGTCTCTGGATCTCAAGGAGCCATTGTGGATCTACTAGAGAACATCATACAAGACAAGAACATGTCCATTAAAGACAAGAATAAGAAGCTGAAGCAGGTCAGAGAGGATCCTTTTAACATGACTTGGGGGCTAGAGGAATATCTGTCACATGGTGTGCATTACTGCATGAAAATTGTGAAATGTATTTACAGTAGACTTATGATGGTGTGATTGAATTGCTGAGAGTTCTGTCTATAGCCTTCATAGAGCTTGAATTGTTTAACACTGAATATTTCTTTAAATGTCAAACTACATGTTGTTCTAAAAGGCCGATGTGTTCAGTAACTCAACTGCATGTTACAGAAACTTTGAAATCTGAGATTCACTGTTTATTTTCCCCTGTGTGATTTATTTATTTTCTCTTGGCTGTCAGTTCCAGAGATCTCATCCTGACATCTACCGCAGACGCTTTCCCACCGCTGAAAGCGAGGCGGCGGTTTTCCCAGAGAGACCTCAGAGACTCAAACCTCAGCTGATGTTCCTCACGCTGAAGAAACCCTTCCAGCCCTTCCAGAGGAGCTGGAGCTTTCGGGCTTGAGTCAGCGCTCAGAGTGGTCAGTTTGAGGCTAGGGCGACCGTGTTAAGTATTATTATCAAGGAGAGATGTTACGGAATATTAAAGGTTGCATTCTGCTAGGATGTCCTGAATGGAAATAACACTAAATTCACCTCATCAGTGATCAGATGGATTAAATAAAGTATGATGCTGTGCATTGGAATCCCTTTAAAGCAAGACACTACAGGCAAACCCATTGTTTTTTCATGCACTGACTAATTTTGAGATTTTTTGGGTTATTCTGCTTTCATTACATGTCTACTTTCAGAATAGTGGAAAGAAAACATCCAAAATTGATTTATGGAGTGATAAAATGATAAATCCAAAATCCCTTCTGTAAAACCTTTAACATGTCAACAAAATGAAACAAGAATTTTGAACCTAGCGTTATTCACCTGTATTGTCTTGCTGTAAGAATGGGCTTGAAAATTATAATAAAAAAGATTTATCTATAAAATAACATTTTCTTATAATAAAAAAAACCACATCCATTGGGCCTCCATAGTGCTTGTTGATTTTATTTGTTTGATGTAAGTAATCTGCAACATTTACAATCAGTTGTGTTGTAATTGGTTTAGTTTTACCTCCAGCTGCAGGTGTCGTCTAACAGCTGTTAAGTTCTCAGTTCTGCTAAATTATGCTGTCACTGATAATCAGCCAGAAGAAATATGTGCCGGTCACCAGAAAATGGCTTTTGAAAACGCAGATTTTATACTTTGAATGGATTTAGGTAGATGTCAGTGTCATAGCAACTACTGATGCACTACAGGCTACGCTGTATTTCTGTCTGTCTTTTGTGTTTTTATACTTGCGTGTTCTCTGTTTTCACTGGTTTGTAGGTTTTTATGTGATAGTCCGTGTTTCTTTAGTTCTTTTGTTTTGATCTTTCTTTGTATTTTATTTGGTATTAAAGTAGTTCTAGTTTGTCATGTTTGATCACGTCACGTAGCACTAAAGGAAACCTTCACATTATCACTTGACTATTTATAACTGATTGTGATCGACTCTGTCATGGTACTGTAAGTATATCGTTCAAAAGATACTGTTTAAATCTTCACTGATGTTTTCTGTAAACTGGATTCAGCTGGCAGCTTTTACATGTTTTTATGCATTTTTAAAGTAATAGATTTTAATTTTAATACAATGCTGGATCGAATTCGGAGTCACTGTCATTCAGTACCACTTTTTCAAAGTTGTGTCCCCGGTGTTTTGATTTTGTACAAATTCTGGAGTTATTGTTACTGATTTGGCCGTCTACACTGTGATCACAAATATGGATAAATATTACTAACAATGGACAAATAAAAATAAATCTATATTATTACATGATGTTGCAGTTTTTTATTTCTTCAGCCTGTTTACATAGCCTGATATATCAAGCTGACAAACATGCTAAACATAAACCAGTAACTGAAAGGCAGATACAGGGTTTCTGCAGATCTAAAAAAGGTATTTACGGTCAAATTACGGTCTTAAAAGTCTTAAATTAATAAAGTCATGGCATTAAATGTCACATGCACTGCAAGTATTTTGTCTTGTTTTTCGATTCAAATATCTGGACATTCTTAAATCAAGATATATTTACTTGAGGTACTTTGTTCTGAGACACTGTCTCAGATTTAAGAATCTTTAGACATTTGCTCTGGAAAAAGAGAAAAATACTGGTGAAGAACCTCTGTGCAGGTAGAGTAAAATATTTCCATGTTTTAGTGGTCAGGAGAAAAGCTATTCAAGCCTTAACCCGTTTAAAAAAGTTTTTCATTTATAAAGCTATAAACCTTACTGACTGATGTTTTAGTACACTTCCTGCAAATATGGAAAAAATAATGGGTCTCAATTAAATGTGTGCAGTTTCACATGATTAGTGCAGATTGTCACATGACCAGAGCAGTTTACTAACTGTTTGCACCTTGAGATGATGATAACTGCATCAAAGCTCCGAAACAAAAGGCTAGTAAAGTATGTTAACATAAAGATATGGCAAAGCTTTTTGGTACACATTATCTTTAAAGTGTCTAGTATTAATATATGAATTCACATATATTCAGTTTTATTGAGTGTGGTCATAGAATGAGTAAACATGTTGACGGTCACAATAGTGACCGGTGGGATAACGGTGAACTTAGGTTTACAATATAAATCCAGTTGCAGTTGTTAGTGCAAATGAAAATAAAATGTTGCAATGACAAAATATTGCACTAAATTAAAAATTCAAATGTTAGAAAAAAATCTACAATAATGATGTTGTAATACTCGTAGCATTAATATAAAAAAAATGTTATATTTTACAAAAATTAACAATTTTGAAATGCGGTGATGGTTGATTTTTTTTAGTTTTTTTATTTCAGTGTTCCTATCAATGTTGCATAAGTTTTTTTTATGCCTAATGGTAACCCTAGAATGTGATCAAACAGTTTAAAATAGCTGGGCTAAGATATATAACAATTTTAATTTCAATTTATAAATATGTTATTTCAGTCCACACATTATCCCACCGGTCACAATTGTGACCGAATATAAAACACAATTTTTCACACACTTTTCCAAAAAAAAATAAAAAAAAATTATTGATTATTTCAAAGGGTTGCTTGTGACACATCATTTGGATATTTTCATGTCTGGGAAAAATTTGGGATTAAACGGGTTAAGCTATTTTTTTTTAAATTAATTAAAAAGTGGAGATTGTAACTTAAAAGTCTGAAGTGTTGCTAATGCAACTCATTTTGTGTTCCATATTGACATTTACCATATTGACATATTGTGTCTTCAGTTTATTTTGTTTACTTGGTCTTAAACAGTCTTAAATTTATCTTCAGAAAATCTGCAAAAACCCTGCATATATATATATATATATAAAAAACAGGTTATATTTAGAGAAATATGTATGTTATAATGTGTAATGTACACCTAATACATTATTATTATTTTTTTGTAGTCTTTTTTTATATATTTTTTTTGCACTTGCTGTTATAAACCGTATTTTTGTCCTGAGGTGTACTTCAGCTTTCTTACTCAAGAGGTCAGTAGAGAACTAATAATCAATCTCTTAGAAAAAACATTAGAAACCTGCTGTATTTTCAGCACAAACCTTGCATGATGGAAATAGAAAAATAAAATGAATGCTAATAATAATTTAAAAAGATTAAATTTTCCTTTTCCTGTTTCATTGTTCTTTTTATTATTATCTTTATAAGCATTATTAGAAAATAACGTTAATGCTTTGGTAATACTATACTCCAATCATCAAGCAACAAAGCTGAACTGAACTGAACTGAAACAGACGTTTCAGAAGGTCATTGCAATGACGTGTCCAACATTGTTCACTCTTGTGTGCACAATGGCATATGATCAGATCTCATATGAACCTGCAGCTTCAAACAGGTGAATATTAGACACATCTTTCAAGTCTTCAATAATACACCTCAAACACTCTCATATCCTTCTGCAGTGTGTCATTTATTCAGCAACAAAGAGACTTGCTGCCAAAGACATGGAAATGAAACCCTAATAGCTTATTTCTTCATGTTGCGCACACATCCTTATGTAAATATGGCCTGAAATGCAGTCGTCAGAAGCATAATGCCTGCTAAATCCACACTAATTATGTCAAAAGAAAGATGCAATTGTACTCCAGCTACAAATAAATCAAATGAAACCGGTGATAATTATGCTCACAAATGAACATAGTTATCCATGCAATTTCACAACAATATATTTCTTCCTTCACGAGCCAGTTGCCTGACATAAACAAAACACACGCATGCGGTGAATTCTCTATGTGATGTGTGTCAGAGTTGAAACAGACCTTGATCGCGCAGAAACGTCCCAGCAGGCCTTGGGCTCCCCTGGTCTATTCCAGGTAATCAAATGCTGCCGGCACGCAAGTTTCCTCATTAATTACATCTCTTTAAGCGGCCTGTTCAAAGGCAGTGAATCATCCGCCGAGTTGAAGATAGAGTTTTTGAAGGTCACTTTCCTTTCTAGCTGGTGATCAATATCTGAAGCCTCTGGGCTCCATCCAGGTTCAGCTCAGCCGGAGACAAGAGAGAGATGCTGGAGTTTAAATATAGCAGAGTATGAGAATACAGTGCAGAAGCTCAGGAGAAACAATTCCAACATTCACTACAAAAAGTTGTTCCATATAGAACACTAAAGTTCTGTGCAGTCAAAGGGCTCCTTTAAAGGATTTAGTTTAGCTTTTAACAGTGAGTAAATACAGTATCATGAGTGTTTTATTTAAAAGGTTCATCTAAATGGCTTATCACAGGTTGCAATTAAAATAAGCATTACCATAAAAATCATGATATATGAAATATATTTCTCTATGGCACTTATTAGTGATACAAGTCAGTGTTATTTTAGTATCAGCGAGATACTATCATAATGTTTATTAATATTTTGATTTAGTTTTTACTTTTGTATTTACTTTTGTCTCTGTAACTAAAAATTGTAGTTTTATAATATTTTCTAAATTATAATATATTTATTTCAGTTAAGTTTTTAATCATTAACTAAAACTAAAAAAATATTTTTTGTTAATTAAAATAATGCTGAAATAAAATGAATATAAATAAATAAAAGATAAAAAAATTATTTAAATAATTATTTTCATATCTATTTTGTATTCTATCTTCCTCTAGTTTAATTTGAAGCACTAAACTGACTATCAATAAATAAATAAATCATAGATAGTATATTAAAAAACTAATAAAAATGACAAAGTACAAAAAAGTAACTAAAATTAAAACGAAAACTGAAAGTATAAAAATAAAAAGCCTATTTAAAATATGAATAAAACTATAATAAATAATACTTAAAAAACACTAATATGTAATATATTATTAAGTTATTTTTATTTAGTTAACTATAATAATCCTGATACAAACACATTAATATAGTATAATGCAATAGATAATAAATTCACAACATGAGAGCAAAAGTTAGACAGTGACCAAAATCACTGAATATAATTAATAAATGTAATTTTAACATAACATTTAATTATAAATATAAAATAATTAATTTTAACATTACATTTTATACAGTTTTTATATATGAATAAATGGTTTTAAGAGATGAATAAAGGCCATTGTTTTTTTATTATAGAATCCAAATGAATCCCAGTAATATATATATATATTTTCCACAGTATTATACATTTTAATAAGTCTCAGTATTTAATAAATTAGTCTGAAAATAAAGTAGTAATATTAAAATACTTTGTAAAAAGACCAAAAGTACAGAAAATACTTTTGACAGCCAGTTTATTATGATTTCATGCATGAGTAACTCATCCAGAAATCACAAATGACTGAAAAAAAGATATTTGTGCATATCATCATCACGAACTGCTCCTGTATCTGTGAACTCAGACTGAACTTATTGTGTGACCTGCACAACAACACTGTATGTATCAGAGCATGTTCAGTCATAGTATCAGTGAGCGTATGGATCAATATTTGCACCAAACTGGAGTTTTGCCAGCCATTCATCACACTACGTTCAATGATTCAGTCTGAAAAACAAAAGCTCTTCTGTGCTGTACAACAATCAATGCTGTCTGCAGACGAACCGAGCACTACATCACTATTAATATTCATGTTCGGTCTACTTAACAAAGACGGCTGGCATTGTAACATTCAGGTGGGCTGTGATTAAATGCTTCACATATACAAATTTATAATGGAAAAGCAGGCGCAGTTATGCAATGAGCTATTGTTGTGCAATTTCTCATTCAGCTAATTTACCATTACATTAGTGCTAATGAAAGAGATGTACAGACTCTCTGGATGAATGCATAGACCTGGCTGTGTATAACACACGTACATTGGCATATTATAGAAAATTATGTTATGTAAATACATAACAAAAGTAAGGATAAGAAAACAACTAGATGGAACAGTCTTGAAGTGTGTTTTGAAAATTTCATTCAAACGTCACTGACGTCAAACCTGACGTGACGCATCCGGAGGCGTCACATTTGTACGCAAGTGAGATTTGAGAGCTGAAGAAGAGGGATAGTTTTCAACAGGTTATTTATTATTAAGCACTAAGATGCACAACTGGTCCTTCAGAAATATTCTGTTTCGTTGTCAGAACTATGAGCACACACGTTATGGCTGATAACTGTTCACTAGGAAAACTAAAGTTGTTGTATTTTCCTCAAGGTGCCATTTAGAAAAAGTGCGTTCACGCCATATCGATACCAACTTGTGCACTGAGAGTTTTCAGAGAGCTACGGCTTGTACACGTGACCGCTGCACCTCACGCGGAAACGATAACGGTGGAGCTTTCAAAGAACTGCCAAAGAGTATAGAAGCCCAAGAGGCGAAACTCAATAGAACGCTCCATAGCAACAGTTGCGCCCATGACATGACTGTGCCGCCGCCATTTTGGACTGACAACTACACAAAAACGCCAGAATAATAGGAGCCAGTCCCGCTTGACCAACTTACAATAACACATTTAAAGTATATATTTATATAGAGTTTCGCCTCTTGGTATTCTATACTCTTTGTTACTGCTCTAAAAAGGAGAAGAAGAAAAAATATACATTACAATGTACTATAATATAAAAACATATTATGTAATTGTTGATACTGTTATTATTTTGTTGTTGTTTATGTTAGCACTAACACATTTATCGCCGTCTTTAATAATAACAAACAAACGGTTAGTATTTATTTTTACCTGACACGCCTTCTGTGTTCTTTAGTAGTAGCATACAAATGTGTTTTACAGCTGCCCGTGTTCTTTCACAGATGATCCCCAGTCCAAGGATGTGCAGAGTTGAACGTCACTTGTTGTCATCTGCCGAATACACCATTGGACTATTTTTTTATTTTTATTTGACACTTTCTTCTTTTGCACTAGAAAGTATACATCTATTAATTTAAAGGATTAATTTTTCAACATAAACTGCTGTGATTGATCGATCCTTACTCACCTCTGAGAAACGTAATAGATACCACGTGACCACGCCTTCTACGTAATACAACATAATGAATAATGATATTTATAAATCTTAATATATATTTAGATGAAACAATATAGTGAAGTGCTAAAACAAAATTATTATTTAGACCGACTGTATTTGACCAATTACAGACAAGGTAAAGGCAGGTAAGCACCGCCCATTTTCAGTTTGCGCGGTATATTTAGTACAGATTGTTATGCTAACTGCCACAATGAAATGCAGCATTATGAGGAGCTCGTTTATGAAGGATGACCAATTAGTAATATATTGGACCCCACAGCTTGTGAGTAAGCCATGTTAATCATGTATGCAGCAGTAAAACAGCATTTGAGCCGAAGTGTGAGGAGTCTGCGGTACGTTACTAACTAGCTAGGTGTGTTCGACTTGAAGCGGCGCTGCGCAGAATGATCAGTGTATTTACATTTAGCAGACGCTTTTATCCAAAGCGACTTACATTGCATTCAAGTTACAGTTTTACATTTGATTAGCTCTTGCTTTCCCTGGGAATCGAACCCATGATCTTGGCGTTGCTAGCGCCATGCTCTACCATTTGAGCTAACGTTACAGGAAAGCCGCTAGCTAGAGTGATACGAGATCAGATGGATCCTTATGCTTTCGAATCGCTCTCGCGGTACTTTGATGTCATACACTGATCATTCTGCGCAAGGCTTCAAGTCGAACACACCTTATGACTGTTTTCAAACAGGATCTCGAACATTTCTCACGTTACATACATAATTGTCCCGCTCCAATTTCAAGCCATTGAGCAATTTTTCTAGGCGTGGCTCCACTGACCAAAATGTCACTGAACGCGCACTGAACAGTTTGCTCTCTTTTAATTCCCTTTTAATTCCCCAAACGCTCATTAAAACAAGTGAACACGGACACTGAGAAAGTTTCGGGTCTGTTGAAAAACTGTCACAGGGCATCTCGGACCATTGACCGTTTACGTTCATTTGTATGCCTTGAATTAGCTTTTTTAATACATTGCATGGTTGATTTTCTGTAATGTAATGTTAGGCATATTCTGCATTGTTGTTAATTCTGCTGACAAGGTTTTGTTAGTTTTCTAAGTTAATTTGTGATGTTTTGCCATTGTCTTGTCTGATAATGAGTTCATGGAGTTTTTTTTGTATAGAACACGTAACAATGGAACACTGAAAAAAGTGCCATTTTCCCCTAGCAAATATAAAAAATACAATGCTCAAATATATAAAAATACAATGCTCAATATACTCAAACATTGATCATTTTTTGTGGCAGCCAATTTGGTCCAGAATAAAAAAAAATATCCTTATTTGTTGAGTTTGGCACTGTACTTTCACAGCTGGAAGTGAGGTCATCATGGTCCCTGAAGTTTAGTAGATCAAGACTAGGGAACTAGGGATTGGAATGAGACACAGCAGCTGTTTTAGGATGCTGTTTGCACCTTTCAGAGGTAATTAGCCAACAGGCTTAGTTGACTCAGCGTATTAATTGCTGGTTTAATTACTTGAACATGAATCAATGCATGTCAAACCATTTCATGACGTCTGTAATTCAGGGTGGAAAATGATCATGTAATACCTAATTATGGCTGTTTTTGATGTAAGAAACCTTGACAAACACTATAACCTTGACAAACACTATAAGTGGGCTACGAATTGATTAATATGACCTTTTTCATGATATTCTTGGTGACTTTGGCGCATCTTATGTGTGGACAGCGGCCATGATCATTGAGGTTGTTTGGGTGGGACGCAGGAAATAGTTTTTTGATCACGTTATTCATTCAAAACAAACCTGACCTGCCATACTGTAGCAGATAGACTCTTGAATGCATGGCCAGCGCATCATACTCTTAAGAGAAGCCATTAAGGTCAAGGCCATAGAAACAATATGTAACTGATTCCTAAACTTTTACATTGCTTTTACACGATAGATTTCCCCTCCAATTGCTTTTTTTGTATGAACAATAATACTGTGAACAATTGTTACTGTGTTAACAATAATTGCTTTTGACATTATACTGTACTTGCATATCTTTAATCCATGTGGCTCAGAGAAAACAGACCTCTGCCCATAATTTACAGAGCTATTATATTGAATTTGTAGTTTTCTGAAGAGTCAGAGGGGAAATAACTATGCCGATGGTACACGGCACATATCACATTTTCTCACGCCTTTCCCAACCCTTTGTGAGCTACAGACATGTAAAAACAACACCCACTGGCGCTCAAAGCTCGTCACTGTTTTCTTTGGGATAAGCAGAAACGCGTCAGCACAAGTTCACGTCGACTCTCATAGATTTTTTTCTTTCCCTGACGAGCTGTTTTTAACCCATTTCCTTGTTGCAAACAGTCACATCGTCTTTGCTCGTTTCATGAGATGCTTGGGTTACAGTAGCTCATCCCTTGGGATGCTCAAAAGCAATAGCACAGAGTTTTTTTTTTTTTCCAAGTTGCAAAAAATAACTTCATTCCTTGCAGCTTTTGCACTCTGAACATGCAGTGGTTACAACTGTGATGCTCACACCAGCTGGGTTGCTTAAACACTGACATGCAGCCTGTTTTGCATCATGGTTTGCATTGATCACAATCATAGCATGCTGAATATTTAAACAAGGATCAGTTCCTTTGCTGCATCCCTTTGTTTGTTTGCAAGAACCTTATTTGGCCAGCTTATACACTCGAGTATCGCAATTCCTTTGAGCCAAGACAAGACGCTGATATCGGCTGACAGGCCACACTCATGTTGTTACTAAATTAGGCCGATCTGCATCAATATAATGGGTTTTGTGACAAGGCAAATTGCGTATCACATTGTTGTTTTTTGCTGTTAGTGGCCCCCATTACATGATTCAATGGAAATGAGCGAACGCAGTGAGGTGTGAAACACACAAAACATTACATTTGGCCAATTTCGGGAATCTAGAAAACAGCCTCCATCGTGGACGTTGTTCTTTGTTGTTTGTCTTTCCTTTATGACTCCAGGGTACATGCTTAAAGGTCACTGGCAAATGAGTGTTTGCTGTAACTTTTACACGCCATTGAGAATTGAGATGAAAATGAATTCAAATCGAACAGGATGTAGAATTGTATTATGAATTTGACAAAATGGAATGGACTTCATCAAAATACTGCCGTTAGTGTAGTTTAATTTTTCTTTATAAATTACTTATACATTTGGACAGTTTCTAGAACAATTATAAAGTCAGCATTAAATAAATTCACTATTTCCTAAATGTATGTTGTTAATCTTATTGCGAATGATTTATCCAAGTGTCTTTTTTTTTCTTTGTTTTTTTTTTTTTTTAATGACTTAATAATTTTGATCAAAATATCATGACTCAATTTTCCTTTTATTGAACTTGTCTCCGGTGACATATGCAGGATCATCATGACTTTAATAATCATCAGTTTTTGAAATTCTGCATAACAAAATATGCATTACAGTTATTCATATTTACTTATTTTATGAACTTTCATGGTGGAAGAGTAATTTCCCAGAATGTGCTGCATATAATCAGTATTTTACAGTAGTTACAGTTTATTTTACAGTAGTTTATATATATACAAATATTTCACTTTTTTTTTCTATTTTATGATCTTTGTTATATTTTGATGTTAATGTGTTTGTTGTTTTTAAAAAAAAAAAAAACAGTTGAGAAATCTTTTTAAATCTTTATAGACAAATAGGCTAAATAAACTATGAGCTAATAAATAAACAAAATGTTTTTTTGTTATTGCAATTTAGTAAATTTGTGTAATTTCAATTCAAATTCAAGTTCAGTTCAATTTAAATTCTCACTCATGAATTGAAATAGAGCGATCAACTCCGGCGAACGTTAACCATCTGAGGTGATTTGTGAAGTGGTTGATTGAAGAGTTTCTGTAAGCCAGGTTAATACCCTATCATTTCATAAGCATTGGGTTGTCATTTTTTTTTTTCTGTTCATCTAGTCCTCGTATCTGATGAAATTCCTCGTTCTTTCGGAAGAGTCAGTCAGGTAGCCATTGAACACGGACATCAACGTAAGTTTTATTGACAGCTCTGTTGAACTCTGCTCCTGGTCTTCAAGATTTTCCTAACTTTGAATGAGGAAGCAGCCATTCAAACTACACTGACCACAAAAACTAGCCTCAGTCTTCCCAAGCTCAATAAAATCATTGTCAAACCGATTTCCTGACCGCTTCGGCTCCTGAATCCTCATCGACGAGGCATGTGATCCAAAGTGTTGCAGGCCGGTTAAACCTCAGAGAGGTGTGGTGCTGCTTGCATTTACGCACACAATGGAGTGAATGAGCGCTGTGTGGGATTGGAGCACATTGTCAACGGTTTAGTAGGTTGTTCAGTGTTTTCCTGAGCTGAGCACACGCAGCCTCGTCTTCTCCTCCGGCGAGTTGGAGCCAGATCTGCTGGTTTTGAAGGGGGTGGTGGGTGGGGTAGAGGGGGGTGTGTATGTGACACATCATTGGCTTGGGCTACACATACAATCAGTCTCATCATTGTAAACCAGCATGTAACCACGCATTGGGCTGATAACTACGTCCAACACACAAGGATTCGTTCATGTTCTTTTTCTTGGAGTAACAAGCCAATGCGTGTAGATGTCCAGCAGTCTTTTGTAGACGAAAACAAGTGTTTCTTCTAGTTCATTGGGCATTGGTGAAGGCACACAGGTGAGTTTCTTCACTGTCAGTCTATTTAATCTCGGGCATGTTGACATTTGTATCTCTTCCAACAGGCAAGTTGAGACGGTCGCTGTTGAAGGATCTTGTTTCCTTGTTGTGGTAGCGATTAAAGTGTGCAGTGTTGGCTTGGTGTCTTGAAACGTAACATCAGCTAAAAAGTGATGGACTTGTATATCATTTAAAGAGGCCTTAGCTTATAATGATGTTGTCCTCTAAGGTTCCTTAGGTTTGGCAAATGACACTTTGCTTTTTAGGTCTTTTGGGGTCTTGAGTTAAAACACTCTCAAATTTTTTTTTAATTTTTTTTTATTGGCATGTATGGTTTCATGAAGAACCTTTAATATCCATGCATCCAAAGGTTCTTTGTAGTGGAAGAAGGTTTTTTTGAGTATTAAAATGTTCTTCACACTAATAAACAATGGATTTTTAAAGATCTTTTTGCTGCAATGTTCTTTGGGGAGCCCAAAATAGTTCTTCTATGGCATCGCTGCAAAAACCTCCTTTAGGAAACTTTATCGTTAAGAGTGAATATGTTTTTTTTTTTTTTGGATATTAAGAAGGTTCTTAAAACCTGAGCCTTTATTTTCTACAGTACTTCATGTTTGAAGATTCTGCAATGGATGTGAGTTCTGCTGGAAGAAGAACATTTTTGGCTGTATTGGGGTCTTGAGTTGGTTCTTTGGTAATGAAGAAGCACCTTGATGCATCATTACAGGTTCTTCAGATGTCAGGATTGTAGGTACATAAAAACCACTAGAACACTGGTTTTCTAAAGTAAAACCTGAACCTTTATTTGACAGTTCTTGGTAATCTGCATATTTGTCTTCAGGGCATCTTTTCCGCATAATAGTTTAATCTAAATTAATCGTTTATAATGCTGTTACTCATATAGAGTGTCACATTGAAGTATGTCACCTGAGAGTCTCGCGTAGCCAGACCTTCAGACTGATGGCTGAAGGTCTGGAATCCATGGCAGCTTTCATTGGCCAAGGCCCGCCCATGAGGCCATTTGACTGACATGTCAAACAAACAACCAATCACAGTTCGTTTCGTTCAGCGTCATGTTTCGGGGCATGGAAATGTCGCCACAATAACAGACTGGTGTGTAAAACTCTGACGTATTGTAAAGATTCTATGCCTCGAACTTTAAATATTTCACATACTTTTGAAAATCCAGTGTTTAGTTGATCCTGATAAGTGCTCGTCGTCACAGTTGTAAACACGACGGCTTTCTTTTTTCGCGAGGGGATTTAGCGTCACGGCATCTTTGTTTCCTGGTGGAACGTTAAAGAATGCGATACACAGGTCTCCTGGAAATCCTGTATAATTCAACCAATCCGATGACGACTTCGACACTCCTGATGTGTTTCCACTTTTGTGTGCCATATGCATCAGACGTTCAGCAAGCGGTCCGAGACTAGTCACCTGAAGACATTTGTGTACTGTACACACATACACATTATTTTGAACATTGTTCATAATTCACCTTGTAAAACGTTTTTGTAATATGTACTCTTTCTTTAAAATAAATGCCAATTTGTTTGATATATTATCTAATGCAACTACATACATTCATGTTTAATTGTCATGTATGTATCCAAATCTGCAAGTTCAAGGGCAAAACAATAGTTTCATATGTTCACTTAGGAATTGTATTGTTTTGTATTTAGGAAGTCTCTTATTTCTTATTCAAATAACTCACAGGTTACTGTTGTGAGTTGGTGACCATTAGCATTTAGACATAAATGCTCTCATATTTTATTTTTTTACAGAAAAAATAATTTAATTTAATTTAATAGAATTTGCTAAGGCAGTTAATGAATGGAAGAAACCCATAACCTTAAAGTGGAAGTGAAGCAGTCAGTCAAGTTTACATTATTTAGTAAATTGATTTCCACTTTAATTAAAAAATATATAACAAACACGATTAATGTAACCTTTTTAAAGAAAAAAGGTTGTTTTGTTATAGCTTGTGGAGCAAGGGCGCCGCCATCTTGCAGTACCACCGCATGTGACGTCACAGGGTTGGTTCGCTCCGTTGGCCAGTAAAGTAATATAACCCCGTTCCTGGAGGCCTTCCAACACTGCACATTTGGCATATTTCAGCAAAAAAAAAAAAATCTGTTTGTCTGAATTTTGCAGCGTAGGTTTGTTTGGAAGGTTGTTACAGGTTTTCTCATTCCCTGATCTTTTAGATCAGCATGAAAATTGCGAAATGGCAACAATTAGTCTTTGAATGAAACTAGAGCAATTACAGCATTCTGAGCAGTTATCCACCTTGTGTCATGCTTCCTGTGTATGTGACGTAAATATAGAATACCTTCTTGAAATACCTGTTTGATCCATTGCAAAAGTGTTTTTTTCTTCTTCTTCAGACCTGTACAATGATGTCTCCAAAACCTTTCATTATGATCTGTTTTCATGCATCTTGCACCCCTTGTACCGTCTCCCTGGGAATTTTGACAGAAATCTTTCTTGTTTTAGATTATTTAATGTACATAAACTTAGATTATATGTGATTTAGTTTAATAAAAGGAAGTTATTTGGAAGTTACAAAAGCGCTGTCATTAACTTTAGACTGAGGAAATGGCGTATACCATTATTCTCATGCGTAGATTTATTCTTTTTGGTTTCCTAATTGTAGAGTGTTGGACAAGAAATTGATATTTAACGCCAGTAGAGAAGGGTCCCTCTGGACTGTTAACCCAGTGATTCACACACTCTGCTGCATTGCTTGTAAAAGGCGTTGGCTTTGCTTTGACGTTCCTGTGTAACCGAGAATGCATGAAATGCATGAATTACCCTGCAGTTTGAGAGTATTGCTTACAAAACACACTTAGCTGTTACACAAAAGTGCAGCGATGACGAATGTTTATTGGCTGCCGGCAAATAGAATGTTTTGTAATGATAACTACTACACTGCATGTAGCATCTGCAAGCGGGCTAATTACAGTACATGCACATGCATGTCACATATGTAAACAAGTCGCTCGCAGATAAATGTCCCAGACGTTTCATGTGTTGTCAGGAGTAATTATCAGTGTAAAACCTTCTCTTCAAATGTCTTGAGACGTTAGTGTCTGTGATTTCACGTTGTTTATTCTGTGTCTGGTTGCAGCCGGCGTGTTTCAAACACAAAACCTGATGCGTTGATTACAATCCAGAGAAGATCGTTCCACAAAGCTATCACTACCCGGTGCCATCTGCGAGAGGGAGTTGCATTTTTGAGCTGCACGGAATGGAAAAGCCTGCATCAGTTTTTCCAGCATTTGTTTCTACAAAATAAAGCATCAGGTTTTGACAGTCGAGATCCATTGAGGAATTCTGGGTTGTTTCCTGGAGGCAGAATAAGCGTAGTCCATAAGACATCTGTTGGAGGAGTCGCGGGATTGTGAGGTCAAATGTCTGATTGGAGGAAAGATCAGAGCTTTGTCTCGTTTGTCTCTGATCAGTTTCTAAGGCCAAGTTTATTGAACATCTGTCTTTGTGCAGAAAAAGTATTTTTGGAGGTTTGCCGGCTGCTGTTTTCAGACTTTTTTTTTTTTTTCAGATTTACCCATCATCCATCAGGAACTACAAAGATTGTTCGTCTGGCCATTTAATTATTTGCAACCTCAATTAATCTTTGATATCGAGTCACTCTTGCAGTTATTATATTCATTTGGAAAGTCTGTATGGTCTGTGAATGTCACAAAATAAAGTGAGACAAACGCTGCATCCCAAACTTTTACAAAATTGTACCTACGTAACTATAAACACTTCGAACAGTCATTTGTCATTGTGACCTTGCTATGCATGTTTAACTGTGAGAATAGTGTCCAATTATCATATTGAAAATAATCATTTTATTTTGCAGTTTTTAACTAATTTTTGATATATGCCTTGACGTTTGGGCATCAGATCAATATAATTTATTGGCAGTCATATTGCTGACTTTTTTTATATTATCAGTAGTGCTTTTTAAAATAGACTTTTTATTTTATTTTTATTTTATGAATGCTGATAAATCAACCCCACATACCTTTGTGGCTTAATGTTAAATACAAATAAAATATTTAATTATTATATTTAAACTATTTATTATTCTAAATGTTTAAAATCTTTTATTTTTTGCTCTATTTGTGAAAGATATATTTTCCATTAAATTATTATCAAATAAAGTTTACTAGCATGTATCATTTCTTATGTGTGTATATATATATATATATATATATATATATTAGTTAGTTTTACTTACAAAATGTAGATTGATATATAATATCCCCAAAATTTTCTATATTGGTGCATCCCTAGATCAAATTATAAATGAAGAAGGAGTTTGCAGTTAATATCACTTCCAGTTTATTCATCTTTCTGGAAAAGGAAGGTCAAATTAAGTGCACTGGATGATAGGATACAGTATACTTAGACAGTTGCATCTGGTCATATAGTACATTTTGAAGTACATTATGCAAAAACATGAATGCCAAACAGAATGCCATTCTGAACCCAATTTTACAATGTCTTCACGGAAAAAACGCTTTATTCTGCCTGTATTTTGAGGCAGAATTCTTCACATACTGTGATTAGTGTAGACTTGAGCTCAGGAGCTGTTGATAGGTGCAGTGTGACCTGGAGTAACTTTCACCTTTCCCAGCTGTTCGAGGCAAAAACCCCATGAAACTAACAGGGTCAAAGTGGGCTTGATTAGGTGTGATTGTATGTGAAACGGTGGAGGCGTTTTGGCACATAGACGCTGATTAAATGAATGATTTTGCATTTTTAAACCAAACTCTGGTTTCAAAACTGACAGGTTTTAGAACTTTTGAAGGCTTATTTTGCTCTGAGGGTTGCACCCTGCCGAGAGAAACCATTGGATCTGAAACTCAAAGCACACGCAGGCGTCTAAATGAGTGCCGAGGTGATGGACGTTATGTCACCTGAAGTGACGCACGTACCGCTGCAGAAAAGGTTTTTGTGTGGTTTAACAGTCTGAGTGAATAAGGAATGGAGAGCCTCATTATATAATAACGCCAGGCAAACAGGTTTTGAAATGAATTCAAGATAGTTCCTCCCCTGATTAGTCGAGTGTTTGGAAAATAAGCTACTGTCTGGTTTTAGTAGCTTCCCCAAAGGAAAGAAAAATCGTTTTAATACCTCAACAAGCAATGAGATTAAAGAGACTCGTTCACCCAAAAAATGACAATTTTGTCATAATTTACTCACCCTCATGCTGTTCCAGTATGACTTTCTTTCTTCTCTGGAACATAAAATAAGTTTTTAGAAGATTGTCTGAGCTGTCAAACACTAAAAAGTACAAAACGCACCTCAGAAATGTGGCACATATGACTCAAGGACATCATAGAGGCTTTAAAAGACATGACGGTGAGTAAAATGGTGGCAAGTTTTTTTAGTTTTGGACAAACTGTTTGCATGGACAGTCTCCTTCTCAGAAGAGTTCATAAAGGAATAGTTCGCCCAAAAATGAAACTTTTTATTTTTATTTTATTTTTTTATATACTGTTCTACTCTAGAAAAAATTCACCAATATCTCAGATGGCACGAGGGTGAATAAATTAACAGCAATTTTATTTTTACTATTCCTTTAATTTCTCAAACTGCTCAGATTTGCCAAGAAACCAAGGTTTGCAATAAGAGTCAGAGATCTCAATATAAACACAACAATTTCTCATCTAATTCCTCCAAGAGCAAATGATCTGAGCTGCTTTTATAGCTCTAAACTCGTACCAAATGTTAACTTTGGCCCATTTGCTTCAAATGTACTTTTTCCCCAAGGACAAATTTTAGGAGAAACATCCAAGACAAAGTCCATACTTCAACTAAGTATGAGAACTCCATTAAAACTAATGAGCTGCGAAATAGAAATAACATTTTCCTCTGGGTTATTTAAAAGAACTCAAATCAAGCTAAAACTGTCGACTTTTTCTCCAAGACTTAAGTGATTGACTGTGATGGCATCTCGACAGCTCTTGATTCTGTAGGTTGCTCGGCGCTGGCAGACTGATGCTGATTTGTATTGAGACTGTGTGCAATGAGCATCGTCTATTTCAATCAGCTCCCAGATCAGGCAGACACCAGCTATTGAGCGTGATTTCACGCGGCACACATTTTTCCATGAGATCATTCTTTGTATTGGGATGAAACTGTGCTGCTGGCGGCAGCTTGATGACATGATCCAATCCGACTCCTTATGAATCAATATCAATGATTAAATTCCCAATGAGATGGAACTGATTTTGAGGACTGACTGAGAAGCAGCACATTCGAGAGCCATGGGTCCGTAGAGTACTAAAATCCATTGATGGCACCATCAAAATGAGGATTTTCTTATTAGACGTGAGCATTTGGCAATAACTGAGCTCCCAGGGTGTTTATGATCTTCTTGAATTTTAATATAGTTAATTATTACTCATAACAGTGGCTTAGTAATGGCGCAGAGCTCTTGTATGGTTGCAGAGGATGGAACTGCTCTCTGCTTGCTTATTTTCTGATAATGCTGGAAACTGGTTACAAATGATTATTATGATCTGCCCAAGCCATCATTTATTGTTTTTAATCTTGCTTCGACTATTTATGTCATCATTACACACGTCGAATTGGCCTCTCTCCAGTCATAAATCTGTAATGGCACTGAAACATGACTCACTATGCTTAATTAACTATCTTGAGACCGTGAAATCAGCTGGAGAACTGGGCTACATTCAGCCCTGAAAAAAACGGTGCAAAACGTTTATTAAACAGAAACGGTGATGCGTTGAACACCCTGTTCTGATGACGCAAGTGTTGCAACTATGGCAGCTGAGAAGGCCGTTTAATACTGCAAAATACGCTCGATGTTACAGTCACTGCTCTTGCCGTCCAGAATAAAAGAGAACATCCCAATCGCGTGAAGGGATTTGTGGAAACTGTGGTTCCTAATTATTGTGATCCAACATTTGCCTCGCATTTCAGGATGAAAAGACAAACATTTCAGATGAAGGATAATCCACTTCTTACCTCTGCGACTGTTATTATCTATAAGACCTTATTATTTTTATTGTGAGTATTAGACTTATTATTGCTGATCACTGTTGTTGTGCTATGATATTATAATATTTGCCATTATATAATCAGAGGAGCATAGAAAAGTTTATGAACGTGTCACTCCACAATACAATAGCAAAATATATAAATATGTATAGTATTTTTATGTTACATTAATCAGTGTCTAGCACACCTTCCTAAGGAAAGGATATGGACCAGAAGACATTGCAATTACTACATGATATGTAGACAGACTTATTTAAAGAAGTTCCAGATCTATACTTGTGCTCTTATTATTTCAGTTATTTTGCCTTTAACGAAAATAAACATGTGCAAACAATATACTTGCTCTTGTGAATTTATTTTTATGTTAATTACATTTACTTACAAATTCATCATCATCATGTTGATATGCTATGTTACTATAAAACTCTTACGACAAACATGTCTTCTAATATCTTCAATTGTTTCATATACGGAGCTGCAGCGTACAAATTTGTAAATGACTTCACTTGGACCCATTGTGCAGCTGTCTCTTTAATACCGCGTGGTTTATATTCATGTTGCTGCTGATTGGGCTGACATTTCTGACACACCCACCAAACAAGAGAAACATGTCGTTCAACCTGGAAACCGTAGCAAAACGTTGGGCACCGGTGTGAGCCTGAACGTGCCCCTGATCTCTAGTAGCTCAGCAGCGACACCTATTGGAATCAACCGATTCGATACTGGTTATGAAATCACTGTAGACTTAGTCTTTTATTTGGGTGTCTTAAGGGTGTTAATCACACCTGTTTGTGTGAGTCTGTAAACAGCAGAAAAGCATCTCTTGTGTAGCAAATCAGAAAATGTGACCAATCAGAGCTTCCTCTTTGCCCTGTCAATCAATTTGCGCACTTGGTGATATTGGGTTGGCTGACGTGTTTTAGAATTTTGGATTTTGGAACGAGGGTGTTTGGTCTAGTTTAGTAAAAGTAAAGTATGTTTACAGAAAAGAAAAAGGTACAAAAAATGTACACATTTGAATCTTTTTTTTTTTTACCCCTACATGGTGGATATACGTACTTTTTAAAGGTACCTTTCAAAAAGGTAAAAATCAAAAGTTAAAAAAAGGCGTGGACACATCCCATAAACCCGAAGGCTCAAGTGCTGGACAAAAATAAGGTCCAAACAAACCAAACAAAATGTCTACGATATGTGTGACTGCTCCAAATAAATTTTATTGATTCAAGTACAAGGTTTTGACCATCAGGTCTTCGTCAGGCACGTGAATCAATAAAATTTCACTTGAATCTATAAAATTTCACTTAAATCAATACAATTTCTTTGGAGCAGTCACATATCAGTGTGTGGACGTTTTGTTTGTTTTGTTTGGATTTACCTTTCAAAAAGGTACCACTCCAGTGACCGCTGTCATACCTTGTGCTGTAAATAAAAAAAAGATTATTGGAGTGTTTAACAAGAAAATACTCTTTCGGTTTTTTACTTCAAAATTTCATGTTAAAGGGGTGGTTGACTGGTTTTTTTCTAGGCTTGATTGTGTTTATGGGGTGCAGTCTAGCATGTGTTCATGCTTGTTTTTTTTTAAAAACGCATTATTTTTCACATAATTTACCTTTATTCCACACCTCTCTGTCCCTTCTCTGACAAACGCCTCGATTTATTTCCTGGTTTTATGAAGCTCCTCCTTCAGAAATACGCGATGGGCTGAGATTGGTTAGCTGGCTCAGTGTGTTGTGATTGGCTAAACCGCCTCTACTGCACGTCTGAACGTCCCGCCCCTCTCCTCAGCGGCATGTGCACCGGTTGAATTGTAAACAGTGGCGTTGTCTATAATGCTTATCTATTTGAGCCCGATTGAGACCCAGAGGATTTAGTGAAGAGGATCGCGCAGAACCTGTGCAAGCACGGCTCTTAATGGTATGTTTGGTTGTTGTTGTCTCATCTTTTAAATACGCTGCTATTTGTAATCTACTGCTTCTGTTAGCTTTTATATACGGTTTTATCCTGTTTAAAGCTTCAATACAGCACAGCAACCGCACGCGTGCCCATTTATAATGCTTCTCATTGCTGTGTGAAAATAAGTGTATAATTGGAACAGTTTGTTGGAGCTGATCTGACGAAATGAATGAGAGCGAGAGAGAGAGAGAGAGAGAGATGCAGAGCAGGGCGACACGAGTAACAGTATTAAGAACCGCTGCTTTAATGATTTTGAAACTTGTGAATCCATTAGAATCGTTAGAAGACAGAATCGCGATTCATATGAATAGATTTTTACGTACATCCCTAGTTTTCTCTTCCTCTTCTCTAAAGCAGCGCAGCATGGCCTCGCCCCCTTTGCTGCATGTTCCCGGGGGCAGGGTTTATCTGGGTTCGTGACGTATCAGACCCGGGAAGTAACTCGTTGTAGTCCCTTACCTGTCATTTTTGTAGGCATTAAACTGCCAGAATTTTAAAAGACGATATCTCCGTTTGCATTGAACTTTCAGCGCCGCAACTCTGAAGATATTGTTTATGCTCAAACAGCAACATTACACACTAACTAATGTTAAAAAAGTGAAATCGCAATCAACCACCCCTTTAATTTCAAAGTTACTTGCCGTTTATTAGTTTATTAGCAATTTCTGAGTGATTTTTCAGTGTAGTATTACTAGTATTTCAAAGTAAAGCAATGTAACACTGAAATCACTGAATGTCCTGAATCCCTAAAATTCTAAATGTTTAGCATTTAAAGTACAATTGTTTATTAATTCATGACTAAGTTCAAATTCAAGTCAAGTTAATCTATCTTTAGGTCAAAGACTCTACTGATGAAACGTCTCTTCACAAAGATACGTGACGTTAGTTGTGTGGCCAATTGCTTTTGCTTTGAAAAGGCTATCACTAGCTTTTTTTAATGTGTAGGAATTTGATTTTATTGGCTTGTTGCTCAGTGAGATGAACAAAAATATTTTTTTATAAGCAGGGCTCTACTCTTTCTTTTCTTTTCAGAAGCGCTTGTGCTCCTAATAAAAAAAATTTAGGAGCACGGTCAAAAATTTAGGAGCACCTTTAAATCAAAAATTCTGATAAAAAATTAACCTTCCCATTACGAGGTGATATTTGACTCCTTAAAGTGATTTACAGGGAATTTTGTTTTTACCTATGTAATGGCATTTTTCTAACTTTATTAAAAGTATGTCATCTTTTATGTCAAATTCAAAAAATATATTAATAAGCTTTTTATCATTTCTAATTAAAACAACATAATAAAAACAAGTAGAACAAGAAGTAGAATAAGATCAATCAATCAATCAATCAATCAAATGAAATCAGTATTTAAGCAATAAATTTGTTCTACAGAGGTGGCACAGAAGAACACACAAGTGGCTGTAGGTGTATTTTCAGATGTTTAATGAGGCTCAGAGGTTGCATAAGTGCAATTAAATTCAGAAATCCATGTTGAGGTTAATGTTTTAAATATACAATTTTGAATGTAGAAATACTAAATGCTTTAAATAACAGAAAAGATACTTTAAAAATGTAACTAAAACTGCCAGTAGGAGGCGGTATGTCACTGATTTTATCACTGAATCATTTATTCAATTGATTCTTTGAACGGCTGATTCATTCAGGAATGAAGTGCGTGACTGTCTTTATGAATGGGTAATTGAATCATTGACACACTAGATTCGTTTAAAAACGAATCGTTCATTCATAAACGAAACACCTCTGTGTTTGAATGGAGTTGCGCAGCTGCTATTTTCGTTGATGAAATAGCGCAAAATAAGGCAATAGTGTTGTAGTAAGACAATATAAGTCACTTAATATTAACTTCTTGTTTAATGAACTGTTTTATTAAATCAATATCACATTTGCAAACTCCCTTAATAATCATTAAAACTGTCACTCATCTTAGTTCATCGCGATCTCACAAAACTCCATTATAATCAACGAAGCTCCTTACACTGCACAATAAATCTCTTGTTTACACCCTGTCTACACTTTTTTTTGTTATAATGAGAGAATACATCTGTGATACATTACTCAACGCTGCAAAAACACGTAAGTACGTTAGAAACCTTTAAAGCTCCCTCAGCACAAACACAAATATGCTGATCGGGTCGCACTGGTGCTCCTAAATATTTTTTTCATAGTCGCACGCAGTAGTTTTCAGTCGCTGATATGGTCGCACTGTAGAGCCCTGAATAAGTCTGTATGATCTGTGAAATGCGCACTTTGCACTGCAAGGTCTAAATAAAATTGTAAGAAGTAAAAGGTCTGACTTTTTCCCTTGAAAAGAGTGCAAGGATTCAGTTTCACAGTATATTATTTCCCAAAAAATAACATTTTGGTAATAAAGTACAATTGCATTCTCGATTCGACTTCTTGGCTTGAGCTGTTGTTGAATCTTGCTTAAAATAATAAATATTCTACATTAGATAATATGTAATATCAAATAAAATTGATTTGATGTTCCTAATCCCACCTTGATCTGTTGCAGTGGCTCCCAGATGTATATACTTATGAAACCGTGTTCTCCAGTAAGCTTTCTCTGTTACTCTATATGATGAGGTTATTCCCTCAGCAACCCAGGTCATTTTAGATACTGATTGGACCGGGTTGTATTTCAAACCCCAACTTAGTTGTCTGGAAATTGGTTCATTTTTAATATTACAGTTGAGAGATTGTGAATCAAAATAGCAAACCTGAAATGACGTAGTATTGTATGTTGTTTCTCCATGCATCATAATATTGGTTTTGTTACAGTAGGTTCATAGTAGTGTCAGACAGCTCACAAATGTACCGCCTACAGTCCATTCACTGACCGTCTGACTGCACGCATAACTGGGAAGCACTTGCAAACATGCCAGTTTCCAATCATATTGCATTAATTGTTATGCAACTTCCTGCAGTTGAGTGCACAGGTCTTTATCAGTCTGCATGGCAACAAAGTTGTGTGTTAAAGTTACCGGACTGCAGCACTGAACACTTTTGAGGAAGAAATAATCACTGGATTTACCAAAGTTTGCCAGGTTAGTGCCATCACATCTTTGAAAGATATTTGGGCTTTGGTTTGAGGCATTAGGAGCAAGTAAACTAGATGGGCAGAACTGTGAAATAACCTGGGAAATAATCCATATTTAGGTAGCTGATGCATAACATTCGTCAACAAGAGGATTTTAGGTTAAAAGAGACAGTGCATGTTTTAAGTGCTGTGACTTGTCACTGTTTTTTCCGTACGTTTTGTCACTATAGTTCATTTCAAATGGTGTGACATCGATGTGACAAATTTGTTTTTAGAAGTACAAATATTCCATGTCATCCCTTAGTACTCATTTATGATGTTTGTAGAGACAGAAATTCTGATTTGAAGTCTACAAACAGTGCTGTCAATTTCCTTCTTTCCATGCTGGTCCATGCTGTGATGCCAAAAGTCAGCAGACAGGAAAATATTACAATATATTGAAAGATGTACAGCTGAATGTCTGCGAATGGAAAAATGCTTTTGCCCCCATATTGATGTAAAATACCATTTCAAATGTTTCATACTTGTTAATGTTTATTTTATTTTTTTTGTTCACCAAGGCTGCATTTATTTGATCAAAAATACAGTAAAATTTTTGTACAAATGTGAAATATTATTACAATTTAAAATGACTTTTTTATATGAATATATTTTAAAATGTAATATATTCCTGCGATCAAAATGGAATTTTCAGCATCATGACTCCATTCGTCAGTGTCACATGATCCTTCAGAAATCAATGCTGATTTGCTGGTCAAGAAACATTTCTAATTATTATCAATGTTGAAAACAGTTATGCTGCTTCATATTTTTGTGGAACTTTTGTGGAATTTTTTGAAGATTCTTTTTTTAAGAACAGCATTTATTTGAAATGAAGTCTTTCGTAACATTGTAAATACTATCATTTTTGTTTAATGCATACAAGTATTATTTTCTTAAAACAAATCTTATCCCATACATTTGAATGGTAGTAAAGTTACAGCAGGTGCTAATGAGGCCATTCCTCAAATCCTTAGAATCGAAAAAAGAATCGACTTTGGCACGTCTGTCTCTACCAGCAGCGAGACTAAAGGCCTCACAAGGACACCCGTACGAGTCTCACTGACGCACAATGATGTCAGGAACGGCTTCCAAGTAAGCTTTCCCCCGAGAGGAACGTGCTCTGGCTGCTGCGTCTCACCGGTGTGCCCTAAAATTCCATTCAGACGGCTTAATATCCTTCATTATCATTTCTGCCCCCTGGTTCATTTTCCATTTAATATCAGCGCCTGTAGCAGTGAAACTGAATTAGTGCACTCTAATGGTATAAAATCCCACAATTATCCGAGGATTTTTGAAGTGATTTAGAGAGTCTTCAGGAGCGCAGGGTTGGTTTAAAGAGCGGTAGGGGATCGCAGGGACTCCGCTGGCTACGGGTTCTTATCGGTTTTAGAAATAACCCATGGTGACTCACTGCGTTGAAGCGTCAATCTTATCCGTATGTGACCGTGGAAGAACTTCTCGTTATTGAAAAGAACTTGACTTGTTATTGTAGCCAGTTCAGCGCAACGCTTCCCAACCCCACCCACGCAGATCTCGCTTTACATCACAGGCCCTATTGCAGCGAGAAACATCATTGTGACTTAAATGACATGTCATGACTATCAGCGAGGACTTTGTTTTCTTCCATTGTGTGACTGTCAGCAAAGCAAAACGAATCATTTCCCCTTTGTATTGAAAGTGACTGGAGACCGTGTTCGTCACCAGACTTCTCGTTTTAGTCGTTGGACTATAATCTATCATTTTTAATAACACAGTCTGTCTGTTTACTGAAATAGCAAAATGCCATCAAAGCCCAGGGACGTTGCCGTTTCATGGCTCTTAATTGAGTTCTCAGTTGTTGTTCATTTAATTATCAACTTTGTCTCAGATGTCTAAAATCTAAAATTCATCAGGAGAAATAAACAGACACACGTGAGTCAACAGCTGACACAAATGCAGCCCAGATTATTTGTTGAGAAATGTTTGAGTTCATATTGAGATTTTTGGCTTTTGATTGCACACGTTGAGATCTCTTTTGAAACCCTTGGAGAAATATCATGAGATTACTCTTTATTTTTCACATCAGGAGAAACATTTGAGAAGCAGGAGACTTCAAAGTCAACATTAAATGGACCTGATTTATTTGATCATTTTTTTTTAAATAAATATTTGTCTTTATAATCTTTAATCTTAAAAGTTTCTTTCGGCTTACTTCACTTATGCTTACTTTGGCTTATGTATTTTTCAACCACCTGACATATAGAAACAGTTTCCACCATCCAGTCGATTGTCAATCAGCGTTTTAGTGTGATTTATTAATATTTTAAATAAAATTTTTGTATTTTCAGTTTTCATTTTAATTTGCTACATTTTTTATTTTATTTAATTTTTTTATTGTTTTATTATTATTATTATAATGTCTGTATAGTTTTTTTTATTAAGTTTTAGGGTACCACTTTACAATAAGGTCTGATTTGTTAACATTAGTCAGTGCTTTAGCTAACATGAACTAACAATGAAAAACATATTAGTAAATGTTGAACTTAACATTAAAGGTTAATAAATGCTGCAATATTCTTCAAGTGTCATGTTAACTAATAGTTAACAAATGAAACCTTATTGTAAAGTGTTGCCAGTTTTGGTTTATTTAGTTTGGGTTTTGTGTTAGTACTTTAAACAAAATGAAAATGAGATTTTATGCTGATTTTGAGCTATTTTAAATAATTTTAAATATATTTTTTAAGTTTTTAAATTTATTTTTGTGCTTTTGTATTTTTATTTTTTTATATCACGCACATTTTTATTTAGCTTTCATTTATTTTTATTTCAGTTCATTTTAGTACTTCAACTTATTTTTTTTCAGTTTCTAATTTTCAATGTAAGTTTTTAATATTTATAATGTTTTGTCTAATGTTTATAACAAATCATTTTTGAATCATTTTAGTTTTATTTAACAATAACAACACCATTCTCAATGGATGAAATATGTTTTTAAACACTAAATCCAATTTTAGAATCCTATTATCTCACAGATACACCACAGATGGTTTTCATGTTGACTTCAAACAGAAGTCCCCATTTGTACTTTTTTTTACTCGATCTAATCCACCAAATCTTCTAAATCTGTGAGAAAACATTGAAACATTAAGAAGATCACATTCTTATAAGCTGATTTGTCACATTGTCACTCAGTTTTCCACAAACATGAAGCAGCATCAGGCTTTCCGCCGTCACATCCCTTCATCTCTCTTCAGTCTTTCAGAAGAGGCTGCAGGAGATCTCGGCTCATCTCACAGTGTAATTGTTCTGTGCACGGCTGTCCTGAGTTTCTGTCAGGTGTTGAGAACGCCAGTGGAAGAGCTTAGAAATCCTTCTCTAGCTGATGAGGAGACAGATGAAGAGGCTGGCAGTCATTTCTTCGCAGTGTTTTGGCTCAGTGCTTTTCGTAGGCTTAAAGTGGCAGACATCCATAAAACTTCCTGTCTTGTCCCAAGTGTCTTCAGGGCTTCAAGTCTTTGTCCGTTTGATGGTTGCATGGGCTGAGGCTGCGCTGGTGGGCTGCTTTGGACACGTCATGCATCTTTCTTCTCCTCTTTGTTCAATCTGTTGCTGATTTGCATGATTTGCTGGCTCAGGTTTGTTGCGTTACTCTACAAAGCTGGATTCATCCCAACTGTAGTCTTAGAGTGGGTGTTCAGCTCATCTGTCCTCATTTTAATATTGTCTCTGACCCCATCGCTCAGTTTTAAAACCTAGTGAGTTTTCTCACCGACTATTCCCTATAAAGTGTCTAATTTGAAACTCTCTTCATGGGTCTTCCAGCAAACACAATCAAACCTCTACAAATGATTCAGAATGCAGCGGCACGACTGGTCTTCAATGAGCCCAAAAGAACCCATGTTACACCTCTCTTCATCTCATTGCACTGGCTACCAGTTCAAGACACTGATGCTTGCATACAGAACGACCACAGGCTCAGCACCCTCCTACTTCCACTCACTATTACGAATCTACATCCCCTCCAGAAGTCTGAGATCTGCTAGTGAGCGACGCCTTGTGGTACCATCACAGAGAGGCTCAAAATCACTCTCCAGAACATTCTCATTCACCATTCCTGGATGGTGGAATAATCTTCCCACCCCTATCCGGAATGCTGGATCCCTGTCAATCTTCAAGCAACAACTGAAGACTCATCTCTTTCGGCACTACTTGACTTCATCCTAAACTTGCTCTTAAAAAAAACAAACAAAAAAAACCTTTCCCTTTATCTTTCTCTCCTTCCCTTGCTAGCTTGTACTTATTTGAACAATGACTGAGACTTGGTGTTACGAGCACTTCCTCTGTCCGATTGCCTCTTCAAGATGAATCGCTTTATGTATTCCCCAATTGTAAGTCGCTTTGGATAAAAGCGTCTGCCAAATGACTAAATGTAAATGTAAATGGGCAGAATCGTTAACAGTCTCTCAAGTAGCCACATAAGTAGTGACTTGATTTTAGTTTAGTTTTATAAATAGTTTGATGTTAGCATGTTGATTAGCTAACAACTTGATATATAGTGTGTGTGAAAACATAAGTAGCGCACAGATCTATTGGGTAAAATAAGGACATTTCTCTCGACTTCTTGGGTGAAACTGAATTTGTTGCAATGCATTTTTGGATTGTCATATGCATAAAGTATGCAGTGTATACCTTTAATTTAGGCCAAACTGTGACAGGCTACCTTTAAGCCATTTTATGCTTTCATAATGCATTCATTCATGCATTTATATATTTAATTGTGCGTTCATTTATACAGTTATTTATACATCGGTTTTGATTTATGCATGTATTCATTTGTGTACTCCTTGATACATTTGTTTATTTATACATTCTGTTAATTCATTCATTCATTTATACATGTTTATTCATTTATAGATTTGTTTATGCATGTATTTATTCATGCATTCCTTTATACATTTTTTTATTAATACATTGTTCATGCATTTCATTTATTTATCCATGCATTCATTTATGCATTCATTCATGCATGCATTTGTTTATATATGCATTTATTCATTTTTGCTTTTTTTATGCATTAATATTTTTTTTAATTTACACAATTATTTATGAATTTATGCAATTATTTATACATATAATGATTCATTCTTTTATTTATGCATTTATTCATTCCTAAATATATTTTGTAAGGTGCCTATGATGTCTAAAAGTATTGTTAGATGGACAGCTTGCTGCTGTTGGAATTGAAACAGAGATTCATTGACTATTGGTCTCCTACACCCATACCCATATATAAAGTGCTTTTACCACGTCTATGACCAGCTTTATTCTTGTTTTTCTCTTCTAGCACTTTGACTGTGTGAAGAAGTACATGCTGGAGCATCTCGCAGGATGAAAAAGATTGATTGCACAGCGGCAGACTCTCCAGGGACTGTGAGTGAATTTCAGTACTTCTGTACCTTCACTGTACAAAAGTGTAAATGAGAAATAAATCCCATAATGTGAATCTTGGGAATCGGGGTGAAGCAATTTTATTATGTTCCACTAATTTGTCATAGAGAAAGCCTGTCGGCTGTAGAACAGCCATCAGAGCCTGCGTTCTTACAGTATGTTCACTACTCGCACTTTTTTTTTAATTGCAATCATTCTTTGCCTCTGAGGTTTGATGAATCATTTGCAGCAAAGTTTAAAGGCAAATGCTGATAAATAAAGCAGAATAAATGCTGATGAAATGCACCTCTGATTTGACTCATTACAGAACAGCGGCACCAGAAGCAATTACACTGCCTCATTTAAAGTCAAAATGAAATCAAAGGGACTCTATTTACTTTCTCAATACACAGTATTATTGTGAATGATTCACCAGTGCATGCATGCTATTCCCCCAAAAAGTTGTTTGTCTGTATAACCTTTCTTTAATATAAATTCCAAATAGTTCCAGTAGAATAAAATAAAGTCCTGTTCTCATATTCAGAAATACATTATCAAAGTAAATGGGTTGCCATTTCATCTTGACTTTTTGCCACAATATTTTCGTTTAGTTTAAGTGCACTGTAAAAAAAGATTTTTCGATTATCAAAGTATGTTTTACAAGAAAACATTTCTAAATTAAAATGTCACTTTTAATTTAACGTGTTACTAGCTGACTGTTTCTGATTTGTAAAATTTACTTGACATTTCTGAGTAAAAATTGCTTCCGCATCAATTGTTGTAAGTGAATAAAAAATAACTAATACTAAATAAAAATGAAAACTTATACACTTATTAAAAAAGACAACTAGAAAACTAAAAACTATATAGACATTTAAAAAAAAAAAAAAACTAAAACTAAATAAACCAAAAAAACTAAAAACTAGGCTAAAACTAATTGAACAAAATCTAATATAGACTTGTAAATACTATATAGACTTATTAAAAATGACTAAAACATTTAAACTATATAGACATATTTAAAACTAAAAACCTAAAACTTAATAAACCAAAAAAAGAAAAAACTAACTAATTGAACAAAATTTAAAACTTTATAGACTTATTAAAAAGACTAAAAAATAAAAACTATATAGACATATTTTCAAAAACAAACAAACAAAAAAACAAAACTAAAGTAAAATAAACAAAAACTAAAACTTGATAAACTATAAAGACAAAAAAAAAACTAAAGCTAAAAAAACAAATACTAAAACATTTTTTTTTCCAAAAAACAATAAAAAATACTAAACAAAATCTAAAAACTAAAAATGAATAAGCACTTTATAGACATTTTTTAAAAAAAAACTAAAACTAAATAAACAAAAACTAAAAACTGAAACAAACAATCCCTGAAACC
The DNA here is from genome assembly GCA_027422415.1 of Schizothorax lantsangensis. Classification (NCBI taxonomy): domain Eukaryota; kingdom Metazoa; phylum Chordata; class Actinopteri; order Cypriniformes; family Cyprinidae; genus Schizothorax; species Schizothorax lantsangensis. The sequence goes on along the minus strand of CM049856.1, from coordinate 25,326,704 downwards.
AAATAAACAAAATCTAAAAATTAAAAACTAAAATGTAATAAAAACAAATATACAGTAGTCATATTTTAATTATAACTTAACTTGAATTAAATTAAATGAAAATGAAAACAGATAATATAAAAATGATATACCACTATAGGTTTAAATGCGTTTGTCCCACATAATTCACAGTGTCGGCTCAAACGGTCCATGCACGCCCTTTGCTAAATGTAGCGCAGTGTTTGGGTCAGTCATGTGATTTGTGATGGAAGTGTGTGTCACCGTCGGAAAGCTCTAATGTGACAGAGGGTGCGAGATCAACAGACCTGCCACATTCTCACTCCTCACGTCAGTTTCTGCATCGCCGGGCAGCATCAACATCAAGCGTGACCAGCAGTGCAGCTGCAAATCGTTTCTAATGCCTTTAAATGAGGGCACACAGCACCACCAGCAATGACGAGCGTGGTCGCGTCAGCCGCCTTTAAGTGCTTTTATAATTACGTGTTCAAATGGCATCTCAGAGTGATGCTGCACAGGCTGGAGGAGTCAAGGTGGAGCGCGACTTCCGGCAGAAATGAAAAATGATTTGTCGCAGTTGTTTCTTCTAGACAGCAATAAGGGTAACGATGAAAGTCTCTTACTCTTCTCAGATTTTCTTCTGAGAAAAAGCCCTTATTAATCCCAGAGGAGATCTCAACCTTATTTTTAGTTGCTCAAGATAATATGAACTCAAACATTTCTCACCAAATTCTTCCACCAAATGATATTGTTTTTATAGCTCTATACTCTTAAGCCTCTTTCACACAGAGATTCCGGAAAATACACGGGTAATGTGTTCCGGGAATCATCCCGGGATCGTTTGATTTTGGTTCATTCACACTGCCTGTGATTTTCCGGAATCTGTGCGTGCGTTCACACTAGAGCTGCACGATTAATCGTTAAAAGATCGCGATCTCGATTCAAATACCCACACGATCTAATTTCTGAATGACAACGATTCGCCCGTGTCTATTAAAACTTTGAAAAAATCATACCGGAACATTCAAATCTGCATTCGCGCTGCTGCTGATCCAGAGAGCAGACAGTTAACATGTTTAGGTAAGAAAAAGCTTCACAAACAGTCTTTTCAACTACACAGTATTATTTCTGTCTTACAGTCATTCATAGAAATACTGGGATAAAAGTTTATAGTTCGGCTACAAACATTGATGTCTATGGTAGCGATCAAAATAGAGCCACTCATCTTTTGAAAGCAACTGGCGCTTCAAATAACGTTTGTCGATTGCATCATTTCGCCACTAGGTGGCGACAAGTGACTGTTAAAAAATGTATTTGTTATTGAATCATTCATTCGAGATTCGTTCAAAAACACTGATTCATCCATTAATGAAACAAGTGAGGTATGAGTGAGTCATTGAATCATTAATACAAACCAATTTTTCATCATTTTAATTCTAAAAGTTTGTGTATTAAATACACTATATTTTTACATACATATACCCCGGGTTTCACAGACAAGGCTTAAGCCTAGTCAAAAATGTAAATCTGAGCTGTTTCAACTGAAAGAAACTCTCATTGACTGATCTTAAAATATATCAGTGCCTTTGTTTTGTCTCAAGATGCACACCAGTAATGTTTTTTTCTAAGCATGTTTATAAAAATTGCTTAAATGTCTTAATTGAACTATGATCTAATCCTGGCTTAGTCTAAGCCCCGTCTGTGAAACCTGGCCATACTGTATTATATATTAAAATGTTTAATAATTCATTTAAATTAAACACTTTTAAATAGACTGCAGCAATTAATATTTTGTCACACATTATTTAGTTTAGTTCAGAATCGTGGGAGAATCGTGATCTCTATTTGAGAAAAAAAATCGTGATTCTCAATTTATCCAGAATCGTGCAGCTCTAGTTCACACACAACCCGTAAAGACACGTGACATTTCATGTGACGTGTATAATGCGCCATGCACCATTTCACTAAACTGGCGAATGATTTCAGCTTCAGCGCTGATAGTGAGGAGCTCCCTGATCGCTGCTTCATTCCAGTTTACACATTTTTCGTCGTGTGAACGTTGATCTGCCTTCAAAACAACCGGTAAAACAGTCGAACGATAAAGTGCGTCATCACTACGACACCTTTAAGGCATTGATCCGGCTTTTGTTCACACAGCGCTCGTTCCGGGACTGAACCCGGCAATGTTACTAGGTCCCCAACCCGGGATCAATCCCGGAATTAATCCCGGGACGTGTTTGCGTTCACACAGAAGGCACTCCGGCAATTTTCCAGGACCAACGTGCAGTGTGAAAGGGGCTTTACTGTGCACCAATCATAGCCTCCTTTGTGTATATTAGGTTTATCGTTATCTAAGAATAAAACCACAAAAAAATATTTTGATTACTTGAAATAAAATAAACATTAACTGAAATAATATAAAATTTAAAAAACCTTAAGCTTATTTTATTTCAGCTAGTTGCCAAGATTGCCAAAAATTTTGTTTAGTTTAAGTTATAATACACTGTAAAGTTTTTTTTATTTTTTATTTTTGGGCTATGTTTTGCAAGAAAATATTCGAAATTACAAGAGATTTATTTAAATGCGTTACTTGCTGATTATTTCTATTTACACTAGCCAACATTTGAAGTGGATTTATCAAAGTTGATAAAACCAAAATGCGTTCTTGTTTTAGGACAACTTTGATGAACTTTTTTGATCCACTTCAAATGTTGACTACTATATTTGTAATATTTACTTGCAATTTCTGAGAGAAAACTGCTTCTACATCAAATTATTTTGTTGAATAAAAATGAACTAAAACCAAATAAAAATTTAAACTTAAAAGCTGTGTAGATTTTATAAAAAAAAACAAAAACAACAACAAAAAACAACAAAAAAACTACTATAACTAAATAAACTGAAACTAAAAATAAAACTTTATAAAAACTATATAAACATATTTAAAAAAAAAGTAAAAGTAAAACTAAAACGCAATAAAAAACTATATAAACATATTTAAAAAAAAGTAAAAGTAAAACTAAAATGCAATAAAAAACTATATAAACATATTAAAAAATTTAAACTAAATGTACTAGTTTAAATGTCGCCTCTGGCTTGCTCAGTTGGGGACACTTAATTTCTAGCGATTATAGTAAATTTGATTTCACAGTTACTATTTAAACTAAACTTAGCTAGACAATGACATCTCCAAATTCAATAATGAAACGCCCTTAACTGAAAATTGAGTGTTTAATCTTATTATTATACATTACTGACACTCTATCCTCCAACTTGATACTGTTAAGTGCTTTGACACAATCTGTATTGTTAAAAGCGCTATATAAATAAAGGTGACTTGACTTGACTACTAAAACTAAAAATTAAACTTAATAAAAACAAAATAACTTGTTCTACACACCTGAGAACTTTTTGTTCATTTTGAGTGCACAATTCCTGCTTGATTAATAAAAACAATATAGAAATATTAAAAAAGGAAAACTAAAACTAAATAAACAAATTATAAAATCTAAAACTTAATAAAAAGCCATAGTCATTTCTTAAAAAGAACCTAATAAAATTAACAAAACCACAACAAAATTACTAAAACTTTAATTAAAGCAGGAAAAAAATTCTAAATATTAACAAAAACTATAATAATGGCACTAAGATAACATTGTATGTGTATATGTATTTCTAGTCCTTAAAACACCTGAGCCAGAGTTGATATTTAAATAAAACTTAATTGAGAACTCCATTGAGTCTCCCGAGCTTTGACAAAGCAACCTCTGAGCAATAAAAGCCAATAGAAGAGGTTGGCAAATAATGCTCACAAGTCATTAGAAGCCTTAATGGCTTTGCATCTGTAAGCCTTATTGTTTATTCTGTATCTTTAAAGTCTGGTGTATTGAATCACCTGGAGCGCAGCAGCAATGTACCACTATTTTCCTCAATCAGCCATCTCCTCCTGTAGCTTTGTCATCGACACGCTGTGATTGGCTGATTCTTGTAAAGGGCACAACCCGTTTTTTTCATGCCGTGCTTGACAACGTGCCCTTTTGACAAAAGCGGGTTATTCATAGGTTTGCGTTTATCCGTATGCAGGCATGTCATGTAGCATCTGTCTGTCAGATAGACGTCAGCATCCTTTCATCCGCACACACACACATTTCTGCTGACCTCAGAGCAGTACATTAGCCACGATGAGAAGTCCCACATGTTTGATCGCATCCTGATAGCTCCTGATTCAATCAATCTGATCTGATTAACAGTAATAGAAGAAGATCTTACCAGTAGTGGCCTGAATTTTCCTAGATCAAAAGAAGACAACGCAGCATCTGCCTTTCAAATGCACTCAGCAGCCCACTTATCAAACAAACGCTCTTCCTGGATCTTTTTAATACAAAATGATTATGGTGTTCTTTCGCATAAACGTACACAAAGTGACACTTGCCATGATTATCTTGGTCGAGTAAATCTTACAAAAACATGTACAGGTCACATTTTACCACTAAATCAAAAAAGGAAGAAACAATTAATTATATTTTGCATAGAGAAAATTAAGCTCATGTTTGGGACCATGTAGATTTTTGGCATTGTGGCATTGATTGATTGATTGATTAATTAATTCATTAATTAATTGATTGATTTAGACTATTTTGACTTTTTTATAATAAAACTTTGACTATATTTTTTGTTAGAAAATTTAACACATCCCTGCAATTGATTGATTTATTATTTTATTGATTGTTTTAGACTATTTAGACTATTTATTGTTTTATTTAGACTATTTATCAACACAATTGTTGCCTGTTTATTTATTTAGACTCGTTATGTATTTGTTTATATTTATTTTGACTATGTTTGATTAGAACAATTCTCATTACTGTAATGTTTCTGGGTATTTTTCTTTTCATATTTTTTATGTTTATTCTATTCATACATTTAAGACCATGTAGATTGATTTGATTGATTGATTTACTTATTTATTCCTACTATTTATTTATTCCTTCTATTTATTTATACCTTCTATTTATTTATTTAATTAATTTAGACTTCTTTATTTAGACTTATTACATCCTATGATGTATAAATACTGCTCTGAAAAATATATGGCTCATTTTCTTTATGCAGAGATGCTTATTTTGCTTGATTATGTGGTGAAGAGTAACTTGGGCATGTTTCTGACAGGTTTTGAGAGGTTCACCCAGTCACGTGACCTCATTTGTCGACCCTTTATGATTGAAACTCCAGCAGCACCTGAGGGCAGCAGGAATAACAATGACGACTTTCACATTATGCTTCTGTGAGATATAGAGAGATCTGTATGCATAGCAGTCGGTGTCATTCTTCCCGTGCTGTATTCGGGCGCTGTCTAATCGTGGCAGTGTGGACATGTGTGTACAGTACATCCCCTCTGGTGGTGGCAGAGATTGTGTGGCCACTGCTGCTGCAGTGCATTAGGCTCAGGCCCTGACGGCTGTCTGGATGACGCGCTGCTAGTGTACGAGCTGCAGTAATGGGACAAGAGCGCTCACACACTGCAGAAAGCAGAAAGAGTCCAATGGCCTGTCAGAAACATAGTGGATCTGACTGTGTACCCTTCACCCATCCCTGCCACTTACAATATCAATGAGACTCTCCCACCGCCGACCCATTTTAACAAGCTCTAGCACTGCTTCCTCACACACAGTGCTGCCTGCTGTCCTGTTACATCTGGAAAAAAAACAGTATTTTATTTTAGAGGACAACTAGACTTCTGTGTTTTTTGAAGAAAGTACGATTGCTGCTTGTGACTGCGAAACTTGCAGCCAGTGCTGATTTAGCATTGGCAAGAGTGTTCTGTTAGTTGCTAGTAGGGATGCTCTGATATGAAAATTTTGGCAGATACTGATAACTAGGGATGCACGATATTGGATTTTTGCAGATCAGATATGCCGATATTTTTCAACTCATTTTGGCCGATAGCCGATGCCGATACCAATATATTTAGATTTAATATATTGGCCAAATTTTCCCTGTCATGCCGATAATGATAACATTACAGAAGAACATATATCAGCCGATACTGATGTGGCCGTCCTGAATGGTTGCTAGGGTGTTCTGGGTGGTTGCTAGGGTTTTCTGAGTAATTGCTAAGTGATTGCTATGGAGATTTAAGGGGTTGCTCAAGCAAAACTTGCAGCCAGTGCTAGTTTTGCAGTGGCAAAAGTGTTCTGTTGGTTTCTAGAGCATTCTAAATGGTTGTTATGTGGTTGCTAGACTGTTCTGGGTGGTTTCTAAGGGTTCTGATTAGTGACTAAGTTATTGCTAAGGTGTTCTGGGTAGTTTATATGGCATTCTGAGTAGATGCTAGGGTAGGGCTGGGCGATATATTGCATGCGATAGTCATGCGCATCTCGTCAGTAAAGCCGGTTCCTTGATTAGCGCTAAATCTCCATCACCTGTTTTCAAATGGAGCGGCATTTAATACACAGAGCCGTAGTTCACAGACAAGCTACGCATATATCGACTGATATATCGCCTTCGATATGAACGCGATATTGCGTAGCTTGTCATTGATCTACGGCTCTGTGTATTAAATGCCGCTCCATTTGAAAACAGGTGATGGAGATTAACCGCTAATCAAGGAACCGGCTTTACTGACGAGATGCGCATGCATATCGCATGAGATATATCGCCCATCCCTATGCTAGGGTGTTTTAAGCTGTTGCTAGGGCTGTTGTTCTTAGTTGCTAAGTGGTTGTTAGGGTATTCTGTTAGTTTCCTGGGCTTTCTGTGGTTATGTAGTATCTAGAGTGTTGTATATGGTTGCTATGATGTTTTGGGTGGCATTCTGAGTGCTTGTTAGGTGGTTGCTGTAGTATTTTGGGTGGTTGCTAGGTGGTTGTTCCAGTATTTAGGTGGTTTCTTATTGGTTTTCATCAAAATAACCCAAGTCTAAGTCTCTAGATATTACACAGGTCTCTCCTCCAATGTAAATCTGACTTTTTTTCCCGATACGTTTTATTGTCCACCAGGCAAAAATCGTAAGTCCAGACACAATGAACAGTACATATCTGTTTTAAGTATGAACAACAGCAGTGGTGAAGCTTCCCTTAGCGAACATCTCTCATTATTATATAGACTTGAGGCGGCCTTATGAAAACACAGTCTAATTACCATGAGGGCTTTTTATTTGATTGCTCTGTTAAATCCAGGCAGCGTGCAATTTTTCTGTTGTTTCTCTGAATAGAGTTGCTTATTACAGGATGACCAGAGCAGCAGAAAAACAAACAATAGCGCAAACAATAAGCGTCCCCAAGGAGAAACTCTCCTCTCTACACAGACTTTCAAAAGAAGATGTGCTTGACCTACTTAAGAACACTCATAAATTCAACTTAGCCGAGACCGGCAATGACCCGGCTCAGAGCGACAATAAACACCAGCGTGCAGCAGGTGCATGACTGCTTTCATTTGGTTTTCTTCAATTATGTCCTACACCTTATTCATACATTTGTATGTGGTTTGCAATTTGAAACCAATTACGCAAATGGTCTGGTGCTGGAGGACGAGGACTATTGAGCCGTGGCCACACATTTAGCATGGATAATCCCTCTTCATTGTGCCGATACTAACGAACCCTTGAGAGGTGAGTTTAAATAGACAGCTAATGTCTGTAGGACACGCGCAGCCATGCGCGCTTGTGAACGGAGCATGTTTGGGCAGTCCAAAATAACCCATTGTGGTGATTTATTCTTCACCACAGCTGGATCTATAAACAGCAGATGAGTATCTGGTAATTGGCTGTTAAATCAATAAGAAACCATGATGTCAGCGTACTTTACAGCGTAATAACCGGGGCGTGTTATCAGATTCATCTGTACGGTTGTGTTCAGGCTTCCCTCTTAATTGGTTTGCTTATTAGCCGTTGCTAATGATGATTTATTACGTAATGAGAACGCTGATACGTAATACGATGTTATCTCACCACCACACTGGAACACCAGCATGGGCAGACGCTTCGTTGATGAACTCACATTGGATCTCAAGTGAAGAATAGCAAAAAAAAAAAAAAATCCAAGGTAATTTATTATTTGTAATTTCCTGACATGTTGATTCTAATTTTCCGAGATTCTTTCAGGTTCAGAATTTTTTTTTTTGGCTGTGTAGGATTGCAAAATGTGATTTCTTTGTTAAATTTAGGGTTTTTCAGATAAGCATTGGTTCTGGGTATTAGTGTTGTCATGATACTGGAATTTCTAACTTCGATACGATACCTTGAAAAATATCTATATTCAATACCATTTTCGATACTGCGGGGAAAACTACCAATATTTTGGTCCCACTTTAAATTAGGTGGCCTTAACTGCTATGTACTTACATCAAAAAATATGTACAATGTACTTATTGTGTTCATATTATATTGCAAAACACTTTTGCTTTATTATATAAACATTATATGCTTTGCCCTTTAGCGGTAATACTGTTTTAGAATTTTTTATGGCAAGTCGTATTGGAGTTATTGCCGTTTATCCCTGAATGTGTGAGGAAAATCGAACACAAACTTAACCACGCTACGAAAGCACGTGTACAAATTAACAAACTTGAATGAATCAAGGTAAAATCCATAAGGGGAATTAATCCTCTCGCTAAATTCCCGATTGCACAATTCCTAGTACTGAGATGATGGCGTTTGCTTGGCGAATTCGCCATTAATTAGCTATTGAGCAACGTGAAGCTGGTGATAATACTGATGGACCTTATATATGCAGTGCTCGCAAAATCGCTAGCCCGACGTCCCGGGGCTATTGTGTTTTCCAGTCGGGCTACCAAAATGTATCAAGCCCTGCCCGACGGGCTACCTTAAATACAGGGCTCCCGCAGGTACTTAAAAGCTCTTCAATTTAGTTGTATCAAACTTAAGGCCATAAAAAGTTTTAAATACGTTAAATGGTATAAGAAAAGTCTTAATTACAATTTCAAGAGGTCTTACAGTTGGGGACGGAAAGACAAGAATGGCAATATGGCTGGATTAAACTTCAAAAGGCAATGATGTCATTGAATAAATATGAGCGCTGCACGTTTCAAGTCAAAACGCGGCGCAGATGTCTTTATGTGAATGTATCTGAAGGGAAACGTGTCGTTGGCATTTTTATTTCATCTTACCTATAATGCCTGATAAAGCAGCGTTTATGAGCGCAGACAATGCTGCTTTGTGTACAGTCAGTCACTAACGGGGAAACCGCTATATTAAACCTCTCCTAAAGCGCCACCTCGTGGCAGAGAATGAATTTGCATGTCCAATAAGCCTTTCTTGCTGTGTATGGTCAGATCAATGCAAATATCGATCGACCCATGTTTTTAAGCATCAAACACAGAGTTGTAAGTGAGAAAGAAGTTAATGTGCCTTCTAAAAATCGAAACAATTAGACAATAATATTTATTCGTTTTAATTTAATATAATAATTTATATGCTTGATTTATCCCTTTTCATAAAAATGGTCCAAGGCTGAAATGCTGTTGTATAAGATTTTTGTTTTTGTGAAAACCTGTATCTGAACTGTAAATCATGTCATTTTGTGGCTTAATACTGTATGTTACCATAGACATTGTCCAACCCTGCTCATACTGTTCATTTTACTTGTGCAGCTCTTAAAATGGGTCATAAATTGCCTTAATTTTTTTTTTTATTCTGCAGATACCTTGTAAATAGTGAAATAAAATTCCTTCCTTCATATTTGTTGATATTTGTGTATTGAAAATATTTTTGATTGACAATTAGACTCCTATCTGATTTTCTATATATATATATATATATTTTTTGGGCTAGTTAAATTAATTTTCGGGCTACCAAAATCTGAAGAGTACCTGCCCGAAGGGCTACCAGGGATTTTGAAATTTTGCGAGCCCTGATATGAGTGCTGTGATAGGTGTTGCATCCCTATAGGTAGATGTGGATCAGCTGATGCAAGCTTGACTAACATGACCTGCCAGAACTAATGCTGACGCTAGATGGTTACTACTGCATCTTTCTGAAAAAAAGCAGCATTTGATATATAGTTTATTTACAGTTATTTTCAAAGCTTCAATGTACTGTAATTATAAAATAACTAAACAAATAATTATTGTTTATTTAATTCTAACAAAAAAGTTATTGTTAAAAACTAACCAAAAGTAAAAATAATTTGCTTATAATTTCCATTCAGGAGAGACTTGGTGTTGTTTCCAAACAAAAGCAAATATATCGGTATCGGCATTGGCTATCGGCCAAAATGAGTTGAAAAATATCGGCACATTAGGGCTCTGTCTATAACAAAGGCTTGAAAATGTACTTTTTGCCATTTTCAGATCCACAGAGAGGCGGGCAAAACAAATGAGCATTGTCTTCCTACTAACAATTGTACATAGTGTAACCTTCAGCACTGACATCATAAATCCTAGATACTGTAAAGAAATAAACACAAATCTTGCAAACAATCATCATTGCGTTTCTCGTCAGAATCGTACAGAAGTTAGCCTTGTATAATCTGACTGCAGCTACATGCTGTTTATCTGTCCCACTATCATCAGACTAATTTTGGTTATTAACATTATTCAAATGATTAACCATTTAATTTAATTAATAACCGCCGTCTATGTAAAAACAAGCAAAGTTTCAGGCTCAGATCAGATTCACTGTTTCAGTCTTTAGGATCATTTACTATTTATGATCTCTGTTCCAATCCAATGAGGATCAAGGTGAAATCTGAATGACCAGCAGGGAAATACCTTCTGCTTTTAATAAAGGACTCTGCATGTCATGTTGCTACTTAGAAATAAATTAGAAAATAATATGCCTCTATGCTGCTTGATTTAATAAACTAATAAGCCTCCGCTTCACGTTATGCATAACAACACCTCTTAAACATGCATCCTCAAATGCCTTACTGCTTCTATCAAATGACAACAGCTATGTGCTTCTTCTGGCATGTAATATAGTTTATTAACTTAACTGATTTGTTGATCATAATAGGGTTGAAAAGATGTAGCATTACATCACTTGCTCACCAATGAATCCTCTTGCCATTAGAATGAGAGTCCAAACAGCTGCTAAAAACATAGGGTTGGTATTGTTTTTTTCTTTTTGCGATACCGGTGCAAAAATACTTTTAAACCTGATACCGGTGCAAACATACTTTAAAACTGTGCCAGTGCCTTAACGGTGCCTGAACCGATACATAAAAAGAAAAAAAATAATAATAACATGAATTGGCCATTAGCGTTATTGTCACGAATCCGGTTCGTGGTTTTCCGTCTGCTCACCACCAGATGTTGCCTCCCAGTTACTCATTTGACTCATACCCATTGGCTCGCACAAACTGTTGCATGTCACCCCAGACTACAGTTCCCATCATCCATTGCACTGATTACACACACACACAGCTGCAACCAATCAAACACACTTTATAAGCCTTGGACTTCCTCTTTCGGATGGCCGAGTATTGTCTGCGTTTATCACTCTCCTAGCGATAGCAACTTTACGGAGCCATTCTGTGTTTCCTGAGTTCAAGTCTAGTCTGTCCTGTTTTACCTGTGTCTTGATTCTAGCCTGGTTTACCTCGTCCTGTCTGATCTCTGCCTGCCCTGTAGCTTATAGCCTGTCTTGGATTTACCCTTTGCCTTGCTGTTTCGGACTGTGTTTGCACCTCGCCTGGACTATCTTCTGTTTGTGGATTCCCCGTTCGCCTCGCCCTCAGGATTAAATTCGCCGTCGATCAACCCATGCCTGTTTTAGGATTACTCTTGTGTCTCGTCTGTGCCACGCCTGTTTGCTGGTGTTCGACCCTGCCTGTGCTTTGACCATGTCTTTCAATAAAGCTATGTGTATGGATCCGCACGTCTCTCGTCTCAGTCGCCCCGTTACAGTTATAAACACATGCAATGTCTGTTTCATTCTGATTCGGTTCTAGTACATACCGGTTACATAGGTACCCAACCCTATAAAAACAAAACAATAATTCACAAGTAATACAAACCACTCCAGTCCAGTCCATCAATTAACATGTTATGAGATGAAAAGCTGAATGTTTGTAAGAAACAAATCCATTATTAAGACATTTTTAACTTCAAACGTTGCTTCTGGCTAAAATATGGGTCCATTCACTGCAGAGGATCCATTGCTGAGCAAGTGATGTAATGCTAAATTTCTCCAAATCTGTTCCCATTAAGAAATAAACTCATCTACATCTTGGATGGCCTGAGGGTGAGTACATTTTCAACAAATTTTCATTTTTGGGGGAGCCATTCCTTTTAATATAAAATAACAAATGCACATGATTGTTTTGACTATGGCTCATCCAATCTGATTTTAGATTATTCTTTTATTTTTATTATCATAAATTGAATCACTTGTGCAAATCTCTTTTTGCTTTGTCATTTTTGCCTGCTTCAGTCAGTCAATAGCGAGTTTTTAAAAAAAATTCTGCAGCCGTGTGACCTGAAATGACATTTTCATCTTGCAAGTCATTCCTCACCTACAATTGTTGCTCTCGGTGACAAGCGAATCCTTAAATCTTTTGTACATCACGCTGGCTAGAACAGCTGAATTGAATAGACGCTACATTTATCCCACGTACAGCAGCCACACACCTCATAAAGCCCTCAGCAACACATACACAACCCCAGCGCCCTCAGCGATACGCGTGTACATCGCTCTTCCTCCTCTCATTCCACCTTTCCGCCGCTCTCGTATACTCGTTCGCTGGAAGCAGGCTGTTTATCTGAAGTTCCCTTCTGAAACACTGCAGCAATTTTGCCTTGAATATTCAGCCTTGTTTGATTGCTTATTCTTTCAGAAAGCATTTTGCTCCTTAGCCTGAGGTGACCCTGAATTAATCATTTATGTGAGTACGGTGATTTTTGTTCCCCTGTTCTTCTCATTGCCCTCAATGTTTGAAATTAATATTAATTTTCTAGCTCTATGCTCTAATCTCAACTTTATTTGTGTCCCTGTTTTTATTTTTAGTTTTTGGGACATTTAATACTTTTATGAGAAACATTTGAGACAGATAAGATAAGAAAATTTGATTGGTGTTTGACCTTGCAAAATTTGCCACCATGATGCTTGGGTCTTGTGAATGGTTGTTAGGGAATCATAAGGTTGCTAGGATGTTCTGGCCTCGCAAACAGTATAACACTATGTACATTTTTAGCTCATTTTATCATCCATCAGGTGAAAATATGAACTCTTGGATAAGTAATAGCACATCTCTCTGCTACACAGTTTGAGGAATAATGTATGCGGCAGTGTTATTTTTAGTATTATTGATATTATTATAGTATTTTTTTCATATTTTGAATTAGCTTTTATTTTAATTTTTGTTTTCATTTTTATTTTAGATTTAGTTTTTGTCTTTTTTTTATTAGTTTTTATTTTTTAATATTATTTAGCTTTATTTTTATATTTTAGTTAGTAATTTTAGTACTTAGTTAATTTATTTTCTTTTATTAGTTTTTAAACATTTATATTTAAAATAAAATAAATTATAGCTAAATATAAAAAAACTATAAACAAGACAAAATTGAACTTAAGTTTAAGTACTAAAATTACTAAAACTAAATTAAAATAAAATTACAGCTAGATTTAGTAATTTTTTTATTAGCATTTAATTTATTTTTTATTTTAGTTTTAGTCATTTTAATACTCCGACTTGTTTAATTTTAAAAAAAATATTTTTTATTAGTTTTTATTTCTTAATATTTATATTTTGCTTGTTTATTAATATTTTAGGTTTAAGTTTGCGAATATTTAAAAGTCACAACACTGGTTTGTAGTACAATGTTGTGGGACGACTTTCACAAATGTAATAATAATTGTTTAAATCATCTGTTAAAATGCATAAATGCAATGGAAATCAATAATACGTGCATGTATGAGCAATAGTAGTGACACTAGCATTAGCCAACACCACTAATGAATTAGTGACAGCCACGAAATCCCCTGAGCGACGCAAGAGCAACCTTTGAGCAATAGACTTTCACTGCAGAATCATGAGTCACGACCTTGGAAGGGCAGCAGAGGTGACCATGTGTTCTGCTGTTGTGGATTCACAGCGTCATGCTCTACTGAGACGTGTAAAAGATTCACTCAGGCCTGAGAGCTTCAGCTAATCTCTCTCATGCTTCACACCCACGTCCCATTGACCACTGCAACTCTATTCATTTCAGTGCTTTAAATGGGACGTATTTTACACTTGCAGCATTTTCCTTTTCCATTTTACCTTTAGAATTAAAGTTGTATTGTTATATCTGTTTTGATTGGTTACCATTTGTATACTGTACTGTCATTGGCCGTTCATCAAGATGGGTCAAGTTGCTTGCTGTTGATATGCAAATGTAGTGGTTGTATATTAACGTGGTTGTTTGTGACGTCAATGACCCATTTTTCATAAACAGTCTGAGAAAAGTGCGCTGCGTTATAAATGTGAGTATGTCTACACAGCATATTAACCTCTTTAATTTCAAAAGAGTGAAAAAAAACTTTTTTCCAAGATATGACCCTTTTAAAACACTTCTACTCTCAAGGGTTGTAGCAGATGCTGAGGGTTGAAAAGTACTCATGAATTTTACATCAGTATGGCATTTTATTTATTGCACTAATCCATTAGGCCCCAAAGAATCTTACAGCTGTATTACAGTATATTTAAATGATTGGTGATTGTTTAAGCTTTCATTACAAGCATGGCAGAGTTGCTGAGTAATATTGACAGGGGGAATGTTTGTTGCTTTATCAGAATAGCTTGCGATCGCTCAGCTCTGTTACACCGGCTTATTTTATGCAATTAAAATGTTAATGCGAGCTTCGCAGTATCGCTGTAGGGTGGAGCGGTATCTCTTATTCCAGCTGACAGTTACTCTGAGTCTGTTGGGCTTCTTTAGTTTGTCGCCTTACATGTCTAAAAATATAACCCAACTGTGAGGGCTTAGACAAAGTTATTGCTTCAAACACAGAACCAACAACCTGCTGACGGCACTTATTGTAGTCATCTCTCCGAGGGTTTGACTGGGATTACAGCTGTGCATCCTGGGACATAAGGCGTTATGTATCGAGAGCGACACTTGTGACTGTAATTCACTGAGTTTTGGAGCCAATCCTGAGCTAATAGAAAAAGAATCAAGTGTGCTTTCTGTCTGACATGGAGGTCTTCAGGTTGTTCGTTGGAAATGTGTAAGAAAATGTATCGCAGGCTCATTTGGGAGCAGCAATTATACCATTTTATAAATGGGTGCTAGAGATTTAATGGGTCTTAAATGGCCGGAAAGGGCCATTAGAAGATATTTGTAGAGAATGGAGGAAATGGGTGCAGAACAAACCCGTGGCACTATTTAACATCAGTGTGTAGCTCATCCTGCAGCGTTTGTGCTCTAGACATGAATGATTCCTAAGATCATTAGGGGTGTAAATCGGACGTTTCTGCATGATACGATCTGACATTTATTCCCAGCGATACAGCTTTTACCCGTACCTCAAAACATGCTGCGATGCGATTGCAATTTGAGTAGATTCAGGGTGTTGTGATTGATATACTGATATTGTGATATTATTTGCATATTTTATACAACCAGTCACTATAATATAATTTAATATAACTCTCTGAAAATTGCAAGTCCTATTTCTTTGTTGGGACGACCACAAGAAAAAATACAGTTAAGTTTCTTAAAGTCTCCATGAAATCAAAATGAACAATACTTACAACCCGAAATCCGGAAATGTTGGGACATTTTTTAAATTTGAATAAAATGAAAACTAAATGACTTTCAAATCACATGAGCCAATATTTTATTCACAATAGAACATAGAGCGCATAACAAATGTTTAAACGTAGAAATTTTACACTTTTATCCACTAAATGAGCTCATTTCAAATTTGATGCCTGCTACAGGTCTCAAAAAAGTTGGCACGGGGGCAACAAAGGGCTGAAAAAGCAAGACATTTTGAAAAGATTCAGCTGGGAGAACATCTAGCAACTAATTAAGTTAATTGACATCAGGTCTGTAACATGATTAGCTATAAAAGGAATGTCTTAGAGAGGTAGAGTCTCTCAGAAGTAAAGATGGGCAGAGGCTCTCCAATCTGTGAAAGAGTGCGTAAAAAGATTGTGGAATACTTTAAAAACAATGTTCCTCAACATCAAATTGCAAAGGCTTTGCAAATCTCATCATCTACAGTGCATAACATCATCAAAGGATTCAGAGAAACTGGAGAACTCTTTGTGCGTAAGGGACAAGGCCGAAGACCTTTGTTGGATGCCCATGGTCTTCGGGCCCTCAGACGACACTGCATCACTCGTCGGCATGATTCTGCCATTGACATTACTAAATGGGCCCAGGAATACTTCCAGAAACCACTGTCGGGAAACACAATCAGCCGTGCCATCTGCAAATGCCAACTAAAGCTCTATCATGTAAAAAGGAAGCCATATGTGAACATGGTCCAGAAGCGCCATTGTTTCCTGTGGGCCAAGGCTCATTTAAAATGGACTGTTTCAAAGTGGAAAAGTGTTCTATGGTCAGACGAATACAAATTTGACATTCTTGTTGGTAATCACGGACGCCGTGTCCTCCAGGCTAAAGAGGAGGGAGACCTTCCAGCGTGTTATCAGCGTTCAGTTCAAAAGCCAGCATCTCTGATGGTATGGGGGTGCATAAGTGCATACGGTATGGGCAGCTTGCATGTTTTGGAAGGCACTATGAATGCTGAAAGGTATATAAAGGTTTTAGAGCAACATATGCTCCCCTCCAGACGACGTCTATTTCAGGGAAGGCTTTGTGTTTCAGCAGGACAATGCAAAACCACATACTGCAGCTATTACAACAGCATGGCTTCGTAGTTAAACGATCAAACGCATCATTAAATGAATAATACGTCAAAGACAACCACAAACTCTGCAGCAGCTGGAAACCTATATCAGGCAAGAATGGAACCAAATTCCAACACCAAAACTCCAGAAACTCATAACCTTGATGCCCAGACGTCTTCAAACTGTTTTGAAAAGAAGAGGAGATGATACACCATGGTAAACATGCCCCCGTCCCAAATATTTTGAGACCTGTAGCAGGCATCAAATTTGAAATGAGCTCATTTTGTGCATAAAATGGTAAAAATTTCTCAGTTTAAACATTTGTTGTGTTATCTATGTTCTATTGTGAATAAAATATTGGCTCATGTGATTTGAAATTCTTTTAGTTTTCATTTTATTCAAATGTAAAAAAATTCCCAACATTTCCGGAATTCGGGTTGTAATTTTCTATGTAATATGGCTGTGTTTATTATATATTATCTGTGCATAATTAAATCCTGCCTTACATTTTTTTCCGAGAAGCCATTTCACTCGGATATACATCACAATAGGGAAAAAAAGACACTCACAACCTCAGTTTCACGCTGACTTTATATAATATAGAAAAAGTCTTCAGAATATCAAAATATGAAAATAAATCAAGTCACACAAGATCATCAGTCATCTGATGGCAGCGCATTATTGGCTTGTGCAATGAGATAAGCAATGACAACAATCAAAATATCTATAAAATTTGCAAATCTAGTATCCACATTAGGTTGTACACAACAAAATGTGGTACTCCAGATGTTGAAAAAATATGTTTATACATAAAAAGAAAGTTTTAAAACAAACAAATATTTGATGACAGCTCAGTCAAATAATAATCTATTCTACAGTCTTATAGTGGTTTCATTTGAGAGGTTTCCCTTTAGGACATTGTGTGCAAAATAAAGGTGCATAAAAAAAAAAATCTGCAATTTTTTTTACAAACCATAAAACTTTGTGCATTATTTCATAAAAAAAAAACAGGCAGAACAATTTGGGGAGACACATCTAATTGAAATTTGATAATAATAATAATAATAATAATGAACAATTTATTTATTTATTAAATTTAATTATGAAAATAAAACAGATTTAATAACTGATTAAATGTTTAAAATCATAAAATTTTTCCATGCTTTCAAACATTAAACCATAGAGCTTTTATTTTGGCGGAAAGTTGCAGGGAAACTTTTCTTTTCAAATGCTCTCTTTTGTTGAAAGCAGATTTATGAGCCATTTTCATTACAGACTTATTTTAATTTTAAAATGCACCTCATGAGCAACTTAAGCTCATATCATTTGCAGAGTTCATGTGGAGCAGTATTTATTGTGAACCATGAAAAGATCACAACTCTTTACTCTTACGCATGTAGCGCATCACATTACATATTTATAATTACAATGCAGTCTGTGTGTTTAACTTGCTTAACCATATGATGTTCTCAAGCATTGCTAGAATTAACAGAAAAAAATACCGGCCAACTGGCAAGTAGTATTGTTTAAAATACTTGATTTATATATATATATATATATATATTGCATTGCATTGATGCATCATGTCGTTAGTCATTTGACTGATGTATCAGTCAAAATTGATGTATCATTACACCCCTACAAATCATCATGTGTTTTGTTGATCATCTTAGGAACCATATAGCAACCATTCATAACACCTTAGTATCAAATCTATTTTTCTTACTATGCAAATATTCCCTGCAATAATTCCGTTAATATTTATAATCTAAGTTAATACAGACACAAGCTGGTTTATGACTTTTCTTTCACTGAATATCTCTCTTTTCTCTTCTTAAGCTGCCTTTGATTATATAAGTGTGTGTATTAAGAAGGTCACATTTCCTTGATAAAAGAATGAAATCTCAGTATTTCACAGCGATCATCTTCACTGACGCAGACTCCAATTGTGAAGCCATTATTGTTTTGTTTCACATTTCATGTTTAAACCAGTACTGGCAAATCCATTTATCATTTTCACTGCTTGGAGATAAAAAATGTTTTTGGGCCAGAAAGTTTTAGTCTTTGTCAAGCAGATGGGCTGAATGATAAAATATCCTAATGGTCACACGGAGCCGGCAGTGCAATGCATTTGCATAATTGGATTCCACGTTAACATCATAATGTGTGCCTTTTGAAGCGTGAGTAAGCAACATCAGAACGCGATTATCAAACTCATCGCGATGCACCGATTAGCATTCTTCATTTGTGGGGAAGTTCATTCAGCCTGCGATTCTGATTTATTCAAGATAAACCACACATACGACATCAGAGCTTCCTCCAAAAGAATGATGGGGCCCTTAATTGCGATTCAAGCGGGAATCCATAGGTCGCATGGAGAGTGATCACTGCAACTGATGAGATGGAGCACTCAGGGTTGTTTGTCTTTTGTCAGACAGTGTTCTCTGGCTGAGCCTTTCATGTAGATATCGAACCGAGTCACATGGCTGCAGGTTCAAGTAGTTTTCCTCTACAGCTAAGGACCCTTGTGCCGCCCCTTGTGGTTTTTAAGGCCTACATCATGGATGTGTATCCAATAGTGTGATTCCGAAGGGAAATAGAGACTTGGATCGATGATCCTTGAATAACACAGACCCAACATCAGTCAAATAACAATTGTATTATCTGGTGAAGCAATTAAAGTCAACATGAGCTACTGCTTTTTCAATACACATTCCTGGTTTCATAGTGCACGATTTATTGGTTATTCCTACGAATATTTGTCTGTTTTTGTAATATTTGAATTTAATGTCACCAGATCATCACCTATTTTTAATTGCTGCTTATATACTTTAAAAATTATTTTTCGAAGTTGTAAATAAAACAAAGATTATTGGAGTACGTTTTACAAGAAAATACTATTTCAGTCTTTCTACTTCAAAATTGCATGTTTATTTCCATGCGTTACTTGCTGTTTCTTAGTTAAATTTAGCAATATTTCAGTGAAAATTGTTACTACACCTATTTTTTTCAATAACTTTTGTATCTTCCAGTGGATAAAATCTTTTTTTTTTTTTTCACTGGATGTCCCGTTTTACTTGGATTATGGCACATTACAAAAGTAAAATAGTTGCAAACATTATTTCATGTTGACTTTAAAAGCAATGAAAATGCCTCTTTCAAGAAAATTAAGCAATTAGTCTCTACAGAGTCAATCAAGGCATCTAAGAGAAGGTTAGGGCTTAGCAAAAGCCAAAAGATAACTCCTGCCATCTGATCTATGAGATTACTCTTGTAAATGGTTTCTCAGTTATTAACAGGAACAGCCTTTGAACGGCGAACAACGGTATTGCGCTGATCCGATCTCTCCCGCAGCACATGGGCTCCTGTAACTCCCGGGATACCTCGACTGACGGATGAGTGATGAAACAGCTGATTTATTCCCTGAACCCTGTAATACTTCACACACTGGATGGATGTATCCTGATTTTTTTCACTTTCTGAAACACTGTCAGGCCATCCAGCAAGGGATAAATAACATTGAGGGATAGGGCTGTGTTTGTCTGCTCTGTGAAGGACGAGCAGGCTAATGGCTTAAATTGTGTACACACACACACACACACACACACACACACACACAATTAGATGTAATATTTGCACAAAGCGACATCTGCCTTGCAGTCCTGTTGAGTGAGTCAAGGCCGTTTGGAGTAAAGAGAACAGTCTCAGTCTCTCTGAGTGACTTGACTACTGGCTCATTTAATATACGGTCAATGACTGTAAACGAAAGTAGCTACTGTGAAACGACATGAATATTTTAGCTCATCCTCCAGTGACGGAGGTGGCCGTGTTCTCCCACTGCAAGCCAATTCAGGAGCCTTAACATTTGCTGAGAGCAACGGTACACCTATGATTAATTTACCATCTGGGCCAGTTAGGATCTGTATCATTTCATGAGGAAACGGCATTTTGGTTGCATCCCATCATACTCTGTATATGGTATGTATATTTCCCTAATATTTAGAGAAATAATAATAATTTAGCCATTTTAACTGAGTGTTTGTGTTGTATATATGTATACAGTACACTACTATTCAAAAGTTTAGACCGTAAGAAAGAAGGCTCAACATGGCTGCATTTATATGTTCAAAAATAAGTAAAAACGGTAATATTGTGAAGTATTATTACAATTTAAAATAGCTGTTAAAATGTGAATATGTTGGCACAATCCTTCACTCAAGTAGAAGTACAGATATTCATGTTTAAAAATACTTTGGTAAAAGTAGAAGTACTGGCTACAATTTTTTTACTCAAGTTAAAGTAAAGAAGTATTGGCTATGACATTTACTTAAGTAAAAAGTACCCATTACTACTACCTGTTTTAGTGTCACGCTGGTAACTGAACCTCACGTCATATTGACACATTAATACAAAATAATTTACATTTAATATTTTGTTAGCTAATGAATGTATAATGGCTGAACAACCACCATGTAGAACAGGGCAGGACTGGGACACAATTTCAGGCAAGGAAATCTGACACTCATCCAGGCCATACAT
The DNA here is from genome assembly GCA_027422415.1 of Schizothorax lantsangensis. Lineage (NCBI taxonomy): Eukaryota > Metazoa > Chordata > Actinopteri > Cypriniformes > Cyprinidae > Schizothorax > Schizothorax lantsangensis. The sequence goes on along the minus strand of CM049856.1, from coordinate 25,305,369 downwards.
CCACAACAAATTCTGAAACCACGGATAACCCTTTTTTTTTTTTTTGTATGGCCATCACATTTAAAAAAAGGTTTAAAACCTTAGGCTGGGGCCATTCAAAACAATTAAAGGTTCTCTATTGAACTGCACCTTCACTTCCATTTTCATTTTCATTCTCTTCATTTTCCATGATATCTCGCTACATCTTACTTTGTGTGTGTTTACTTTTTTCCACTCATTTTCTTGTACCTGTCACTTTTCCCATCAGCCATCTACTGTTATGAACAGAACTGTCTCCACCTTGTTGCAAAACAACCACCTCATTGTATTCTGTTTGCAATAACATAACTTTTAGTTCAATTTAAAGTATCACATTATGACCGTGTGTTGTTGTTCTATCTTATAATGACTTAAATACTATAGATTTAGCGAAACTATACTTTTAAATTGCCTAAATGTCAAAATTAGTACAATAATAATTAAATCATGACAATATATTTAAAGAACAATCCTAATACTGTACATGTTATTGCATTATCATGAGTCATATTTTTCTCTTACCAAAATTAACCATGGTTTATTACAGTAAAAGTATTGTAACCATGTTTTTTTTTTGGCAGATTGATTACAATCTGTTTTAATTTACAACCATAGTTTTACTACACATTTCATGGTTAGACTATAGTTAGTGTAGCAAAACCATGGTTAATTTGTGGTTACCATGGTTTAACTATAACCATAGTTTTTGGTTTGAATTTTCGTAAGGGTTGTGTTGTTATCTGCCCGAGCTCCCTCTCCTCTAAACGTATTATAAAACAATGTTTTATAACATTTGTCTGCTAAATTACTACTGTTACTTTACAGTAGATAATAATGATGTAATGATGTCCTTTATCATACAGTATTTTGAGTGATGATAGTAATTTAGTTTAGTTTAGTTTACAGTAGACTATTATGAATCATCTGGCTGCTACTGCTAGGAGTTGCTAGCAGTTTAATTCTTAACTAAGTAAACAAACACAAAACTACAGCCTATTTACAAATGAAACTGACCTGCACTTGAAGTCATGAACAGGTCAGTAGTTTTGCCTCTCTGATCCACTCCATTCTCGAGTCTCTTGCATTGATTACTCTGGTAGAAACCTTTTGGCGGAGACGTGGAGCGCGCGCGAGCCGAATCGCGTTTCCAGTCAAGACTAACCGATTCATGATGTATTATAGATTTGTTATCGAATGATCCACCAAAACTAAAGTAACGAGCCTGGTTTGAAAATGTAAGAAGTAGAAAGTACAGATATTTGTGTAAAAATGTAAGGAGTAAAAGTAAAAAGTAGTCAGAAAAATAAATAGTGAAGTAAAGTACTGATACCAGAAAAAATCTACTTAAGTACAGTAACAAAGTATTTGTACTTCGTTACATCCCATCTCTGCAACTTACTGACCACAAACTGTCGAACTGTAGTGTACGCATATATAAATATGAAGTATTTTCCAGCTCTGAACATGACCAGCTCAGTCAAATCTGTTGTTATAAACGTCTGTCGATCAGTTCTGGTTGTTTTTAGGCCTTTTAGTCAATCTAGCTTTTTGTAGCTCTCAAGCATGAGTCATGCTCCATTGTCCAGAGCAAGATGTTCAAACCGTTCAAGCCCACGCCCAACCGATAACCTCTGCCTGCTTCTTCTTCCCAGAATACATCTGGCAAATAGTTGAAATTAGCCTCACATTCCCCTTTCTCTGTTTTCTCGCCGAACAAAGTGCCACGTTCTACCATGAGCCGCAGGTGGAGGGTTCACTCCTTTTGTTCCGCTGTGCGCTGTGCCATTCAAACCATCGCTGTGATCTGCATCTCCACAGCCACTTTGATAGACTATTTTAAACCCCCCGTCTCCCACCCGCCCCTCCAGACGTGACTCTGACTCTATAATAACGCTGCACATCTTCTTATTGTGTTTCTGCAATTTTCATGATATTGTGCCGCCTGTCTCCAGACAGCAACCAACCGTGCTTCTTTCGCTAATTCTGTCCCCTTGTTTAGTCACATGGATGCATTTTATGTGCCTTTGGTGTGAGATGTTGCTCAGACTATAAATGAAGCCCTTGATGCTTTGTGCTGGGGGCCGTGGCTTTCAACATGCCCATAGGCTTCAGTGGATGAGTCAAAATACTCATATAATAATGAATTGTGCTTTAGGGGCTTATTGCAAAAAGGGAAAATAGAGGTGAGCTTTAATTTGATAGCTGTTTTGATACTTTTGGTTTACATGCAGTCATGATGAATGCATTAAGTTATTGGTCCAGTTAATAGAGAGAGCGAGAGCTTGAAATATGAAGTTATAGCAACGTTTTTGTGGGCAAATGAAGCCATGCAAAATGCAAATTGAGACTGTCTCTTTTCCACGGAAACCTCTCGCTTTATAAGTTTTGTGTTTACACTGACGGACTACTTATGCTAATAAAGTAGCAGCTTGGGAAATGCAAAACACAGAGGCTTCGTTACCTTTCCTCTGACAGCAAGCCTTCCATCTCGTTGCGGCACAGTTCAACAGTCCCTATGGGACACGCACCGTGAATGGATGCTGCACACATATCGGTTCCCTTCATTGGAAAAAGCGCTAGTAATGTAAACACAGCCTATTAGGTGGTTCTCCAGAGCTGTTTGTGTGCGTCAGAGAGTGTACCAAGGGAATTAACTGTATATATTGTATATATTGTGTGTGTGAATATTGTATTTATTTTTTTTACTTTTCTCCTTCTTACTGTCAGTCGCTGTCTTCTTGGCCACCTTCGTTAACAGATCGCTGCTAAAGAGAGCTCAATCTTTGATTTATTTGGGAGAATTTGTGTTGGTTAAATGTCCCATAAATAATGATGCATGACAGAACGTTTGACAGCTTAATAATTAATGACTGTAAGCCCAGAAAACACAAGCTTTTTGGGCAATTTTCTGCTTGCTTTGTTCATTTTTGGACATCATGAGAGGGAGTTTAGAAAGCTAAACTAAGTGCCTCTCTTCAGAATATTATTAAATGTGGCTTATTAATGAGGCAGTGAGTGCAGTATAAAAATATGAAAAGATATATAACTTTATAATTGTATTTGTTGCACACTTTACCATGCTTTTTCACTAAGAAAAAAATATTTTCCAAAATATTTCCAGAATGTATAAAAAAAAAAGGTCTCTCTCTGCACTGATTAAATTTAGACTGATTCATAGCCCCAAGAGTCCCAAGAGGTTTGACATACTCTTTAAAGAAATTAATTTACTTAATTTGGGAATTCATCTCAGGGTCATGCCTCTATTATAACCACCAACTAATTTTCTACAAATCTATTTATACTAGGATGAATCTCATGAAGCCTGTCTAGAACAAATCCAGGTCATATTTCACCCCGAAATCAGATTTTGCTTGGTGAAAATGAAGCCTATTTTAGCCATAATATTTATTATAATTGGTAAAGCATTTCTACATCATTGTACTGCTTTTTGTTTAGTTAAATAGTTCATTGTATAGTAAAAAAAATACTATATTACAGTAGTGAGAATCACAGCTGAGAATAATAGCTTCAGACACATTCTTTTAATTTGGGGGGTAAACGTGCTTTTGGTCTTATTTATTATGTTTTGAATTTTTTTCCTTTTGACGTTGATCACAGAGCACATTTTGAGAGATTCTAAGACCTTTCCATGAGTAGAAACTGAAATATCTCAGAAAACGATACATGACGCAAACTGATGCATTGCATGTATCTTGCCTCATTTGATTTGGCACTCTTGACAACTGGCTGATCTAGGAAGTGTGTGTGTGTGTGTTTATATATGTGTGTAGTTTCCTGCCCCTTCGCTTTTATACGAATGCAACTCAAACTATCATAAACCCAAGATGTTTCAGTAAGGCCGTGTACTGTACACCGCCTGCCCAGTCTGTGCATTATCTATTCCACACAGCTCTGTGAAAGGCAGAGCGCTAGTAAATGGTAAGTTTGTGTTTGTGTTGTGCCAGGTGTGCGATGGGTCCCCGGAGAACCCAGAAGCAGAGGAAGGAGCCGCTCCAGGCATGGAGCTCTTCCAAGTACGCAGACGTTCCAGTAGGAACCTGCAGCTGCCCCCATTGGTCTTCCGGCTAGCTGAGCAACATGACTGGAACAGCAAAGAGACTGAGCCGATCGCCCGTCCAACCACTCTGGCGCTGCGCATCCCCCCGCTCATCGCCATCACATCTGCTGACGCCGGCAGGTGAGCAAAACAGTCCTTTGTGTGGATGCATTAAATATGGACATTATCAGTGGCCGCATCGGTTATTGTGCTTTTTTCAAGATGTAAGTGGGATGCGGATGAGTTTGGATGATGCAATTACTTCTTGACATGCATTTAAATATATTTTAATATTTCCTTTCTTTGTCACTTACTGGCAAAGATGAGAAGTTTTAAGAACAAAGCACACACATGCTGCCACAGAGGATGATGCAAAATAGTTTTGTTGCACATGCTTGTTGCCTCATAAACATGACTAAATAAGTATTATTCAGTAACACTTTAGATGTTCTGTTGACTATAAGTAACTTTGCAAGTACGTCAACTAGTCATTAGGGTGTTAGTAGACTGTCTGCTTAATATCTTCTAATACTTTATTTTGATGATCCCCTAAAGACGTTCTACTGATTACATATTCTCCTAAAGTTGTGCACATCCAGATGACTCAACATTAGGTTCAGGTACAAGACAAAAAATAACAAATAATTAACAGAAAAAATTATGTCTGCACACTGAAATTACAGCTCTATAAAACATTGTTTTGGGAAAATATTTGTTGGAGGTGTATTTGTTCAGGGTGTGAACAGTCTTTTTTCTTTGTAACTTATTCTTCTAACCATGAACCTAAGCTAACAGTCTACTAATACTCGAATGAGAGTTAGTTGTAGTTGCAAAGTTACTCATAGTCAACTGTATTTCTGAAGGCGACCGTGTAAATAAAGTATAACCTATTAACTTTCTTCAACAGTGCACAAAACGCATGCAAAATAAACTTAGCAATCTAAATTGCAACTAAATTATGATGAATTCTAATTTGCTTCCTTATAATTCATTAACTGACTTCCCCAAACCAATAAATACGACATTGTTGTGGCATTTCATGTTGTAAATATGATCATTAAATGGAAATAATATAAGGGCTTATGCTTTTCCACTATAATTTTTCTGTGCCAGGTCAAAAATCCGTCATAACATAAAAATAATTGGTTGTATATCATTTAATCTCTAATGCACCATGTTTTTTTAACCCACAAGGTCATTTGTGAAGAAAATATTGTGGGAGTCTTTGTACAAACATGCGGATACTTCTCAGCAGTGTTTTTTTTTTATCATCGCCAGTGATAGAAATGTAAGAATGAAGTGGGCATGGCGATAAAATCGACTGCTTTGGCTTTGACAAAGATTGGCTTCACTACTAGCTCCTCAAATCCTGTTTAGAGAGAGAAGTTCTTTGTTGGGAGGGCTAGATTAGAACACACTTTGACATTTTGTCCGGTGTCACCCTGTCGCTGTTTTTCTGTCACTTATCATCCATGCAGCCTGTTCCTTCTTTGATGGACTCTTTAAAGAGGCACAGCTGAAGGGTGTCTCTCCAGGGCCGCAAGCAGATGGATGAAAGAGAATTTGTGGCTTAAGATCAGATTCTTATAAGGTATCCACAGCAATACACAATGGCATTTATCTGTGAATTTTTTGCGTCTAACATTTTTTTTAGTCCTCACTGTTAGGTGAAACTATTTCACACTTGATTTTCACATTTACTGAAGACAACATGAGTGCTGCTTGCCTGTGCAGAACTTTGTGGGTGTTGTGGGTGGTTGCTTACAGGCAAAAAAGCCCACTCCCAATATTCAGGGTAAGGTTGCATTGGTATTTTTATAGCCTTTCTTAAACTGGGATGTAAAGTTTACACTATGGGCCTTAGTAGCTACTTGATAGCTTGTAATAAGTAATCTTCCAGTATACTTCAAATCTGTAAACAGATCAGGTATTGAAAAGCCATGCATTTCAGTTTTGTTTAGTGGAAATTAGATTTTCTTTTGAAATGTGACAATCAATAATCTGTTAAACACATTATTTAGGAACTGTATTTTTATTGATACTATTGGCTTTATTTTAACCATTATTCCTGAAAATATTCAGTTGATATGTAGGGTTGCATTTCAGCTGTGACTCCTGGCATTTTTAGACAAGGTTGTTTAGGGTTTAGATGTTGATAAGACTGTGAAGTTTCACATGCAGTACTACGGTACTGTACAGAGTTTTATCAGGCCAATATAGCATCAGCATCATGAATATTTCATCAGCTGTGGTGACTTCATGTTTGAAGCGCATTTTAAAGATTCGACATGTTTTTGAGTAGGTTTAACAAACAGCTGCCATTCTACATGAGCTGGCAGCATAAATACATGCATGTGTCAAATACGGCCTTATTCTATAACACAGAGAAATCAGTGGCACCCCGCCATTCACAATCAATTTCCTCCTGTGGCTATTCATTGAAAAGCTGCGTCATCTTGGAGCTACATTTTATTTTTAGGCCAAACTAGTCGTGCACTGATGTAGTGTTTTAGTGTGGCAGGATTCAATCAAACCTTATTGACTGGGTACAATCTCCTTCCATTAACGTCTAATAGTTTACAAGGTTAGATGAAAAGATGGAAGTGCTGCTTAGAACCAAGGACAGAATTATTTTTTTCAAAAAAGGTCTTCTCTTACGTTGCCCCACAGAGAAAACACTGTTAGACCTCTTCAGGTTGTTGGGAATGAGAAAGTAATTTCCTGTCAGGTTCTGAATCACAGACATCCAGTTTAAATGTCACAATGATCGTAAGTCATATAAATCATAAGTCATTTGCCCTGTAAATTGAAATTAATAGAATACCTGACACACTTTCCTGTGATTGCATTACAGATTTTCCAGGGGTGCAAACTCGTCAGGAGTGAAAAAGGTGACAAACTAACCGGCAAGTTAATTCACATAGCACATTATACACACAATGGCAAGTCAAACTGCTTTATAGGGAGAAAATGTTACACACTGCAAAAAAATGCTTTTCTTACATTTTTGTCTTGTTTCCAGTCCAAATATCTAATTCTTAAATCAAATCTTTTTTTTTCCAGAAAAAATAAGTCAAAAGAATCTTGTTTTCAGTTTGAAATAAGATTATTTTGCTTACCCCATTTGCAGATTATTTTGCTTGTTTTAAGGAAAAACTTTAAAAGAAAATTTGACTTTTTTTTCGTAAAAATATTTAGATATATTTGGACTAGAAACAAGACAAAAACTCTAAGTAGGAAAGCATTTTTTGCAGTGCACCATTCAAGGATAAACACCTTTATATAATTAAAAGACATTTGAGCGACAACTACGGTCTAAAATGTAAGATGTTAGATGTAAGATGTTACATGAACTTAGTCAGGGCAAATAAACCACTGTAAATCTTCATTTCAGCACTCAAATTTTTGAAACAGCTGACGGGCTAAACGCGAGGTGTTTCTCCGTCTTGAAACAGGCTGTTACAGGTTGACACTTAGCGCTGCCTCCACTTCAGCTGAGTGATACTAATATTACTGTACATTAAACGCTATGCTTTACTTGTAGGTCGAACAGTTCTCAAATCGACTTCATGTCAGAGTAATAGCTAACTGACATGTGAGACAAATGTTAAGGTCGAGACTCATATGTCGAGGCATTTTTGCAAAGGGTAACGAACTAATGTAGCGATAACGTAACTTACAATCTTCATAGCTATCGCAACAGCAGCCTCACGCAAAACAAAACAAACAAACAAACAAAAAAACAGCAGCCTCACGCGGTAATCACCATTTAAACTGGAACACCATCATTTACAGCCGATACAAATGCATTCCGTCCGAAATATGGACAGTTGCCTGCGGCGTCTAAAAGCTAGGCTTCGGGAGTGAGATTGGTTGGTTGAGGGAAACAACATTAAGTTAAACCAATCAGAGGCAGAGTAGGGCGGGTCCATTCCTTCGCCAATAGGGGAAAAAAAGCTACAGGTGAGGTGACACAGATGACTCGCAGATACGACGACGACTACGACCCCCCCCCCCCTCTCCCTCCCTCAAATATTTTTTTTACAGATCTACACGATTCACGTGAATGACCTATTTCAAGGTGAAAACGGCGAATTTCGCCGAAAGGTGACAAGTTTGCACCCCTGTTTTCTGACCTATACAAACTCCAGAGGAGACTTGTGCTGCTTTCTAAAGAAGTTTCCTGCATGTATCGTCTAGTTTGGCCCCAAGAATGGTTCATTTATAATACGTTCAGTTTGTGCTACGACTGCCACTGAATTTCTTCAACATGCTAACACGTTTTTCCGGCTCTGCTGCTGATTGGGTCGATTTGACTGGCTCGTTGGCCACCCTGTTAGTGACACTATGACTGTTTAAATCAGCTTCTACACTGATACTGCTGAACTGTGCACTTTTATGTCTAAAGTCCATTACATTAACTATCCTAAACACCTGCCATTATGGCTGACCTCAGCTGATTTTTGGGGGGTTCTAGATACAGCTTGACATATCCAAAGTCAAAAGAGGTTCATAGTTTCACAGTCATATGAAAATAGGAATTTGTCTCTTTCCGAAGCCTTGCTGTGCTGGAGTGGCAATATCAGCAGCCTGAATCAGCCGTGGACCGGAATACAATTTTTATGTGTCTGGTGAGTCATATTCTGCCCCTTGATATGTGAATACATCTGGGATTCATTTAGAAGTTTGTGCATGCTTTGGCATGTAATAAATAGATCATGCGTCAGGCTCCATGTAAAGCATAAAAAAACCCTGATTTTCTCAGTGAGTGTTTTTTCTTTTCGTTGTGTGATGTAAACCCTGGCTCTGCATTTGCACGTTCTTCAATTACACAGATTATTCATATGGTTTTGTTCAGTATTAGGGATGTGCAAAAACTGAATGAGCAAGTTATCAGTCTTATAGGCAGCCATGTATAGTTGTTTTATGTAGTTGTCACCTGCCACCTGACCTCACTAACTCACAAGTTGGTGGTTAGATGACTAGTCAATCACCCTGACACATTTGTACTGGTCTCCACCACCCCTTAAAAGTGACATCCAGAGACACGTCTGTGGTGAGTTCAAAGAAGAAGGTCAGTTTATGAATCTCTGATTTGATGCATAACATTTACCATAAACCACAAAACATTTATTTGGATTATCATTATCAGTGACAACCATTCCCATACCCAGTGGCATCAAATTTAATGTAGCCTGTTTTATTCCCTCGAAAGGTTTACTTGTCTGACTCACATATGCAGATTCATACCTGCAAAAAATAATTTCCATTTTCTGTCTTCCCAAGCTCACTGAGCACAAACTGCAAGCAAACGTTGTACCAATAGCCGCTTTGATTTGCTCTACTGGACCTATATCCATTATTCAGTTCAATCATGGAACTTATCAACTCAGTCAGCCTACAGTAAACTTTAATTTGCATAGGAAAATTTGGTTTAAAGTGCCCACCCACTAAGTTGGTGGAAAATGTTAGTTAATAGTGGCATGCAATAGCAGCTTTCTTTCCTGTTTTGATATATTTTCTATTGAAATAGTAGGTTGGGATGAGACTCACTGATTATATTTTAGTCTAAAAACCATGAGCAAATACTCATGATTTTTTGTTTGTGTTATTGCTAGTCAGAGGCCGGTGATATTTATGGAACTTAAGTAACTCCACCCCTTTTCAGCGCTGCGCTTGTTGTCATCTGTCTTCGTTTGTATTTCCACAGAAGGTGAAATCATACGAGTTTATGAATTAACCGCTTGTTTTAAAATTTGTATGACATCCTCTTTAAACATTACAATGCACATGGTAACTTTTCGTTAATTCTACAATAAGTAAATCCACTTAACCAATTACTCTTCAACAGTAATGCTAGAGCTAAAACGGAAGTTCAAAGACAAAATTCTAAAGATGGCTGCACACTTGTTTCTCCAACGCATAAGGTCTACAATTAAAGAGTAGATGTTCTCATTATAGAAACTATTTTATTGGACAAAAACGTTTATATGCCCATAATTTTTCTATATTTTTGGCTTAAAATTTTTAATTATGTGTAAGCTATCAGTATATGTGTTCCTGGACCACAAAGCCAGTCATAAGTAGCACGGGTATATTTGTAGCAATAGCCAACAATACACTGGGTCAAAAACGGTAAGTTTGGGTCAAATACAAGTATGTAGAGCCCTGCGCGTGACTGTTTTCTTAAACCTGCACCCGCCCGCTCCTGCTGAATTTCTGACCAGGACCGCCCGCTCCCGCAACCTGCGTGTTCCACTCCCGCCCGCGCCCGCAATGTTTGTGTCCACTCCTGACCTCACCTTGGACTTTCTCTCAGAGCTTGTGAAAAATGTACACAAATACGAGCAGACTAAATATTCGTTCAAGTTAACATCCAGAATAACAGGCTTTATTCATGATTGCATTTAAATAAGATGAAGTAAGCACCACACGTGACAAAAACATTGGGTATTTTTTTTTATTAGTGTTATAAAACATTAACCGTTAAAACAAAGCCACAACTAGCGGCACCTCAGTTTTTAAACGTAGGACTACTGCATGATACACAAGCACCAAACGATCAACTAAACAAACAGTTTTACTGTTAACAAACAGTTTAAGTAGGCTAAATAAGCCAAAGCACAATATGAAATAACTTTAACTTATTAAATAAATAAACACATAGAACTTAGAAAATAGGTAGCCTATGTCGCCTCAGGGCAGAGGTGCCAGATTTATGTTCGTTGTAAACGAACACTTTTGCACATTTATCGCAACTTACTAAATTTAACTCTTTCCCATTTTTTTTCAGTGACAATTGAGAATTGTTTCCAGATATCTGACTTGCCTTGCTTTGCTTTTGTCAAGTAAACAGCCGCTTTAATTGTCTTCTCAACTTCGTGCGTTGACTCCATTTCTATTACACGCCAAATCCCACCGTTCCCTGCGTGTCTCCCGCCCACTCCCGCCCGCTGCAAAGGTAAAACCGCCCACTCCCCATGGACCATACACTGCCCTCCAAAAGTTTGGAAATGCCCTAGAAAAGTGGGGTTTTGGACAATATTGGCATGAATCCTTTTTAATTTGTGATAATTTTGCACTGATAAGGGACAACACAAACTACGAAAACATATTTTATTACATAAACAGTTTATACATAGAAAAAACTTACATTTTCGATTCATCAAAATATCCACCATTAGCAGCTATTACAGCTCTGCATAATCTGGGCATCCGAGCTGTCAGTTTATTCAAACATTGACTTTGAATTGGCAATCAATTGTTGAAGCAGTATTAAGGTGTGCTGACCCAAAAATCTTTAAAAACCTGGGCCAAGTTTAAACCAGTAACCAGGCATCTCAACTGGCAAAGGGGCATGTCTGACTTTAATGAAGTTACTTTAATGTATTTGCACCAAAAAAAAAAAAAGGATTTATGCTGATATCGTCCAAAACCACACTTTGCCAGGGGTGTTTCCAAACTTTTGGAGGGCCGTGTACATCAATGGAAAGCTTATTTATTCAGCTTTCATATGATGTATAAATCTCAATTTCAAGAAATTGTCTCTTATGACTGGTCTTGTGGTCCAAGGTCACATATTTTTGACAACCTTCAGGCATACACTAGGGTATAGGGAATGTGAAGCTACATCATGCTGCGTTGCATGTTGGGGCGCCGCCGCCATTTTGAGAGGATCACCCTCTGCTGCAAATGCTGAAATTAATATGGATACCTGCTTATTTTTGTTTTGTTTTTGCCTTTAATTTAAATATTCACATTCTACATTGGATCGTTTGCAGGGAAGAGAAGCTAGTTTATTGTTTTTTAGAATTTCGTTTAAAATGTTGATCTGATTACCATGAAAACAGTGTCGCCCGCTGCTGCTTCAGCCATCATATGGTAGATTATCCAAATAAAATGTTTGTTCAACAAGCTGACAGAAGTCGGTCCATTTCTTTGTTGGAAACATTTAAATGAAGTATAATTGTTGTCACTGTATATATTAATTTTTCCATGGCCACAGAGGAGAATCAGAGATTGTGGATCACATTCAACAGACACAAGCACACCGTATGTTTATATTTATGTCAACAAATGATAACTAAAATTAAATCACTGGAAGCCTCTGAACAGTTTTGTAGCATTTTAAAATGCTGGTTTAATGTAGCCTACTAAGACAGTAATGATAAAAGACATACAGATGAGCCCAGAATATTAATGCAACTTGGTAAACGTTAAGTGTTTTCCTCCCTTTATAAAATCGTAATAAACGCTTATGCATTAAGTATTTAAAGTTCATATTTTGGGTTCGTCAGTTTTTCTGCACATAGTATGCTTTATTAGCAAGGTGTGTACAGAATGTGGTCTTTAACTGTCTTGTGCATGAGAGGAAAACGCGTTGCGTTCACATTTTGGGCTTATGTGTATCTGCACATTGTATGCTTTACAATTTTGTCTTATCACTATCTTGGTACCTTAAGCAACATTTGTATTAAGCCTTATGTCCCTGTTCAAGTTTGCTAATTCACAAGCTGAGTGAGAATCATACTCGCAAAGGTGATGTTAATTATTAAACCAAACAAAATTAAAACTTTCCAAAACATGCAGCAATGTGATTCTTTTATTGAGTGACAGGCAGTGGGTTAATTGGTGACATTATTAATAGAATCACTATCCGGCGTCTTCTCATCATCTCCGTGACCTGCTTCCCTTGGGGCGAAAAAAACATACCGCACTGTCCAGTTTTCTCTCAGAACGAGTACCGGAGTTCCTTTTGCTATTCTCGATGCAGCATGAATGACATACAATGGTGACATTTTTCACAATCACAACAGAAAATCAAAATACTGCCCTAAACTCAATATCGGAAAGGCGGCACGATCCTCACAACATGGCGGATAAACAAAGCAGTTTCCCAGAACTCAACGCGGCGTGACGTCAGCTTCACATTTTGACCTAATATCAGCTAAAATACAAAGGTGTTCCCTGCAATTTTATTGCTAACATGTTTGTTAAATTAACTTAAAATGGGACCGTCATTGTAGTTATTGCCTTACATCGACATACTCGTGTATGTATGACATTTTCTGCCTACCAATGTGTATTCTTTACATTAATTATAATGTGAGTAGCACAAGTATTTTTTTTTGTTAATTTTTTTCTTTGTTTTACCTTATATTGTGGTTCTTCATCTTCTTTGATGAAACTGACGTGTTGAATATTAGAGGCGTCTTACGCCGAGTCCTTTTCCTCAGTCAGTTTGACAGTTTAAAATAACGGTCGCTCCTGCTGAGCGGGAAAGTGACCGGCAGCATCAGTGTGGAGATGATGCGCGCGCTCCTCCTGATCGTTTGCGGAGGCAGCAGCCTTCAGCCTCACCGTCTCTAGCGCAGAAACTCTCAGAGAGAGAGAGAGAGCGAGCGAGAGGGGGAGACAGCGGGATACTCTCACACACACACACACACCGACAGATAGCTTACCTGAAAGCACCGGGGAAAATGGACCGAACCTACGCGGTGGATACGGGTCACCGACCGGGTCTGAAGAAATCACGGATGTCGTGGCCGTCGTCTTTTCAGGGATTTAGACGGTAAGATCTGTCCTCTTCATCATTGAGGGGTAGATGGGTGTGTGAAGAGGCTTTTGCGAAGTGCACTTTCTTTGTGTTGATCAGTTCATCCCTGGAAGAAATTGGTCTGTTTTGGCTTAGAATGAACTTTAAAGTCAATTTAAATTCTTAAAGCGCGTGTAGTTTCTTTGTTACGCATGAGACTCCTCGCGCCTGGGATTGTTTTATACATATAATTATTTCATTATTGGTATATAATTAGAGTACAAATTTAATCTCTAGTTAAAAAACTGCAGCCATATAGTATTGTTTTTTTTAAATTGTCATCGTTTTTTAAAGTTCCTGTCTTTCTTTAAATGGTCTGGCGACGATTTTTTTTTCTTTTGCGCAAATATTTGCAAACGTATTTGATCACTGTTTACTCGTCCTTCGGTCAGTTTATTTATTTTATTAGATGGATTATGCTCTATAAAACTGGAATGCAATGAAGTGTGAGTGGCATACAGGGGTTATATGAGGTTTATGTCAGTTTAATCCGATATGTATGGATATCTGGTTGATCATATGCAATCTAGATAATGCTTGGGCGGAACCAGCGCAAATTCACTTGAGTTTAGGTAGAATTATCTAAAGCTGGTGGCAAGTGTGTTACAACCATTTTGCTTAGCTCAGGGCTTGATATTAAGGATTCTCATGTGGTTGTCCTTCGGACAAGTAAATTTGTCATTTACTTGTCAGAGTATAAAAGTTACTTGCCCCGAGATCTTTTTTTTTTTTTAAATTGAGTTATAAATATAATTATTTATTGTAGCTATACAAAACACATTTAGTTAGATTTTTCTTTTTAAATAAAATAATGAAAAAATAATAAAGTGTGATAATACTATTAGCCTATATTTTAAAATAAAAAGGGAGTATTAATTACAAATACAATTATTTTATATTAAACTTAAAAATAAAATGCTAATATTTACTTATTTTTTATATATATGAATTTTCAAACTTAAATTTTACATTTTTTAATTAGAGTTCAATTTAATCAGTCAATTAGTATAATAAGACATTTGAGCTGTTACCAAACAAATGAAATCAGTATCAACAAAATTCATCTTTGCAATGTAGAGGAAACAGAAACTGCATCTGAAGTGGAATAGATATATTTACCCACTGTTAATGCAGCTCTAGTCTCATGTAGCCAGACCTTCAGACTGAAGGCTGAAGGTCTGGAATAGATGGCAGCTTTCATTGGCCAAGGCCTGCCCATGAGGCCGTTTGACCGACATATCAAACAACCAATCACAGTTCGTTTCGTTCAGCGTCACGTTTCGGGGCATGGAAATGTCACCACAATAACTGTGAAACTCTTGGACGTATTTTAAAGATTCTATGCCGCAAACTTTAAATATTTCACATACTTTTGAAAATCCAGCATTTAGTTGACCCTTATAAGCGTTCGTCGTCACATTTTTAAACACGACAGCTTTCTTCTTTCTTGAGGGGGTTTAGCTCCACGGCATCTTTGTTTCCAGGCGGAACGTTAAAGAACGCGACACACGTCTCCCGGAAATCCTGTATAATTCAACCAATCCGACGAAGACTTCGACACTCCTGAAGTGTTTCCAGATAAGTGTGCCATATGCATCAGACGTTTAAGCCAACGGTCCGTGGGCGTGACTAATGCAGCTCTGAGGGACATGGAATGCTTTATTCAGCAGTTACAAATTAATAAATAATGTTTTGATTCATAAAACGTTGAATACTGATATTTGAAATTATTTAAAAAAAATAAAAAAAATACTGTAAATGTGAAATTAAAACCGCCAGTAGGTGGCATCAAGTAACTGTTAATAAGTGAGTCATTGTGATTGAACCGAATCATTTAAACGGTTGATTCATTCAGGCATGAAACGCTCAGAGACTCAAAACAGTGCATTGGCTGTGTTTGGAATTATTTTTGTTGATGAAACAGAGCAAAAACAGGAAATATGGTGTCTAAAACGTAAGTAAGGAGCAAAAAAAAAACAGCACTCGATCTTCATGTGATATTGTTTAACTATATGAAATTATATAAATATATAAATTTTCTTCCCCAATATCTTGAATTTTCTGATCATTCTTCATGCATTGTAATACTGAATCATGCAGTGAAAGAACACTCACACGTGAGCTAGTCTAACCTAGACGACTTTATGTACGTTAATGTATGCGTGCACTCTGTAGGTGTGATTTGTTTGATTCTTGCAATATACTCGTTAAAACAACAATTACAAAATTATCGCAAACGATATATATCACACACCCCTATAACAAAGGCTATATAGGGCCCTATGAAATCTGTTTAATTTTTTCCCAAATTCCGTTTTATTTTTTTCTAAATTCATTTTTTCCATTTAAATTTTTCTGGATTCCGTTTTTTTCCGTTTTATTTTTTTCTGGACTCCTTTTTAATGGTCAAATTAAATTTTATTAATCAAAAAGCATGCCTAATTAATTAAAATCATGAAACTTATACAATTTAACATTAATTTATTAAAAGTGTAACAAAAATGACATGTTTAGGGCCGTATGAAATGTTTTATTTTTTTCTCACCTTATGTTTTATTGTTACCAAATTCTGTGTTTTAGCATGTCTAATTATTTGAATGCATACAAACCATTTTTATTTATTCTTACAGTAGCCTTATGAAATGTTTTTTTCCCCTCAGAAATTATGTGTTGTGTATTTCAATTTTACTGGTTATCAGATGAAGGCATAAAACATTAATTTAATTGATATTTTAATTGATCAAAATTAAACATTTAAATTTTTCGCAAATAAAAGGGATTTATTATCAAAATTAAAATATTTTGTGATTATTTCTTAAAAAAATAAAGTCTTATTATTTTTCAACAGTAGTAGTAGTAGTAGTAGTAGCAGTAGTAGTAGTAATATGTACATTCTATTAAATAATAGTAATATAGCCTATTTCTGGCACAATGTCTTTAATAAGTTAAACTGGACTTTTATTTTGACGGGTTGCCGTGAATACCTTTGTGTATATGATATGATGCTAGTTTTACTCAAATGAAATGGTAAAATGCTCGTGAAGTGACTCTCAGATCAGTTTTGGAGATATTGTTCACATGTTTATGTCCTCATTGAGATGGCAGACGCTGAAATCACTGCGAGCGCCACGCGCGCTGTTTATGTAAACAAAAGCGTGCGTCTGCTCCATTCATACAGAGACGCGCAGAACATGCAGGATTCATATTTAAATCGACTTTTGCGGTTTAATATTTACAGATACTAGTCCATATCACGATTTGATTTAAGTGTAATGACCTACTTTTGATTAATTAATTCAAACTTTGACAAATTCCGTGACATTCCGCGTTAAATTGTAAATTCCGTTTTTATGACTGGATTCCGCGATTCCGTCCGTGTTTTCTGCATCGCGGAAATCATAGGGCCCTAGCTATATCATAAATAAAGGCAGTTATTATTGGTTTTGGTATTGACTTTTTCAAGTTACTTGTCCGATTGGGCAAGTAAATTTCTCTTTCACTTGCCCGTCCAAAACATTAATTTGTCCCGGACAAGCAGACAAGCGTTAATGTCGAGCCCTGATGTTTATGTATTTATCAACTCATATGTGGTTGTTTGAGTTTGACTGATTTTGTTTTTTCCTTTGACGACCAAATATGCACAATTTTAATCTTTGAGAGTTGATAACCATATTGATGTTTTTATTTTTTGTTATATTAGTTATATTATACAGGTGCATCTCAATAAATTAGAATGTCGTGAAAAAGTTCTTTTTTTCAAGTTATTTCAAAAAGTGAAACTTTCATATATTTTAGATTCATTGCATGTGAAGTAAAACATTTCAAAAGTTTTTTTGTTTTAATTTTGATGATTAGAGCTTACAGCTCATGAAAGTCAAAAATCAGTATCTCAAAATATTAGAATATTTACATTTGAGTTTCAATTAATGACATCCCTACAGTATAAATTCCGGGTATCTCTTGTTCTTTGAAACCACAATAATGGAGAAGACTGCTGACTTGGAAATGATCCAGAAGACGAACATTGACACCCTCCACAAAGAGGGTAAGTCACAGAGGGTCATTACTGAAAGGTGTGGCTGTTTACAGAGTGCTGTATCAAAGCATATTAAATGCAAAGTTGACTGGAAGGAAGAATTTGGGTAGGAAAAGGTGCACAAGCAACAGGGATGACTGCAAGCTTGAGAATACTGTCAAGCAAAGCTGATTCAAACACTTGTGAGAGCTTCACAAGGAGTGGACTGAAGCTGGAGTCAGTGCATCAAGAGTCACCACGCTCAGACGTCTTCAGGAAAAGGGCTACCAAGCTACTTCTGAACCAGAGACAACGTCAGAAGCGTCTTACCTGGGCTGTGGAGAAAAAGAACTCAGTGGTCCAAAGTCCTCTTTTCAGATGAAAGTAAATTTTGCATTTCATTTGGAAACAAGGTCCCAGAGTCTGGAGGAAGAGTGGAGAGGCACAGAATCCATGTTGCTTGAAGTCCAGTGTGAAGTTTCCACAGTCAGTGATGATTTGGGCTGCCATGTCATCTGCTGGTGTTGGTCCACTGTGTTTTCTGAAGTCCACAGTCAACGCAGCCATCTACCAGGAAATTTTTAGAGCACTTCATGCTTCCTTCTGCTGACAAGCTTTATGGAGATGCTGATTTCATTTTCCAGCAGGACTTGGCACCTGCCCACACTGCCAAAGGTACCAAAAGCTGGTTCAATGACCATGGTGTTGGTGTGCTTGACTGGCCAGCAAACTCGCCTGACCTGAACCCCAT
This sequence comes from Schizothorax lantsangensis, assembly GCA_027422415.1. Taxonomy (NCBI): domain Eukaryota; kingdom Metazoa; phylum Chordata; class Actinopteri; order Cypriniformes; family Cyprinidae; genus Schizothorax; species Schizothorax lantsangensis. Next base: position 25,286,933 of record CM049856.1, on the reverse strand, counting down.
AGAGAATCTATGGGGTATTGTCAAGAGGAAGATGAGAGACACCAGACCCAACAATGCAGATGACCTGAAGGCCGCTATCAAAGAAACCTGGGATTCCATACCACCTCAGCAGTGCCACAAACTGATCACCTCCATGCCACGCCGAATTGAGGCAGTAATTAAAGCAAAAGGAGCCCCTACCAAGTATTGAGTACATATACAGTAAATGAACATACTTTCCAGAAGGCCAACAATTCACTAAAAATGTTTTTATTTTATTGGTCTTATGAAGTATTCTAATTTGTTGAGATAGTGAATTGGTGGGTTTTTATTAAATGTGAGCCTAAATCATCACAATTAAAAGAACCAAAGACTTAAACTACTTCAGTCTGTGTGCATTGAATTTATTTAATACACGAGTTTCACAATTTGAGTTGAATTACTGAAATAAATGAACTTTTCCACGACATTCTAATTTATTGAGATGCACCTGTAGTTTCATTTCTGCTTTTTTTTGTCACAATAATACCTAAAAAGACCATTAGACTACAAAAATAAAGAACATAATATGCATTGTGGAAATATGATTAATATTCATATTCATTATTATAATTTTGACATTATATTTAAAGTTATTTGGCAGTCTAAATGGTGTCTAAATTCATTAGACTACACTAATCAATAGTCAAGTTTAGATTACACTGATGCCAGTCGTCATGGACAGTCTCAGAGTTGCCTTATGAGGCACCATTCTGTTTTGCTGATCATAAATCATAGTTGTTGTCCCACTTTGAGTTGTCCTCAAGAGGACAAACCTCTCCACTTTCAGACATAATTAATGTGCCAAAGTGTCTTTCTCTCCTAAACCTCTAACCACGTCCTCTCATTCTCATGCGTGGATGAAGAAAGTGTTGGCAAGTGTTAATTGTCTACTCAGTTGCTATTGGTACTGGCACTTCTTGATTTTCTGTCACTGATTACATGGTATTGCCAACTCAAGATGTTTTTTTCCCCCTCTGGAGTTCGTTTCAACACATCTTGATGAACACAGTAGGGGGTCATGCAGAGGTAAATTTTTACTCTTAAATACGAGAACACTTTGTCCTGTGGGATTTCTGGGCGGGCTGCCCTCATCTCCCAGTATATTGCTTGTAAGGAGTAATGACAGCTTTGGGTTTCATTCCCTGAGTGCAGTCCAGAGAGCTCATTGTTGGGCTAATCTAGAGGTATAGATGAATGGATGGATAGATAGGCAATTTTACGGACAGTAGAACAAGACAACTCTCAGGGAGTTGACAGCTGACACTGTCACCCATTGAATTTTGTAATATTTGGTCAAATTTGTGACATGTTAAACCACCAGTCAAATGCACTTCCTGTCTGGAGGGTAATTGCTGTCAAAAAGTCAGTTATGCTCAGGAGTTAAAAGGCCATTACTTTTGCATTAGAAAGTGCACTTGGTACCCCAGCCTAATTAAGCTTCAAGCAGTGTGGTGCTCATTTTTCACTGGCTTGTGGTTGTTTGTTGTATTTAGAGGTTTGTCAGATTCATAAGCTCGAGTTGTCATCCTCATTAGGGTGTATGTCCCTGTGACCGGGATACCCAGCCGCTAACTTTACCTTCTAGCTATAAAATGAAACCTTATCAGATATATGAGCATTGTGTAACAACATCACGTGACTCATCGGGGTCAAGATTAGGGCTGTGACTGGCAGATTTTTACCACCGCGGTGGTAATGGACCAACTACCGCCGTGGCGCGGTGTTGTGTATATTTATAGGCTATATATAATTCTGAAACGCAAAAATAAATAAATGAGGCTCAATCATCTATTAATGAACATGCGTGTTTATTTTAGCTCTTCCGTCAGTGAACACTCAGCCTGCAAAACACTAAAATAAATATCAAAGAAATAATACAGTTAAATAGGAAAGTAGCCATAAATAACGCGAGCAGCGCGACGAGAACCCATTATAATCAGTGATGCTGTCTACACTAGATACGCGCGATACGACACGACAAATCCCTCACAGTAAACTGCCTCGTCCTATTTATGACATACGGACACAAAGTTCAAATGTCCTGTAGACAGACTCAACCTGTTGTGTTGCGACGCGGCGTCCGGTTTAGACACGGTTCACTGTTCCGCCACCAAGCAAGCGGTGTCACGGTGACCGTCACAGCCCTAGTCAAGGGCATGTCCAGTTACACTGTCTGTACTATATAGTTGTCCCTGTGAATTGTTGTCTCATTTACAGCAAAGATATGGCTGTGTTTCTACCAAAACTAATTCACTGCTGTTTGTCCACTGGAATGTCACTGGTAAGAAATTCCATCAAGAAGTCTTTGAGATTGTTGACATTTTGTAAGAAGCTGAAATCGTGCGTTACTGTCATTTTATATTCGGTTCATATTTGACAGGTTTTTTTCTTCTGTAGTTCATATTTTAATTGCCCTGCCAATGTTTTCACTTGCCTCACTTTACCACAAAATTCCATCTTGATAATTTTTTTTTTAGCAATGCCTTTTTATATATGATAGCAACATTAATAGTTTTTTTTTTAATTAAACGTTAATTTTTCTTTAACTTTTTTTGTTCACTAAAATATGTATATATTTTTTTCCTATTTATATTATTATTGTTGTTTTTATTACGTCTAATAATGCTTTTAAGGACTTGCAATCACAACTAATTTTTGCAAATTCAACAAAGCCATCTATTTTAAGACATCAAGAAGACTAATCAGCATAATTTGCGATAGCAACATGCAATACAAAACACTCTTACAGTGGCCTCGGGCTAGCAGACCATCTTTATTAAGTCCTGGCTGAAGTTCTCATTTTTGCAGTATTTAATTGTTTTACACTTCTCACTTTACTTGAGCAAATTTTAAATGCATGACCCTCACGATGGAAGGTGGCACATAAGCTATTAAGCCCCGTAGGCCTGTCTGTCAGCTTATTGACCAGAGCACAGGGTGATTCTCAAGGGAAATTCGTGTGCTGCAATAGCCTGGTCACTGTAACTATCTTCACATCCCTACACGGTTTTAACCAATCTTCTCTTTGGATTTATACGCACTCTTTGGATTGTATGAAGGGAAAGGAAATGTTTACAAGCACTGAGCCAAACTGGGTCAGATTCTGAAGGTGCCACACAGTTAGTTCTCCGTAGGGAAGGAAACATGTACACAAAGCTGTAAACAGGGAAAATGCAATGGTTGCATCTTGACATGACAGGTGATGATGGCTTTGCTGTCAATAACACTGTACCCGTACTGAGAAAACAAGCCATTTTACCACCCGAGCATCATCTGTACAACTGCGCCTCCGTAATTGTGCAGTATGATGTTGGCTCGCACCACAGCAGAATAATTTCCTCCTGAGTTTCGGTAATATGTTGACCTGGAGACAACTGATGGATTTTGACAGCATAATAAATCATTGAAGATCTGCATCCCAGGGCCAAACTTATAATTTGAGAGCAGGCTCGCTGTGCATGATGGGAAGGATCAGATGTTATTGTTATTGTACAAGCTTCATCATTTTAGGCTAATCATCTTGAGACATTTTGGGCACTTGAATGGTGCTCCTTCACAGAGATCCTTCAAGTCATGTGAAGTTGCTTTAGGGAGCGCTGTCCTCTCGACTCTCTTCACAGACGGCTAATTAGAAACAACAACTGCAAAACATACACAGGTGTATGTGGTTAGAAAGGGTGGTATTCTTAAGCAAGCGAATGTGCTTCCGAACAATCCCTGGAGACCTGTTTTGTATTCCTCTGAATGTACCCAGACTTCCAGACCTTTTGGGAAATCAATACACCGCTGAATGCTTGTCTCAAACCACAAAAAGAAGATGGATGCTGGACGTATTTTAAATAATTGAGCGGCGTATGGTTTTTTCTGGATTCTTTTTCCTGGGTTACTTTTGTTTGGCATGATGGTACTGTCATAGTCGTGTTGGTTATTATTTTGTCACGTTATTGTCTGTTGTCACCTTTTGCGCAAAGAGGTCGTGGCTGAAGGTGGTGCTCATAAAATGGATGACTTTGGGTAACACCATCTGTGTGTCTCGTGTACAGGAGCTGGATTGCAGCTAATGCATGTTACACTTCCTAATGCACAGAAAACACATTGTTTGACGTCTGTAATTTGCAGCGATGGAGCGTGAGAAGTGGGGATTGAGGTGTATCTGCTGCTATCCATCAGGGAGTCAAAATTATGCCTCAACTCAATTCAGACATGATTAAATGATAGATTCTTTTTTTTGTTATCACCATTTTTTTTTTTTTTCATACACAACACAACATCACAACACAACATCCATTAAAAAAAAACAACAAAACAAAACAAAACAACAGACATATACTCAATATCCCAAAAGTCCAGTCAAAAGGGAGGGAGAGAGGGAAGGACAAGGAATATGATCACATATGTTAAAGAAAAAACACTGCCAAGCATCAATAGTGGAAGGCTTAGCCCCATTAATTTGTGCTGTTGTATATTCACAAGTCACTATTTGCAGGAGGCTATGGATCCAATATGTTTTTCCACACGTGCGGTGTAAACCAGTTCTGTATTATTGTCTTCTTCGCAGCTGTAAAACCAGCAAACAACATTCTCTTTTGTATTAAATTATATATTCTTAATTAATGACAAGGATATGAGTGTTCAAAATTAAAATTAACTCACCTGATGATTTGGGAAAATTTAAAGTACTGGTCAAAGTTTGGGGTCAGTGAGATTTTATACTACTATTTTTCGTTAGTGACACATTAAAGTGATGAAAAATCACAGTAAGGACAGTAAATTTGTAATGTTACACAATACTTCTATTTCAAATAAATGCTGTTCTTTTGAACTTTCTCTTCATCACAGATCCCTGAAAAAAAGGGACAGTGGATTTCATTAAAATATGAAACCGTTTCCAGCAGCAAATCAGCATATTAGAATGATTTCTGAAGGATCATGTGACACTGTAGACTGGAGTGATGATGCTGAAAATTCATCGTTCACACTGTCAGTTTTTCGGATTGACAACCGCATTTTCTTTACATGTGTGAGTCTCGAAGTGTCGAAATGAATTCGAAATGGAACAGGACTGGACAACTAGTTGTCTGTCATGTCATACAGTGCGAGAGAGAGCCGCTCTGCCGCACAAACGCACGAAAATGCGGTTGTCAATCCCAAGTAAATAATTTAAATTAAAACAATTTGACAAGAATCATAATTGTCTGTTATTTGCCTTGTTATTGTGGTTGCAATTTACAATATTTTACAGTATTTATTTTGTGCAGGGCAGCTGCATTCTTGCAGGCAAGATATTTTAAGTATGTTCCTAAATATCATTATTAATAGTTTTTGCTTGTGTTTGGTGATGTACCAAAGAAAGTGAAACATGCATTTGTGGATCAGATGAGTAAAACTCGCTTGTTAAAACTGACTGTTGTTTCCGATAAGCCTATAGACTAATTTAATTGTCTAGAACTGGCCATTGCATTCATGTGTTTGGACATGTCAGGTATTGCATTCTGGGAAAATTAAGTGTTCTTCCAGCTACTGTTGTTTTTGGCGGCCTGTTTTAATTTTAGTTTTAGTCTAGTCTTTGTGTGAAGCTGTCATTTTAGTTTTTTATTAGTTTTAGTCACGTTCATACTCTTTTTAGTCTAGTCAAGTTTCAGTCAACTAAAAGTCTGAGCATTTTAGTCTTATTTTAGTCAGAATTATCCATGACTATTTTCATCTAGTTTTAGTCGACGAAAACTGATGACATTTAGTCTAGTTTTAATCAATGAAAATTGTATTTTAGTCTCTTTTTAGTAATGCAATTCTATTTAACCCAGTCAATATAGTATAAGTACCTAGTAGTATAGACGAAACCAAAATTTTCTTTTAGCCAAACCCATTTCAAACAAGGTTATCTTATACCTTACAGACTCAAGAATACATCCATTCCAGACACGGAAGACGCTCTGATTTGAATTTACAACATTTATTTTACCAACCAAACATGTTAGAAGTACACACACATAAATTTAAATAAATAAAAACAATAAATAAAATAAAATAGCATCACATGACAATGCCAGAAAAAAAATTATACATTCAAGTTTAACAAAGAGAAACAAGGTGCGTGAATGCTCGAGCTACAATAACATACTAAAAAGTGCAAATAAAATGTGTGTGTCTGTTACTTGTATTGCTTGTAAACTGAAGTCACATGAAGCCGGCCATCAGTCCCTTTCTCTGTGTCATACTTAACTTTGTTTGTTGTCGCCTTCTAAATAATGCCGTGAGTGGGGCTTGAGGAAGTGACGTCGCCTGCGTCTGTGCAGAGTGTTGCCAAGTCCGCGTTTTTTCCGCGGAATTGAGCTACTGTAACACTGTTGCCGTGGGTTGTTTTTCATGTCCGCGGGTTGAAGCGATCCCAATAACGTTATATTTAGCCCCTGGAATGCGAACTTTACCGGGGAACCCCCCTCGAAATGCGATTGGGCTAGTTTTGAGTAGCAATTGGACGGGTTTTGTTGCGAAAACCTGGCAACCCTGAAGCCCCTGAAGTGACACACAGGAAACAGAAATACTGCAAAATAATAATAATAACGCGACTAAACGAGACGAAATAACGTTATAACATTTCGTTTCGTCTCGTTTTGGTCAACGAAAATGAAGACATTTTAGCATAGTTTTTATTTTGTAAACCACATTTAGTCTCGTTTTTATTCGTCAACAATATTGCATTATACATTTAATTATAGTCATCGTCACATGACCAGCATTTACGTTGCGTCTCGTCTCGTTTTCGTCATGTGATAAAGGTTTGTTGACGACGATATTTAGTCATAATTTTCGTTGACGAAAGCAACACTACTTCCAGCCTCATCTATTCATAAGACCTATAAACTTTCAAACTTCAAGGCTTTTTAAATGTGTGTATGTGTGTGTGTGTATTTTTTTCCAGTACTTTCAAACAAGCCTTTGTTGAGCCAACACCATTATGAATTTCTTAGTTAAGTTGCAATTCCTAAAAGTATTACTGTTTAATGGCCAGTATTTTTTCTTAAGCTACTTGCCAAAGCCAATTTTGTGTTATTTTCTTACCCTCTTGTTCAGCTACGTCAGGTCATCTTGATTTCTCAAATGGTGTCTTTCATTAGTTCCAACTCCCTTTTCCTCATTAACACTGATAGCTACATGGCCTGAGGAACAATAGTTTGGTGGATGTGGAGTAAATGAGCGTGTTCATGTGTCTTTGGTATATTTTTGAGGTGGGTCAGTACAGAGATAATGGGTGCTGAGAGCCGACCTAGAAGAGAGTGAGTGAATGAGTGCTCGCTCATGTCACATGGCTGAAACAGCCCTCGCTGCTGTAATGGATTTCACGATATCAGGTTTCTGCTGTCCATCACTTCGCGTTTAAAGACCTGCGCCGCAATGTCAATCATACGGAAATCATATTTCTGCATGCAGGGCTGCTAAACAGGAGACTTTACCTTTGCACACTACTAAAACCTAAGATTCAGAAAAAAAAATCAACTCTCCAGAAAGGAAAAAAAGAAATAAAATTATAAAATTTTTGGAGGTTTATGCCTTAAACAAAGGATAATTCTGCCAGTGACTGCCAAAAATAAAATTTTCTTTCTTGATACCAGAGTCCTCATGGTTTTGGAAAACCTGGATATATAAGGGAATTTCAAAATTGTGATTTTAAGGCATTGAAAAGTTATGGAATTCAGTAGTCGAGAAAGGTCATGGAAGATTTGTCAATATTATGTCTTTCTTAGTCCAATATATATTTTTTTAAAGACCCTTAAAAATTATTCCAAAAAGGAAAATAAGAAATAACATGATAAATTTAGGGAGGTTAATGTTTAAAACAAGAACAACACAAAATATCCTAGATATTGTTTATCAACATATGTGCTACATCAGATCTGTATGTTTCAAAAGTATAAAAAGCTAATTTTGGGCAGGTTTGATTTAAAATAAAAAAAAATGGTGTAGTTTTCAGCAAGCTATTCCTGTAAGTATGCTTTTTTTCTTCTGAACTTTTCCTCTTAAACCTGTTTAAGATATAACCGAGATGTTGTCATGTTTAATTTCCATATATATAATTTCCATTTAATTTATTTTAAACTTTACTCTCCAAAACTCTCCTTTTATTTGTACGCATTTTTGTAAGTTCTATTTTGATACTAGAACTTGCACATTAGCACAAATTTCATATTCTTCAGCAATAAAGATAACAGAAACAATTGTAATCACCCCATTCGTGTGTCTGATTAATGGAAATTTTAAGAAAAATTACACTTGTCCATTATCTGTAAGACCAGATTGCAGAGGTTTCCAGAAAAGCCTCACTGGAGTGCCATTATTATGCTAACAAATTGTGCTGTCATTCTGTCTGTAGAAATGCCCCGAAGTCACTGCACTCAGAACATATCAGGGCTCATTTGTTAGATAAACAAGAAGGCAATTACTGAACTTTATTTTAACGACTTCTGGTACCCTCTGATCCTCACCACTGAATGTTTTTGTCGTATAAATGATGGTACACAAACCTAAATACCTATTTTTGCCTGGGACCATTAGAGAAGCCTTTCTTTAGCACTATTCTGAGGGGATTCATTTTATAAATGATGTTTAAGTTGCAATTATTAACAAATGATGTCTTGATGTGCTCATTATAGAAGTGCTGTGGATGAAATAATGAAATAAACAACACTTATATAGGTCTTGGTACATAATTACACCATTTTTACATTAAGTATATAATTAAGGGAAGGAATTACCAATTACCACCACCAGTAATTTTACTCACCTTTATAATGAAGCTGCACCAGGCAATGCAATGAGAAATTAAGCTTTAGTTACAGTATTCAGTGAAGGTCAGAATAAATGAGAAGTCTTGAAAAAAATTACAGACATTTCAATCCGTATGGGATTTGATTTCTCAGCGGACACCAGTGGTAAAAATTAGCTCCATAATTTTTTTGGGGAAAAACACTGGATTGAAGTACATCAGTGAAAGATGAATTTATCAGCCTCCTCAGGTCCCTCTCCAGCTTTTAAGTAAATTCACGTCCCTAAATGTGACTCATCGCTGTCTTTCACCAAACTTCTAACAAAGAGCCTGAAACCTGACGGCAGAGCTCGACTTGACATTTGCTCAACATTTACATTTTCCCCCCAAAAGAAATGACTCCTGTTCCTCCTAGATATTCACTCGTATGCTAACTGGGTTTGTTCAGTTTCACATTAACTGGATTAATTAGACAGTTGCAGATGTTTAGGAACGTCCCATTGAGCCCTACATCTGTCTAATTAGTGACTAATATGTGTGCTCTTTAGAGAGGAGCTGATTGCATTCAAATTAGAAACCCTGGGACGTTCTTCCATGGGTGACCGTGACCAGAGTTATTTTACTAACATTGAGATACTGTTATAGTTTTTATTAATACACTTTTAAAAAATAAATTGCGAACATTGTCCTAATAATTGTGCTAAGTAACACTACTTTTGTCAATTTGAATTTGCTTGTTCACTAAATACAAAATGCCTCATTTAGTTAATAAATTTAAGACAACAACAGATTTCTTGTTGAGCAAATTTTCATGTGGTAACACAATAAATTAATTTGTTGTTTTGATAGCCATGTATGTATGTATGCATGTATGTATGTATGTATGTATGTATGTATGTATGTATGTATGTATGTATGTATGTATAGGCCCCTATGAAAGCAGTTTTATTTTTTTCCAAATTCCGTTTTCGTTTCAATTTTTCTGGATTGCGCTTTTCTTTCAGTTGTAATTTTTCTGGACTCCTTTTTAACCCTTTCACACGTGAGTTTAAAATATTCTAGCTGAGCCCCCAGGGTGAGTTTTTTTAGGCAACCATTATTTTAGAATGTATTGCCATATTGTTTCCATGGCGACGCGTCATGCTTTTCATGTGACAACGCAGCCACAATGGCGCTGTATGACACATGGATCTCTTTTATTTAATTTTTCCTTTTTCTATTATTAAGATTCACAAACATACTCACTATATTATGAATTATCTGATATTCCGATTCTGAAATATGTGCAAGTAAATGTATTTGGTAGTTTAAACACTTTTATAATGACCGTGTTAGTTGATTTATACCGGGTGATGAAGACATAAAACATGAAAGTTAAAAAATTTAATTGTTTGGCCAATAAATTGGATTTTCTAGTCAAATTAAAACATGGAAGAAATATTGTGTGATTATTCCTTAAAAAAATTAAGTTTTATAAATTTTTCAACAGCAGTAGTATTAGTAGTATTACTGAATTCTACTGAATTATAGTAATATATTTCTACCACAATGTCTTCAAGTTAACTCTTATTTTGATGGGTTGCCATGAATACCAATGAAATGAAACAGCAAAATGCTCATGAAGTGTCTCAGTAGTTCTGGAGATGTTGTTCATGTATTTATGTCCTTATTTAGTGAGACGGCAGAAGTTGAAATCACTGTGAGCATCATGCGCTCCTCAGTTCAAAACCGCATGTCTACGCCATTCATTCACACCGAGACAAGCAGAACATGAACGATTTATATTTAAAATGCTTTTTTGTGGCTTAATATTTACAGATACTAGTCCATCAGGTGTTAGTTTTAGTTAACTCCACTAACCCTGAATGTGTGACTCCATTATGTTTATCCGTTGTCTTAATTCTCATTTTGTTTCTGTACTTTAGGTCATGCTCTTGGCTGACCTTGCTCTCAGAAAGCCTGTGGAAAACTGACATTTATGGCTATAAGTGCAGGGACTGCTAATGTTATGTTGGAGCTGATATGTGGCCGGTCCAGCGCTAAAGCTTGTGATTCCACCCTGAGCTCTTGGGAAATGTATTTTACCAAGTTGTCAACTTAGATTGAGTGCTCTGCCATTCGTGGCGGCTCTTAGCTCATCAAAGATTAAAGCGTCAGGCTGTTTAGTTACATAGAGCGGGACGTGTTCAGCAAGGACATATTGAAGCAGAACATGCATGTGTGTTTGTTTAGCTGACACGCATTGATGAGTGAATGCAGTGGAACGGCAAATAAAGCATTGCTTACCAGACTGATAAAAATGAATGGCAAAGAAGTGTCTTTTTTTATATAAATATATTTTTACCTTCCCCATCTTAATATGTAGAGACTACTGTATAGGTTGATTTCACCGAAAAGAAGAAACACGAGGGTTTATCAAGTTCAAGTTCAAGTTCAAGTCGCAAACTACCTCACAATACGATACACATCACAATACATGTCACGATTCAATACACTGCAATGCATGACAGTATCATAATTGGATTATGCTAACGGCTTGCTTCTTTTTTAATTGAACTGTGTGTATCCTCACTGCCCTTGTTCATATAATGTGGAATTAAATTTGTTTCCCTGCTTTAAATGATCATTGCTAGAGTTGAGATAGTAGATATAAGTTGCACAAGAAATGTCAGTAAGATTTTTATTTTGAAATAGTGTGTATTTTCTTTCGAAATAGCCTTGCTTTTGTCATTTGGCTTGACACAAGAAACAAATGCTCTCGATTAAAGTTTAATTTGCAGTGAACCTAGAATATTCCTTTAAGTGAACTGCAAATACTCATATTCACAATCTGTTGAACGTTTATTGTTCTGCTGAAAGATTGTAATATCTTATATTACTACTTTCATTTTTTATGGTTATTAAACCTGAAAAATGACCTCAGTGCGAATGAACCACTGCTGGCATTGTTCAGACGGTTGCCTTGCAGCTCTAAATGTCGGTGTATGTTCTTCACCGTGTGTGTGTGTGTGTGTGTGTCTCCTTTCATGTTTTATGTTTGTTAAGTCTACACATATGGCATTCCTCTAGGATTACAATGTTTTGTCAGTTGATAGCGATATCAAAATGCACCAAAGAATTCTTTTATGTGTTCGTCTTATGCTCCTCCTTTTCCGCCTGTGTTCAGCTCCCACTGTATGTCACCTGAAATCACTTAATGCGAGACATTTCCTTGCTGTTTGTGCTCTGATTCTGTCACACAGGCTCACGGCAGATACCTATCTGTGTGTTTGTGCATGTGTTTTGGACTTGTTTTGTTAACATTTTTTAAAAGCAAAAAGGCCACATTTTGGGTCACATCCAGGATTTTGTTGTCCTTCCAGGAACTGCAGTTATAATGTAATCTCTCATCATTATCTTTTTAATGGCTTGGCTGCTCTCTGTAAGTGCTTTTGCTCTTCTTCGGAGTAGAGCACATGTTGACTTCCCTTGGTTTAATCAAATCAGAATGACACTGGAGATGACATTAGACTCACTCCAATTAGTTCAGAAACAGGAAGGATTGTAGCCGAGGTACCAACAGGTGCGGGTTTGCTGAATTATGGAAATTGTTGGCAGAATGTTCAGCCCATAGAAAAGAAACGTCAGATCTCCTAAATCTCAATTCTTTCTCCTAGAGAGTGATTTGATTTAAATGAAGAGCAGATTGAGAAGCTAGTATTCTGATTTATGTTCTGGCAATTTTCTCTAAAACAGCTTTGAAACAATGTGGATTTTGAAATTAAAAACTTGAATAGTTGTTGTCTTTAGGGTTTCACAAGACATTGCAACATATTTGTAATGTTTACAGACTGGTTTCTTGTCCGTTTGAGTCAGAGATCACAATATGAACTCAAATACTTCTCATCACAATTTCCGAAACCAAATTTGGCTTATGTTATCTACATTTAAGTCACCGTGAAATCAAAATCCACCCTTTTCAAGTGTGAAAAAGTGTAATCGGCATGATTTTTATTTTGTTATTTTTTTTATATTGTATTTTATTTTATTTTTATTTTATATTTTATTTTATTTTTTCCCAGTCAGAAAAGTCATAAGTATTTACTTATTTATTTATTGGTGCATTTGTTTGTTTATTTATTTATTGTTCAAAGTCATTGATTGTTAAAAATCATGATATAATTGTTATTTGGGATGTGGGAACCCTTTATTCCACATTCCTGGACTTATTGTGCATGAACTTCTGTGAACTTCTTTCCAAATGAAAAAAAATGTTATGCAAAATTAAGTAAAATGGGTTGTGGACATCATTTTATGTTGACTTTAATGTTATAGCTTTATCATCTTATTCTTGGTCAATAATTGTCTCATTTGTGTCTATTTCTAAAGAATTGTAGGAGAAAAAGCTGATACTCGAACGAAGCACAACCGGGACCTGCATAAGTCTCCTGAGCTATGTAAGAGCGCTTTCCAGAGTGAACAGCCCGATTACTTGCAAAGTAGTAGTTATGAAAAGGAATGTTATTAAAGTGCATCCTTATGTAATGGTGTAAAAGTCAAAGAGTGCCGGACTCATCCCACACAGACGCACGCCTGCCTAGCAACACCTTTCTCCTGAGTGGAATCTCCTCTCTGGTTTCTAAAGGTGATGGCAGATGGTTGGCTACCCGGTGCTGCTAATTGACGATTACGTTGTGTTGAATTGATTAGAGCAGGGAAATATGAACTGCTTATGGAGCGAGTCCTGCTCTCTCCGGGGATTCTCCACGGCACTTCGCTGTCCTAGCTGAACTTTAAACACTGCAGAAAAAGAGGTTTTCATAAAGCTAGCTAATAGAGAGACACTTAATTGGCTGCTTGGAGGATCGTGGAGTAAAATTGAAGATGGCCAGCAGAAGTTGTATTCGTCATTCTCATCTGTACCATATTAGCTTGTTTACGGAATAGACCGTCACCAGCGGCAGCCTTACTTTAATATACACTATTCAAAAGGTCATAGCCTTTTTATTAGTAGATAGTTGCCATGGTTTCCACAGACCTCATCAAAGGAATTGGGTTCCCTGTGTTTATGGACGTGTCATGGCTTCGCTTTTTCAGATGAGTCAAAAATGACAAACCGAGGCCGAATAACTGTCATGACGTTCTTTTCCATTAACATTTCTTCATTCTTCTGAAGATGTGTGGATCACTGTTTTAAAACCATTTTATCTTCAGTTGTGACTGAAATCATGTTGTGAGTTTGCTGTCTGAATTGAATGTAGTGAGAGACTGGGAGCCATGAAATGATGTAATGGAAATAATGCATAGACAGAGAATAGTATCGTTCTAATGTGTTAACAGTGTGTAAATATTATAAAATTCTAAACTTATGAACATTATAGAATGTTTGATTCTTTAAAAGGACTGGCTCATATGAGTCATTTGTTCTGAATGAGATTACACTGGTTGCTCTAAATTTTTGATTCACTCCAAAGAACTGGTCCAAAAGAATCATTTATTTGCAATTTTATTTTCACTATTCTGACTGTGCGGTGTGTTTTGCTTTACTGAGAATAACCAGTTCATAAGAGCCGGCTGTGTGTGATTTGGATCACACTGTTTAGACAGTTATGTCCTCACAACCAGATGTTGTTAAATTGGATTTTTACAGTGATTGCACGGTAAATTTTGATTCACTAAAAAGAAGTGGTTCCTAAGAGCCTGTTGTTTGTGATTCAGACTACACTTTTGTTCCATGTTTTAGATTTACTAAAAAGAACCGGTTCAAAAGAGTCATTTGTAAGAACCATTTCTTTGTGATTTAGACTATACTGGTTGTAATATATAAATCTGAATCATGAAGAAGAACTGGTTCATAAGAGTCATTTATTTGCAAGTCGGGTGACACTGAAGAAGAACATTAAGAAGGATCTGTTCATAAGAGCCATTTGTTTGAAATTCGAACTACACTGGTTGTATGTTTTTGGTTCATTAAGAAAAATCATTTCCTAAGAGCCATTTGTTTGAGATTTGGACTATACAGGTTGTATGTTTTTGGTTCATTAAGAAGAACCAAGAGTAATTTTTTGTGAACTTTAATTTACTTTATAATATAGATAATTTATTAGGGCAAAAACTATTTTAGTACTGGAACCAGAAACATTAAAGGTGCCATAGAATCAGGGCTCTACGCTTTCTTTTCTTTTCAGGAGCGCTTGTGCTCCTAATTTAAATTTTTTTGGAGCACGGTCAAAAATCTAGGAGCACCTTCAAATCAATAATCAAAAATTCTGATCAAAAATTATCCTTCCCATTACAAGGTGATATTTGACTCCTTAAAGTGATTTACAGGGAATTTTGTTTTTACCTATGTAATGGCATTTTTCTAACTTTATTAAAAGTATGTCATCTTTTATGTCAAATTCAAAAAAATATATTAATAAGCTTTTTATAATTTCTAATTAAGACAACAGAATAAAAACAAGTAGAACAAGAAGTAGAATAAGATCAATAAATCAAATGAAATCAGTATTTAAGAAATAAATTTGTACTACAGAGGTGGCACAGAAGAACACAAGTGGCTTGTAGGTGTATTTTCAGATGTTTAATGAGGCTCAGAGGTTGCATAAGTGCAATTAAATTCATGTTGAGGTTAATATTTTAAATATGCAATTTTGAATGTAGAAATATTAAATGATTTAAATAACAGAAAAGATACTTTAAAAATGTAACTAAAACTGCCAGTAGGAGGCGGTATGTCACTGATTTTATCACTGAATCATTTATTCAATTGATTAGTTTGAACGGCTGATTCATTCAGGAATGAAGTACGTGACTGTCTTTATGAATGGGTAATTGAATCATTGACACACTAGATTCGTTTCAAAAACGAATCGTTCATTCATAAACGAAACACCGCTGCGTTTGAATGGAGATGCCCAGCGGCTCAGCTGGGACTTTGTTTGAAACGATTTTCGTTTATGAAATAGAGCAAAATAAGGCAATAGTGTTGTAGTCAGACAATATAAGTCACTTAATATTAACTTCTTGTTTAATGAACTGTTGTATTAAATCAATATCACATTTGCAAACTCCCTTAATAATCATTAAAACTGTCACTCATCTTAGTTCATCGCGATCTCACAAAACTCCATTATAATCAACGAAGCTCCTTACACTGCACAATGAATCTCTTGTTTACACCCTGTCTACACTTTTTTTGTTATAATGAGAGAATACGTCTGTGATACATTACTCAACGCTGCAAAAACACGTAAGTACGTTAGAAACCTTTAAAGCTCCCTCAGCACAAACACAAATATGCTGATCGGGTCGCACTGGTGCTCCTAGATATTTTTTCATAGTCGCACGCAGTAGTTTTCAGTCGCAAAACCCTTGGATGTCTCCCTAGAATGAAACGGTCTGTTATTGGATTATTTGGATAGGTCATGAATAGTGATGTTGAGCTCTGCTCTGATTGGCTGTTTCACAGTGCGGCTCAATGTTGAGCTCTGCTCCGATTGGCTGTTTCACAGTGCGGCTCAATGTTGAGCTCTGCTCTGATTGGCTGTTTCACAGTGCGGCTCATTTCATTAGCTCACAGGGAGGAAAATATATATTTCAATACTTTCTCGCGCAGTTATATCGTTGGATAATTATACTGTATATAAAATGCGGGCATCAGGGAGCCGCTATTAATATGCGGGGCACTGAAACTGCACGATCATTTTTTACGTTCGCTTTCGAGATTCCCAATCGCACAAACTCTGTTTATACTATGGAGCGGCAGTACTTACCACACATTTTATAAGATCAGATGCTTGTCAGTGGTGCTCAGGATCTGTAAATCATTCGCCATCATCCTCAGTCATCTCTCCTTACTCTGTTTATGTGGTAAGTGAAATCTTATGTACTGTAATGTAACAGGCTACAACTAGCAAGGAGCTAACCATGTCCCTTTAGTGGCTCGCGTTATTTTATTAGAACGCATTATTTGCTTTCCGTGCCTTTCTGAATACAGACACCAACCCATCCCTGCACTTCACATCCCCTGCACAGCCTGGAACATAACATTTATTTCCATGATTCCATGATTTGCTGTTGTCCTCGCTTGTTTCTTCACAATACCTGCAGAACTTCTGATGATTCGGCTGTGTAGGTTCGGCTGGCCTAGAACATGGGCGGGTATATGCAAATGTTGGGGGCGTAACTATTAGTGATCCAGACTGTTACATCACAGTCGGTGTTATGTTCTGATTCACCTATTTTCAGTGGTCTTTTTTATTCACAAGATTTGCATAAGAAGGAGGAAACAATGGTGTTTGAGGCTCACGGTATGTCATTTACATGTACAGAACTCTTATTATTCAACTATGCCAAGGTAAACACAGTTTTCCATTCTATGGCACCTTTAAAGTCCTCACGATTCCCAGACATCAAGCCTTGTTCGTTTTGTTCAACAATTCTCAGTTTTCTCTTACCTGAAACTCTTTATTTTCATTGTGTCAGCTCGTGCACCAGGTCACTTTAATCTTTCATTCCAGATGAAGTGTTTGATTTTTCAGAAAGAGGAGCGCATGTAGAACCAGAACAAACACAAGGATTAGAGCGATCGTTCACCGTAAAGCCCTCGCATCTCAATGAGGAAGTAACCCCCGCTCTCCGCATGTGACTTCTGCTCAGTGTTGGAGGCGCCATCAATTATGCTATTGGCTAATAGGAGTCTGTTAAGTTTGGCCTTCAGAAAGACTGCTGTATGGCTGAAGCGCTCTGCGTGGGAAACTGGATTAGCCATTAGGCTGCCAGCGCTTCAGATCGTTGCTCTTGTCAGCTGTAGGTGTTGTCAGGGCTCATGGAGATTTATGGGTAATCAGTCGTCTTTTTGGTTCGATGGAGAGCAGTGTGTTATTTATAATTGTAAATCTAGGATGTCTTTGGACTACGCTGAGTGAGAACTTTAATCGTTGTTGAGGTCTTTTTTGTGCATTATTGTATTAGAATACATTATTATTATTAATAATATAAACAAAAATATTTTGTTAATTCAAATTTTAATAATAATAATAATTGTTGTTGTTGTTAAGTTTAAATTAAACAAAATGAAAAAATTATAAAAATGTAATTAAATGATGATGGTGATTATTAAATTAAAGTAGATGTTACATATTTTATGTAAATTTAAAAAAGTATATAAAAGATATTATATGTAAATTTTCTTCTTGTGTAAGTTATTGTTCAATTTATTCAGTTTAATTGTGCAAATTTAATTCAGTGATTAAAGTAACAATAGTTAACAATTAATTCAGTTTAATTTAATATATCCAAATTAAACAAGATTAATAATAATAATAATAGTTGTAGTTGTTATTAATATTTGTTGTTATTAATAAAGTAATTTAAAATAAAATAATTACAATAAAATCACATTTTGTTTAGAAAATATTTTTTCCCCCACACTGTGGTTTGAATGTTGTGGGTATCCAGGCCGTGGATGGCAGCTTCAGAGTTCCTCTGGAATAAATATGAAACACCTACTCCTAGATACTCAAGCGCTTGATGGTGAAACATGTCAGAGAGGCACTCATTTCGAGGGTGCTATTTGGTAAAAATATGCATCCTCTCTGGTGCTCCTCGCACAGTGTTTTCATGATGATTTAGCCTGTGTTTACTTCCCTTTGAATTATCCTTAAGTTGGGCCAATGTTAGAGAGTGTTTAATGTTTTCTGGACATTTTCATTCCCCCAGTGAGTGGAATTACAGTGTATGTTCTTCTTCACTGGGCCGGGACCTCCTGGACTATCACTGGCCTGGGCTGCAAATGTCACGGGACACTGACTGTTAATGAATCACACCAACTCAACACTGTTAAGTACGAGAGAGGCATTTTAAAATATGCAAACCCATCAGATGCACCATTTCCAGCTCCCCGCGGATCATGCATATGTTAGCGCGGTTCCTTCATTCATATGCCGTTAGTCTCGGTTCAGAGCTGTAATGTGCCGTCTGCTTTGTTTTAAGGTGCAACAGTGTTGAAGTCAATTACAGAATAAAATTAAGCACTGTGTAGTCATAGCATTTCTCCGAGGTGACTCTGTGACCTTTGGAATTCACATGGGCATCTGTTAAATGTCTTTTAAGGTCACAACATTTGATGAATCATGGCTTTAATTTGACAAAGCTGTTTTTCATTTTGTCTTTCCAGCATTTTTCATATCCATCATTTTTTTGCATTTGAATGGAAAAGCACTTATGGCATTGAGAGCTGTGAAACAGTACATATTTGTGCAGGTGAAATGCAACGCCCTCTGTAACGCATGGTTATGACTTTCATACATATTCACGTTTCAGCAGATTGACTCTTAAATGATCTTAAATAACAGCATTCTCAATGTGAGTCATGGCTGGTGCACAGTAATTCTATGCCTGTGTTCAGAATACTAGCTTAGTATTTATTGAATACTGAGATTGAATTTACCATTTTACAGATTATTTTATTTAAAGTGTTTGGCAGATGCTTTATTTTTTGTATTTTTCCATGAGAATTAATCCCATGCGCTGAGTTATCAGTGCCATCACAATGTATATTAAATTATATTATCATAAAAAATTATATATATATATATATATATATATATATATATATATATATATATATATATATATATATATATATATATATATAATAATCTATAAAATGTTAAATATTGAAGTAGTAATTTGTTCTGGTTAATTCGTCAAACTGAATTGTTTGAAAGCAAGGATTAAATTATATTTCTAAATTTATATTTTAAATTGTTTTATTTACATTTTTAATCTATTCTTGTCTAGAAATGTCTTAACATTCAGCAGTCTCATCTAATAAGAATTTAATGAAATGTTAAATATCGCAGCAGTATTTTATTCTGGTTATTTTTTATTTAATAGTTTGAAATCAAAGTTTTAATTAAATTGAAAAAAAAAATTTTGGGTAAAATTTTATTTTACATTTTTATTCTAATTTAGGTTTTACCTTTTTTTTTTTTTTTTTTAGTTTTATTAAATAAAATGATTCTATAGTCTGATCAAACAAGAAGACAATAATAAAATGTTAAGTGTTGCAGCAGTAAAAAAAAATCTGGTTAATTTGTCAAATTGAATAGTTTGAAATCAATATAATCAATATTTCTAAATTATATTCGATTTTTTTTTATTTCTATTTTGCATTTTAATCTAATTTTGCGTAAATATGTCTTAACATTTGGCATTGAATAAAATGTCAATAATGAAATGTCAAATATTCCAGCAGTCATTTATTCTGGTTAATTTTTCAAATGGAAAAGGTTGACTTTAGTGCACTGAATTACGGTATACAGTTCACCAATGCAGTGTACTCTGTGTACTTCACATTTTACAAAATGTAGTATGTAATTTGAGTATTCTGTGCATGATGAAGATGTACAGCATACTGAACGTACTAGCCTACAACATGCTAACATACTATTGCTGAATATCCAGTATGCAGCGACAGTAGTATAACCTCCTAGCGGTAGAATTCCCAGCATTCACAGCACAGATAAATGAGCGCTGTGTCATGGTGATTGAAACGCACCAGGCTAGAAAATAAACTCTGCATAGGCCTTGAAGATTAAGATGGATGGTCACATTCTGCTGCCCGCTGGTTAATGAGATGCTAAAGTTTGTGCTAACTAACTGAAGCCGAGGCATGCATCACGACAGAATAAAATTACAGAGAAGTTTTATTTGCGTTACAGGCAAGCGCTTTGTATCTTATTACAGACTCAAATCACATGGGCTGTATTTGCAGGCTATGAAAGAGAAAGAAATGCAGAGGTTTTGTGTGAAATTAAATTTGGTGCGGCAAAGGTGATCCGTTTATGTGATGCAAAGCCTTTATCACACAGGCAGGGGAGCTGAGGAAGGACAAAAACGCAGGCTAAATGACAACAGCACTAAGTGCCCTCTCCTCTCCAGCCATCTGTATGTCTCTTAAACTCCTTTTGAGGTCAAACGCTCCAGGGCTTGCGCAACACGCTGCCCCTGTATGGGAGAGTATCCCAGAATATCAATGCTGCGTTCACACGTTGCATTCACAGAGATTTTGATATGAAGGTCGGCCAAATTATATTGCACATTTGACAAGATCATCCCATCTGAATGACCTCATACCCAATCTTGTGGGAAAACTTGACTATTTTACGAGGTGGTGGTTTTGTATGAATTTGTTTGATATGATTGTAAATATTCATTCAATTTGGCCACTAATTTGCCAAAACCTAAAATAGTTAGGTTTTGAATCAAATTCCAGTTTGATTCTTGATTTGAATTTAATTTCAATTTGAAAATAAATTCATATGATTGTAATTTTTAACTAGAACATTTTCAAACATTAAAAATTTTGCCTTCATGAAAGTTTTGAAAAACTTGAACCTTGACATTTAAATTTTTTTAGACCTTATAGAAATTTGTTTTCATATTTCATTGTATGTTACATTATATTTAATATAATACATTTTATGGACCAGGTTGAAAGAACACTTTATTACATTACCTGCATTGAATTTCCTTGAATTGCAGTTCTACAAATTGCTCTTCCTGTCATTCCAATTCAACTTCCTGTCTGTTGTTTTTGATTCAGTTAAAATTCCAACTCATCCCATAGGCTGCATCTGTGAATCACATACCCTCTGAGTAGATAAAACGTTTAAAAAAATATATGTTCTATATAGAATGAATGTGTGAAGTATGAATGTAATCTGGACGTATACATTCATCATAACCTACCTGCGTCAGTTGTGTGTCCATTGGATGTACACTTCAGAATTTCACCCCAAAGAGTTGGTCATCTGGGCATGCTATTTTAGTAATACTGTGTATTAAGACATTACTCTGTTCACATACTGTTTTTAGCCCACTATATAACTGCGAAGTATGGAATTTTGGATCAAAGGAGAGACTAAAGCCATATATACTGAATATACTGATAAGAAACCACTAACCAATCACCCAATAACATCTTAGCAACACTATAAAACACTTGGAACCCATTAGCAACTGTATAGCAATGCTCTGACAACCACTCACGGCACTTAAGCATTGTGGAATTGAGTTTTGCATGGACAATTACCACAGAAAATCTAAAAATCTAGTACATCCAGTGCATTTTTTTTTCTGTGTGCGAACTTGTCAGTGGCTTTGGAGGCGTTTCAAATCCAAGCACTTACATTTGACCATAAAATGTTGCCCGTGATTCAATAGCAGATGGTCAGTATGCATGCTGCCATTTGAAGAGTAAACCTCTAAGTGCCTCCAGCCTCACAGATCTGTATTTTGATCATGTACTTGTATATTGCTGAATCATTTAAGACAATCCTGTGGGCCAATTACTGGTGAATTGAATCAAGGCGAGAGCAGCTTTGAGATCAGGGTGCTTTGAGCAAAATGCAAGAGCCGAGCCGCCTAGGTTATTTATGCAAATATAGCACCGCAGCCGTCACATGCACTCGACTGTTTGTTGTTGTCGGTGTCTTGCATTACGGTGGGCAGACAGGCTGGTTTTTCAGCGTGCTTGACCACAAGGGTCCAATTTTCCTTATAACTCACTGTGATTGCATGAAAACACAGGCTTTGCAATAAGAAACTGAAGCCACAAGTAACTACAGCTCTGCTGACTGTCGCTGTTTGAGGCCATTTTTGTCCCCGCTGTTGGTCTGAATGAGTGTTTGTACTACAGAAAGCGATGAAAACAATTATCTTCAGTTTGGTGTGCTTGTGAAGTAAGGGCTTTTCTGAAGCAGTATGATTTTGGTTGTACTGTCGAGCACAGCAGAAATGTGCCCGCAGCATTTCATCCCCTGCACAGATTGTGTGGGTAGGACAAGCTATATAATTTCTTCATCTGAGTAAGTGCAGTTGCCAACACTTGGTGTTACCTCATAACAAAATCACATCCAAATGCCTGAGCAGGCTTATTGGCATGGATTCCTCATCTTATCTGTATGTGCATACTGGAACCTGGCTTCATTCATTCTGCATGGCTTCTGAAGCGCGTTTCATTACAATGCTTTGGTTCGATGCCAGTTTCCAGGTTCAGTGGTGACCCTCGTCCTGGCTAACGGATTTATTTAACGCAACAAGTTTATGTTGTAAAAAAAAATATTGTTGTGTGTCACAAACGTCAATGACACTTGTCATCCAATCAGTGCTGTTATTGTTAACTAAAGCTAAAACTATTATGAATCTTGATTGCAATTTGAAATAACATAAAAAACGAAATGTAAATATTATGTGAAAAACGTTCTAAATTTTATATACATATATATATATTATGCAGTCATGGCCAAAAATATCGGCACCCTTGGTAAATATGATCAAAGAAGGCTGTGAAAATTAATCTGCATTGTTAATCCTTTTGATCTTTTATTAAAAAAAAATCACAAAAATCTAACCTTTCATTGGATAATAAGAATTTAAAATGGGGGGAAATATCATTATGAAATAAATGTTTTTCTCAAATACATGTTGGACACAATTACTGGTACCCCTAGAAATTCTTATGAGTAAAATATCTCTGAAGTATATTCCCATTCATATTCACAATTTTGAGCACTCCAGGGTGATTATGAACATGAAATTATCCAGCCATGGCTTCCTGTTTCACAGAAATATAAATAGGAGGGAAAACAAAGCCCAAATTCCTTTAATCATCCATCACAATGAGAAAAACAAAAGAATATATTTCTGATGTGCAGCAAAAGATAATTGAGCTTCACAAATTAGTGAAGTGGCTTTAAGAAAAGAGCTAGAGCAGTGAAAATTCCCATTTCCACCATCAGGGCAATAATAAAGAACTTCCAATCAACAGAAAATGTTATGAATCTGCCTGGAAGAGGACGTGTGTCTATATCGTCCTAATGCACGGCGAGGAGGAGAATTTGAGTGAATAAAGACTCTCCAAGGATCCAGCTGGAGAATTGCAGAAAATAGTTGAGTTTCGGGGTCAGAAAACCTTAAAAAAAAATTGTCAAACAGCACCTACATCACCACATGTTGTTCGGGAGGGTTTCAAGAAAAATTCTCCTCACTCATCCAAAAACAAACTCCAGCAAATTCAGTTATCAGACATGACTGGAACTTCAAATGGGACTGGCTTCTATGGTCAGATGAAACTAAAAAATGATCTTTTAGCAGCAAACACTCAAGATGGGTTTGGTGAACACAGGGATAAAAAGTACCCCATGTGTACAATGAAATATACTGCTGTATTTTTGATGTTGTGGGCCTATATTTCTGCTGGAGGTCCTGGACATCTTGTTTAGACACATGGCATCATGGATTCTATCAAATACCAACAGATAAAAAATCAATAAGTGACTGACTCTAGGGCTGCCACTAATGACTATTTTTATTTTGATTAATCTATCGACTAATTTATCGATTAATCTAAACGATTAATTTCCCACAAAAAAATGAACAATTTTACTTAAGAATATTTTATTAAACCAAATTAAATCCAAATTTCTATGAAATCCTGTTTTAAAGCAAAAGTAAAGTGCAACAGAGTGCAAGAAGCAAGTGTCCATCTCATAGTCCAAATCACTGAAATCAAAGTTCAGTATTACATTTACATTTATGCATTTATCAGACGCTTTTATCGAAAGCGACTTACATTGTATTCAAGTTACAGTTTTACATTTGATCAGCTCTTGCTTTCCCTGGGAATCGAACCCATGATCTTGGCGTTGCTAGCGCCATGCTCTACCATTTGAGCTACAGGAAAGCCTTGTGTAAGTATTATAGTGTAAGAATGACAACATATCCACGTGTTCTAGTCTAATAATAAAATTATAATCAGTATTTTAAATAAAGGAATATTTACCAGAAATATTATTTACCAGAATTTATTTAGGAGAAAAATACAAATGTGCAGTATTTCTGAAAAAAAAAAAAAAAAAAAAAAAAAAACTTTTTTTTAACATAAAATCAATTAATTGGAGATGCTTTTGATTATTAAAATTTAATGGAACCATTAAAATGGAATCCAGAAAATAATGGAAAACAGAATTTGGTAAAGATAAAACTGTAAAACTCAATTAATTAGACAGGCTTTTTTATTAATACAATTTAATTTAACCATTAAAACAGAGTATAGAAAAATGAAAATGGAAAAAACTGAATTTGGAAATAAAACGGAATTTCATAGGGCCCTATAATTATAATATTTTTGTTTTTGTGGTAATAAAAATAGATGTAAGTGAACAATAGCTTTTAAAATGACTTAAAATACATATATAATAGCAATGATGCAATAATAATTAGTTCAAATAAAGCATCAAAAGCAAGAAATCATATGGTTTTATTGAACAAAACTGTTAAAATACATAATGTATTATAAACAATAGAGCTAATGTAGATTATTTTTAAATATTACTGCACGATCTAATCCTTGTTTAATATTGACCAAGCACCATTTAATTCAAATGTCCACTTAATCTTTAATATTTGGTCATTTCTTTAGGACAGAAATGCTATAGCCACTGTAATTAAATGAATATGTGGACATCAAAACGTGTAAACTCAGAGTGAGGGTTTGAGCTTTTATTTTGAAATCGCGATGTATTCTCCTGTGTTGCTTAGGTTTATAAATGGTTTACCTTACACATCTGATGAAATGGCGCATGTTGCGTTCCCAGATGAACGTTATAATAAACCCAAACTCACAACAACATGCAGAGATGGAGTTTGTTTAAGATGCTCCACATGTAAATGATAAGTTTCTGTGGAACTACTGTGAACAGAGCCGCTGTGAGACGCACGTACTTAACCTACACGCATGTAAATAATTAAAGCGCATATACTGTATTAGAACTGCATCGCATATAATTATTTAATTAAATCATAGCTTTGGGAATTCACAATTATGCTTAATTATGATTTTAAATGGGTTTAATATCATGCAGCCTTGGAAAATAGTCTAATAATGTGTTTTATGGATTCTCGTCGGTGAAATGCGGCACTTCCGGTATTTTGCCGGTTAGTCGACACCAGCAAAATGAAGTCGATGATTTTTCAAAATCGACTAGTCGACTAAAATCGATGAATCGCGACAGCTCTAACTGACTCTGTTAGAAATCTTATAATGGGACATGTTTGGATCTTCCAACCATACAATAATCCAAAAACAAACCTCAAAAACAACACAAAAATGGGTCACTGAGCACAAAACCAAGCTTCTGCTATGGTCTTTCCAGTCCTCTGACCTGAACCCTGTAGAGAATGAGTGATGAACTGAAGAGAAGAAGCACCGTCATGGAGCTGTGAATCTGAAGGATCTGGAGAGATTCTGGATGAAGGAATGGTCTCTGATCTCTTGTCAGGTGTTCTCTAACCTCATCAGGCATTATAGGAGAACATTTAGAGCTGTTAAACTGACAAATGGAGGTTTAAAAAAGTATTGAATAAAAGGGTGCCGTTAATTGTGGCCGATGTGTATTAGAGAAAAACATTTATTTCATAATGATATTTCCCCCCATTTTAAATTCTTGTTATCCACTGAAAGGTTAGTTTTTTTGTGATTTTTTTTTAATAAAAGATCAAAAGGATTAACAATGCAGATTCATTTTCACAGCCTTCTTTGATCATATTTACCAAGGGTGCCGGTATTTTTGGCCATGACTGTGTATATATATATATATATATGTATGTATATATGTGTGTGTGTGTGTGTGTGTGTGTGTGTGTGTGTATAAGAACTATAAATTATTACATAATTAATAAATTATAATAATTACAACAGCACATAACAAAATTACAAAATTTAAAGTAAAATTAAAATGGAAATTGAAAATATAAAAATATTAATAAATACAAAAAAAATGCATCCATAAATAATAAATAATGGAAAACAAAAATCACCCAGCAACCATTAATGAGGTTGCAACCATACAATAATCAAAAGTAATAAAATTATTACTTTTAATAATTTATTATT
Source organism: Schizothorax lantsangensis (assembly GCA_027422415.1). Classification (NCBI taxonomy): domain Eukaryota; kingdom Metazoa; phylum Chordata; class Actinopteri; order Cypriniformes; family Cyprinidae; genus Schizothorax; species Schizothorax lantsangensis. The sequence goes on along the minus strand of CM049856.1, from coordinate 25,260,204 downwards.
ACTTGAATTAATTAATAATTAATTAATTAATTTATAATTCAGGACTTTTTTTTGAAAGAGTGATTGCTCTATGACTTGTTCAGGCTACCTACTTACCTAATACCTTCAGAAATATTATTCTATATAAATATTATGTAATTACAATGTAAGCTTATGTTGGAATGTTTTTGGTTAGTTGTAGAAAGCAGCATTTCTAGACTGCTTTTCTGCAGACATGGAGATGCTTGGTAGACAGCTCAGTAGTTTTTGAAACACAGCCCACGGGTCATTTCTCATAATTGTGGTTATTTTAATTCCAAGAAGCTCCAGAGGAGTTCTAGGACAGGCGGTTTGGAGCCAAATGGGCTTCATATAAATCATGTATGAACGCAGAGTCGCTCTGTTTCAGCTTTCTCAGCAAAGGAGTCCAAAAATGTCTGATACAGATGTCTCAGACTTCTGCAGCCTCTGTTTAGATACGTTAGAACCGGCGACCGCTTCCAGCTCCAAACGGCAGGACCTTTCGCACGTGCTTTTACAGGTGTAAGGCACATTTCATTCACAGATGGTGTCATGAAGCACGTGAAAGCGATTGCAGGACACAAATGAGATCTCACACCAGGGAGAACGCTACGCTACTGCAGCTGAGAAAAAGATGTGAGAGAATGAGACGTTTCTGCCACAGTCAGCAACACACAGGCCTCGATTCCCTCCCCTCATCCTCTTCAGCTGGACTGAAGTTGGCAGGAAATAGATTAGTTTGAATCCAGCCTCATTTCATCCCGGCCAATCACCTGGCTCATGTTGCCTTTTCAAATGAAGGTAAACGCTGAGCGGTTTGCATACTAATCACCCTCAGCTCGGTTTCTGCTTTGGGTTTTGCAATCTGTCAAGATCTCAGTTGTTTTTTATCATTTTTTGCCGTATTCTACACTTTTAAGTAGGTCTGTTGCACATTTTAAATTTGAATTTACATTCAAAAAACAGTCATCAGATACTTTCTTTAACTTCAAGAAATTATGGCAGAAATGTATTGCTGCTGTATAGTAAAATATTCTTCCCAAAGTAATAATAACAATAATAGTTTATTAAAACATAATTTTCAAGGCATATCGCAATACGCAATAATTTTTGCAGCATTTTGTTTGCTAAAAAATAAAAGCAATTATTCACACTTTTATTACTTTTGGTTACATTCTAAAAGATAACTTAAATAGTTAAAGTTGTATGCATTCTAGAGCTGCACGATTCTGGATAAATTGAGAATCACAATTTTTTTTCTCAAATAGAGATCACGATTCTCCCACGATTCTGAACTAAACAAAATAATGTGTGACAAAATATTAATTGCTGCAGTCTATTTAAAAGTGTTTAATTTAAATGAATTATTAAACATTTTAATATATAACACAGTATGGCCAGGTTTCACAGACGGGGCTTAGACTAAGCCAGGATTAGATCATAGTTCAATTAAGACATTTAAGCAATTTTTATAAACATGCTTAGAAAAAACCATTACTGGTGTGCATCTTGAGACAAAACAAAGGCACTGATATATTTTTGGACTCAGTGAAGCAAGTTTCTTTCAGTTGAAACAGCTCAGATTTGCATTTTTGACTAGGCTTAAGCCTTGTCTGTGAAACCCGGGGTATATGTATTTAAAATATAGTGTATTTAATACACAAAAACTTTTAGACTTAAAATGATGAAAAATTGGTTTGTATTAATGATTCAATGACTCACTCATACCTCACTTGTTTCATTAATGGATGAATCAGTGTTTTTGAACGAATCTCGAATGAATGATTCAATAACAAATACATTTTTTAACAGTCACTTGCACGAATGATGCAATCGACACAAACGTTATTTGAAGCGCCAGTTGCTTTCAAAAGATGAGTGGCTCTATTTTGATCGCTACCATAGACATCAATGTTTGTAGCCGAACTATAAACTTTTATCCCAGTATTTCTATGAATGACTGTAAGACAGAAATAATACTGTGTAGTTGAAAAGACTGTTTGTGAAGCTTTTTCTTACCTAAACATGTTAACTGTCTGCTCTCTGGATCAGCAGCAGCGCGAATGCAGATTTGAATGTTCCGGTATGATTTTTTCAAAGTTTTAATAGACACGGGCGAATCGTTGTCATTCAGAAATTAGATCGTGTGGGTATTTGAATCGAGATCGCGATCTTTTAACGATTAATCGTGCAGCTCTAATGCATTCATTTCATTTATACCATTTTGGGTAATAATTTTTGTTTTAAATCATAAAGCATAGCTTCCATAAAATTTGAAACAGACAGCACAGAATTTCTGAAAAAATAAAACACATTTTATATAGGGCATTGTTATTGTTAATTATAATAAATTATTAAATTGTTAGAGGTTTAGGAATTAAGTTGAATAGACATATTTTTTGATTATTAAAAGTTAAACCATTTAAGTTGAATCCAGAAAATTTATATGGAGAATGCAACATTTGATATTTCATATTTTGCCGGCTTTGACTGTATTGACCAGGTTGTTGAATAGATGTTGATGTTAAAAGTTTTTTTTTTTTACAGCAATGCCATAGAAGAACAATTTTGGTTCCCAAAGAACCATTTGGTGAACAATTCTTAAAATAACCATTTTTTATTTAGTATAAAGAACATTTTAATAATCTAAAAAACAAAAAACAAATTCCACTATAAAGATCCTTTTGTGAAATGGAAAGATTCCGAGGATGTTAAAAGTTCTTTATTGAACCATAGATGCCAATAAAGAACCTTTATTTTTAGGTGTAGTTTGAATAAATGTTCTGGGTGAACTGGGAAACTTTGCATTTGTGAATATATCCACATAGTACACCAAACTCTACAAAAGAGCAAAAAAAATCAGTTTTTCATGATATGACCCTTTTAAAGCGTGAAATGACAGAAGTGTGAATTGGGACTCTTGTACTGGGGACTGAAACGCATCTCTTGGTAACAGACCAGAGAGCCTTTATGTCTCATAGTCTTAGTCAAACTTGCAGCCGAGGGAGGAATAGAAGGCACTAAAGTGTTTATTATTATTTGCTAACCATCTGCAGGAGAACTCCACGGCTCCTGACCACTGCGTGTCACAGACCTCTGCCGCACGTCTTATTCTGGAGGACAGGAAAAGTGGCTGCTTTACACTTTATTTCAAGTGGACGTGACCTGCTTTCCTCGTGTTTCCTGATGCTTTTAAACATTCACTTTCAGAAGTGACTTCACTGTGAAAAAAGCTTCACTTCACTGTTTTTTTTTTTATCAAATAAATGCTGCCTTAATGAACATAAGAGACGACTTTTAAAAATCTTCCCAATCCTAAACTTTATTGACCAGGAGGTTTTGGTCATTTTTAGGTTAGGGACCCCTCAAGGTGGCATTGCGTTTTAAGCCTGGCCTAACATGCATATAATGACACATTAATTTGTTTATATGCTGCTTTTGATGCTTGCATCAAATGTAATGATTTAAAGCAATTAAAATGATCATTATTGATTTATGTTCATAAGCTTTGATATGTTTAAAGCAGAGCATTGGCGTAGATGTAAATTGAATACAATTAATCAATATATTGAAGGAAGAAATGGACAGAGTAATGGATTGTTAAAACAGCTGATGGTTGCAGCTTTGAGATGCACTGCATAGCCAGCACAAAGATCTATAGGAAAGCGGGGAATCAGACAGATAAATGCAAATGAGCTGAAATCAAGTCAGTGCGCTCCCGCAGTGCCGTGCTGGAGCTTTACACCTGCGCTTCATTCTCAAGTTTCTCACAGGATGCTCTTAATTGTGATTTACAAAATGTGCATTGTGGTCTAAAGGGGACTCAGGAAATGAGTTTTCTGATTTAATCCACACAGATGACAAATTGGTATTGACGTATGTTATATGATATGACACTGTTGATTATGAATAACTTACACAGAAACAAGCACATTTTTTTAAGCAACAGCATTTTTTGCTCCAGAGACATCTGTGAAAAAGAGAAAAGCTTAATATTCATTTATGAATATTAGTGTGTGTGTGTGTGTGTGTTTTGATTTACAACTGGTGCTCCCAATGTGCACCATAAAAATTAATGATTTAAGGAGCAACACAACTCATGAGCGGAAGGGCTGCAACATCCTTCCTGGTTTTAAAGGATCCTTATACATGCAATATACAGACAAGATGAGAAGAAAATGTACAGAGTTCCCCTCAGAAATACATTCATATAAACCCCCACTCCCAATTAAAAAAATTTTGCATATATATATATATTTTTGATCGTAAGAGTTTGATGTACTATGTAGATTTACTCTTAGAGTTTCACTGTCCACACAGATGGACTAATTTCCCTATTATAAAGCAAATTGGTAAAAAAAGAATTGATCAAAGTGGGTGAAGATAAAAACTGTAAGTTAAGAACAAAGATACACATTACAAATACACATAATATACAAATAAAATAATTAACTATGTTGACTGTGCAGTGTAGTTTGTATTTCTTTCTCTTTGTGTTTTGTTGCATTAAAGAATAACAATTTTTTCGTGTACTGTTGATTAGTTTCTTTCTTCTGCTGAATAACTATTAAGCTACACAGTATTTTTTTTTTCCTACAATCAAAAGCAACTGTTACCCACATTCTCATTTTTTCAGCACATAAGCAGGTTTGGGAACATGTGAGTGAGTAAATAATCAAATTAAATTTTTATTCTTTATTTTTTGCTCTTCAGCTTCTAATATAAAAATCCGTTCCTCTCAGCAAAGCATAAATTTCTGGATTTGCTCAAAAAAAAGAGAGGCGCTGTTAAAGAGTTCGCGCGCTTCATGATCTGAAAAAGCGCCCAATGATGTCCATTTAAAACACATAATATTCTTTTGTGATTGTGAATAAGTGATCATATTGTAAACATGTGGCGTTGCCTACAGACGGCGCGGCACCAGAACTACAGATAGATACTACAATATTTCTTCAAAAGCAGTGTGACATTTTTATGTGTGTGTGTGTGTCGCACAAATGCTCCCAAATATATCGCACAGATATATATATATATATATATATTAGTGGTGTCAAAATTAGCGCGTTAACGCAGGAGATTAATTTTTTCAGTTAAAAATATTTAACACAATTAACGCAGGGGCGGGGCTAGGGTTGGACACCACATTCACAACTGCTGCCTCGGTCTCTTTTTTCTTGAAAAGGATTGCATTTATTTAGATGCAGAACGTCTTTATGACCACATCAAACTGCAGATGTTTCAGGATTTGTATTCTTCAAATACACGCACAAAGGTGCCGGCGCGCACTGTAGCCTGTATCATTTCATATCAAACAGTGAAGGAAACTACGTACATGAAATGTATAGAGATGGGTAAAGAGAGTTGTGAGAAAATAAGATGCATGTCAGATCCGTGTCACTTTCAGCAGCAGCAGCTTTTAAAGCAATAGCAGGCAAATAAGCTAATAACCAGCTGCTGTGATGTCTATTAATCCAAGAACAAGAGAAAAAAGAGGAAATCAATAACTTTTATAGCTTTAAGGGGTTCATCTATATTTAATTTAGAATTTAGTGTTTGGTAACTATTCATTTTCTGTATATTTCTGCTGAAGGGCACAGGTAGCTAAATATGTCATTTATTATAATGGGTTCGTGTAAAGATTGTTTTAAGTTCACTTAAATTAGAAGTTAAGGCTAATAAATGTTAAAATTGATAGCTGGCATTATACTGTAATGCTGAATGGCTACAGTCAATGGTTAAATATTAAGGGGGAAAAACTATTTTATAGAGACATCAGTAGTATTGATATCAGTGATGCTGGCCTTCAATCATAAAAAAGATGCCATTAAAGAAATATAAAAAATGTTTTGTCTTTATGTTGTTTGTACATTGTACATTTGAAGATTGAATGTGAAATTATAGCAATATAAAAGTATATTTAAAAACTTTAATGTTAGGTGGGATTAATCGCGATTAATTTTTTGAAAAAAATGCGATTAATTAGTTAATGTTTTTTAATCGATTGACAGCACTATATATATATATATATATATATATATATATATATATATATATATATATATATATATATATATATATGTGTATGTATGAGAGAAACCTTAAAGGTACAGTACGCATAGTATAGTAAATTTGTATAGAAGCCTTAAATGTACTGTAAACACACACACACACACACACAGGTAGATAGCTATTTGTAATACTAGGAGTTTTATACAGGCTGAGAAATAGTCTTGGAAATCTGCTATATGAAATGTTATACTATCATTATATGTTATACTATCATTATAAGTGAAATTCAAGGGAGAAAAAGTGTTGAGTCAGTTTTTAAGAGAATAGCTGGGAGAGCACGGCGCTACAGACCTTTTACAACCACATCTGTGGTTAGACGTCTTTGTCAGTGTTGAAAACAATAAAAACAAGCTCAATGTCTCTAGCTCACGTCTCTGCGGTCTGAACTGCGTAGCATCTTCTCTTTTGTGCACCGCTGGGAGAAAAAGCAGCTAATTGAGTCGGAGCTGCAGGAAAAGGTGGACAGTATGTGTATGGAGGGGGTTGTGCACGACGTGGCAGCTTACGCTCGTTTTCTTCCCAGGGGAGAAGTGTGTGAGTGTAGGGCACTCTGAGAGGAAGTGAATGCTTCCAGCTGTAATGCTCTTCATGGCTAAAAAGGCCCGAGGTGCTCTTCCTTCAGAGTTGAAGGTCAGACACCACATCCTAGTGACCCATGCGGCCACCTTCACACAGAGAGAGAGAGAGAGAAAGAAACAGAATGAAAGGGAAAACAAAGGGAGCGAAATGTGTAGAGCTGGGCCTTTACTACAAGTTATGTAGAAAGTAATATATAAGTGTAGACAGAATGTACAAATAATGGGTCAGGATTGACTGATTTTTATTCTTGCTTCCAGTTTCTCTGTCATATTGGAAATGGATGTCATGTTGAATCCAGTCGAATGCATTTCGTTGTGGGATATAGTCTTCCGTGCAGTGTGGCTTTGGTTTGTGCATATTGTATGCATACTGCAAAATAGTAGCAGTAGCATGATATTATACCTTTCTGAACATAGCTTTCCTAGTTGTTACATCATCTGTGTACTGCTGTTCAGATAGTGAGTATGTAACATGATGGCTGGAGTCCACAGCAGCCTGAATGTGGCTGCAAATTCAAACTGACACCTATAATGAGCGGCTCTTTGGCTCGGTTTTAAATGTTTTCTGTATATTCCTCAGGCCTCACATTTGAATTTCACTGCCACTCTTGATCAAGGCAAATAGAGGTGCCCCTGATAGTAATTGAATGGTATTATGCTGATGTGCAATAATGACGTTTTTGCTTCTCAGAGCCGAATTTTGCCATCCAGCAGAGCAGGGGATTCATCTCTAGAGCTTTAACTCATGTTTTTATGCTTTTACATGAAAACGTCAAGCATAAAGCAGGCATGTTCATGCCATCACGACACACTTTCCAGAGGTATGTCTCATTTACATTTCATGCAATATCCATGAGGTTGATATGTGCCCTACATTTCTGGTCCTGTTGATGTGTGCATGTTCAGAATGGAATACTAGTATACTGTATACACTGTATACTGTGCACTATTTTATGCAATGATGAAAGTTTCAAACAGAACTACAGTATGCTACACTATAACTTGACCTCATGATGCATGTTTAATTTGGGAAGTGGCATTCACTTGATTCCTAATAATCAAATAGTGTTGCATTTTTAAACCAGTTTTGTGTAAAAATGTAATGTTATGTTAAATATCAAAGTTAATATCTCTTGCATTTATTTGTCAAACTGGAAATGAAATATAAATTCAAATGCATTGCATTATGGGCTACAGTGATCCATATGATTTCATGTGGTTGTATATTTTGGTAACATAAATGCACTAGTTCACAACAGTATACTGTACACAGTATACATACTGCATGCTATGTTTTCTGAAAAATAGTATGCCATTCTGAACTTTCTCACGCTGATCATTATAGATGTTGGATTTCATCTAGTATAGATTCTAGTGTTCTTTCAGTTAAAGGAACAGTTCACCCAAAAATTAAAAATTGATGAAAATGTACTCATCCTCACACTATCTAAGATGTAGATGAGTTTGCTCACAAATGGATCCTCTGCAATGAATGGGTGCCATCAGAAAGAGAGTCCAAACAGCAGATAAAAACATCACAATAATCCACAAGTAATCCACACCACTCCAGTCCATCAGGTAATGTCTTGTGAAGCAAAAAATTAGTGTGTTTGTTATCAGCAAATCCACAATTAAGATGTTTTAACTTCAAACCATTGCTTCCGGCTAAAAGTACGAGGCCTCTATCCATAATATTGCTTTCTGCAGTGAAAAAGTCCTCTTGTCTGAATCAGGAGAGAAATATGCACAGATCAAGCACCATTTATAAGTGAAAACAGTCCAAAACAGTTGTAAACAAATATGTGGATGGATTTTGATATGAAAGTACAACAGGAGACAGACTTTTCACTGGAGGAAGCATTATTATTGGTTTTGGACTTGTATTTTGGCCAGAAGTGATAGTTTAAATTTAAAATGACTTGTGATGGATTTGTTTCTTACAAACACGCAGCTTTTGGCTTCACAGGATATTTACTGATGGACTGGAGTGGTGTGGATTACTTGTGGATTATTGTGATGTTTGTATCAACTGTTTGGACTCTCATTCTGACGGCATCAATTCACTGCATCTTAAACGTTTCAGACTGCGTCTTTGACGGCCTGAGGGCGAGTCAATTTTCAGCAAATGTTCATTTTTGGGATTCTTCTAATTAAGCCTGATGTGCATTTCTGCTGTGGTTGCATAAGTAAACCGCACTGCCTCATGTTCTCGCCTGTGGTTTTTGAAGCTCATTGAAGCTCATTTATTCATGCATATGCAGAAGAAAACATCTAAATTCGTCACAGAATTAATAGTATGGCCACGACCTACACGTTGTCAAAGGTCAGGAACGTTGTGATGATGAAAGTAGCTAAAGTGTCGACTGTAACTTCTGCAGTGTTTAATGAGCCCCGTGTTCCCATCATAGCTGACATTGCTAAAATCGCAATAGTGTAAACGCGCCTCAAAATGGAAGTGGAGAAATGTGCATTTCCTTCACTGAGCACATGCAGACTCTTAATGAGGCTGAAGGTAAGACCTGTCGATGTATCCGTGGTGACTGTTCCCGTCAGGCAGACCAGTGCTCAGGAAAGGTAGACGTTCTCACTCTGGATAGGACATGGGTGTTAATAAGGCCGCTTGCTGTGTCTCACGGCTGGTTGCGATCAGAATGTTCATGTGCTGGTTTCACCCTATGGTGAGCCTTTAGTATAGAGTATAATTATGAACGGTGGTTTTGACAAGGATCGTATTGTTAAAAAAGGATAAAATCACTCCTTTTTCATGCAGTTAAAATCTGCTGTCGATAACATGACATTAAGTGCTAGGGCTGGGCAAAAAAATCGATTTTTCGATTAATTTTTTTTTTTAATGACGTCGATTCGATATCGATTCTCAAAAGCCGCGAATCGATCTTTTCCGGTATTTATTTCAGCACAAATTTAAAACGAGATCTGATTAATGTGATTCTTATCATTAGTCTTCTCCACTAGATGTCACCCTTATTTACCTTGCGCGATGTTACAACAGAAAGCCTGTCATTCATTCAGTGCTTATCATGGCAGAGATACTGTTGATGAGAGCAAGAACAAAGCCATACGCGTGATTCGTAATGCTCAGGTGAAATGCTGTAGTAATATAAATCTGTGGAAGCATTTGATATCACGCATAATGCGCCATGATTTCCGCAATGAATGAATGGCGGATGGCGCGACGCAATGTGTTTACTACGACAACGCTCGTGGTGTTTTCATCTTCTGCCGGCTCACTATATGATGATATTAACACACGAATATCATCTCCAGCTACTCTGAGAGTAATTTCCATTTGCATTTTACCGTTTAATTTGAGAAAACTACCGTCATATCACATACACAGCAGCTGCAAGTTCCTCACAGCAACCGTCAAAATAAAAGTTTAGTTTAACGTTAAGAACGTTAACGTTAAGAAACTGGCAGAATATATTACTATTTAGCGGTTTTAAGACTCAATGCTAATAAATATTAATAAATCTTTATTTTTAAATGAATAATCCCATTTGTTTTCTTTTTAATTTTAACAGTAAACCTCTGTTGTGCAGCACTTTGTTTGCCAAAAAATAAAAGGGTTTAATTTTCATTTGATTAGGATAAATTAAATTTTTTATGCCTTCATCTGATTACTAGAAAAATTAAGAAGAACATTTTATAGGGTCCTATTATTGTTTAAGAAAGGAGATACAAAAAAAGAACAGGTTTTAAAATACAGGCCTGTGGTTCTTAATTTCTTTTTATTAATTCACCATTTGTAAACTGATGTTTACTGTTCATTTTTTAGAAATATCAATAGCTTTTGTATTAAAACTATATTCACTGAATATAATCAAAAAATCGAGAATCAAATCGAGAGCTTGCGAATCGAAATCGAATCGAATCGGGACATCTGAATCGATACCCAGCCCTATTAAGTGCTATTATTCACACCACCAGTAGAGTTACTTTAAGTTAAAGGGTGTTTTAAGTGTAAGTTGGGTAAGTTGTTAACCAATAATGGATCATGGATAGCACCTAAAATGCTAAATGCGTTTAATAAATTGCAACATATTTTTTCAAATGTGCATACCAGTTAGAATAGCAAAATAAACAGGCTTATTACAAGGCTCGGAAACTTGATTGTAATTGGAAATTGCATTCTGCAGTTAAATATTTAATGTGCTGCTTTCATGTTTCTCACACAACATGTTCTCTCTTTCTTTTGTCAGGCAAATGCAGGTTAGAATAGATTTTTGGTGCCATCTTGTCAAATGGCACGCATGTCAAAATGGTTATCGAATAAGGAAAAAATTGTCATGGAGGACATTAGTATTGCTTTTATGGTGAACATACACTACCATTCATAAATTTAGTGTTAGAAATGTATTCTAATAGAAAACAGCTATATTAAATTGTAAAATCTTTCACAATATTACTGTATTTTTGATCAAATAAATGCAGAGACTAAACAAATTCTTTCTAAAACATAAAAAAAACACACTGACCTCAAACTTTTGAACAGTGTGAATCTTTTGATCGATGACTAATTTGTCCTCTGCTGAGTCAAAGCAAGAAAACAAAATAATCACGATGAGAACAAGAAACTGGTTAGAGACGCAAAAAACTGGATGAGAGAGAATTGTAGATCAAGTTAGGAATAAATATATAATTTCAATTCAAATCAATAATTCGTGCCTGTGTATTTATTTATATATTTGTTAAACCTCATTCAGTGCTGATATTCGACTTTAATTTATAGCGTCGCTTAAAAAGGCATTTAAAGTACCGCCACGGGCTCTCCTTTTCAGTCAGTGTGATTTGTTTTAAATGCAAATGTGTTGACGCATCCGTACCCAGACGCGCTCGCAGTGCATGCACCATTATGTGTTAATGGCGACTACAAAAGATTCCTCCAGATTTGTCCCTAGTAATTATGAATAATCTGGCGATGCTTTTATGCCTTGTGAGATTCAATCAGTCCGCTCTCAAATAAAAGAGCCAGTGCTTCCACGGGCACAGCAATTTCAAGAATCTGGGACGTGAGTCATGCACATCAATAGCACTTTACAGAAACAGACTGCAGCCACGTTCACTAAAGGCAGCATTATCGATTTACTTTTGCATACGTTCATTAAAATGTATTTTTCCATATTCGAGAAATACAATAGATATTAATGCAAGCGCACAGAGCAGTCGTCACCCCTCGTCTGTGAACAAAATCTGAATTTTTGCACATCACTATTGCTCATACTTCAGGTTAGTGATTTGAACAAACCCCTACAAAAGCTGTGCTGGTACTTTTATGCATGATGTGAACGGGCGGTGGATAAAACGATCCATTTGCATTCACATTTATTCATTTAGCAGATGCTTTTAACCAAAGTGACTTAAAAAAGAGGACTTCAGCAAGAGCCTTGTTGACTTTTTGATAAAACACCCTAGCAACTGCATAGCAACACTGTTTGTTATAATATAAATATAAATCTATTTTATCTGAATAATATGTTAATTGAAATCTTTAAAAGGACTGTGTTAATATCTAAGAAGTTAAAATACTGTAGTAAAAAGTGATGATTTTGCAGTGCAGCTTGTGCTGTAAAAATGAACCACAGGCTAGATATTTTTCATGCTGTCACATGCACGTGTTGTGCTGTCTGGGCCAGAATTGCATCAGGTATGTGTAACCTTTTCATAAAGCAATCGAATTGGAGGACAAATCTTGATTTGTGATGCCAGTCTGTTCTCTGTTGGTCACGAAGGGAACTGCAGCCATATATTTTTGCATTCCTGTGTTTTGTTACAGCAAACACCATATACATGTGTTTAATTTATGTCTTTATACTGTTTTTAAGAATATTTGTATGCAATACACAAAAGCAAAAGGATTTATATATCAGTTTAGGATTTGTCTGTAGGGTCAGTGTCAGTTGTTAACACAAGATGGCAGCAAAGACCTCATCCTGAAGGCTTTTGTCTTACTTTTTGTCTTGAAGTGTAGGATTATTACATTCTGTCCATTGGTTTCAAATCCTGAATTCACAGCAACTGTCACTCACATGAGATCCGATCAAGTCGCTGTGCGATCAGGCTATATAGTTGTCTTCTGGGATGCATTGGTTGCTATAGTAATGATGTAGGCGTCAGCACACTGCCACAGCTGGGTGATGCAAGCTGGCGTTTTGGAAATGTATCCTCTGCTTACGTACATGATGGCATGCAGCCATGCTGAACTTAATGAACTCGAGACGGCGTCACCGAGGCTGTGATGTGCCACTTGATATTGTGCTGCCTTCATCACCAGCATAATTAGCTGTGTGATTGACACACACAAATGAGTGTTTGTCTTTAATGAGCAAAAAAAACAAAAACTGTCACACAGAAACAGATATTCAGAATCAAATTTCAAAGCTTATTTATTTATTTAAAAATGTAATCATATGCATATATATATATATATATATATATATATATACACGCACACACACACACACATACGTATATATATATATATATATATATATACTGTGGGCTCGACATTAACGCTTGTCCGCTTGTCCGGGACAAGTGAATGTTTTGGACGGGCAAGTGAAAGAGAAATTTACTTGCCCAATCGGACAAGTAACTTGAAAAAGTCAATATCAAAAACAATAATAACTGCCTTTATTTAGGATGTAGCCTTTGTTATAGGGGTGTGTGATATATATCGTTTGCGATAATTTTGTAATTGTTGTTTTAACGAGTATATTGCAAGAATCAAACAAAACACACCTACAGAGTGCACGCATACATTAACGTACATAAAGTCGTCTAGGTTAGACTAGCTCACGTGCGAGTGTTCTTTCACTGCATGATTCAGTATTACAATGCATGAAGAATGATCAGAAAATTCAAGATATGGGGGAAGAAAATGTATATATTTATATAATTTCATATAGTTAAACAATATCACACGAAGATTGAGCGCTGTTTTTTTTTGCTCCAAAAACCATCATGATTACAAATGTGATTTTATAACAGTTCAATAAACAAGAAGTTAACATTAAGAGACTTACGTTTTAGACACCATATTTCCTGTTTTTGCTCTGTTTCATCAACAAAAATAATTCCAAACACAGCCAATGCACTGTTTTGAGTCTCTGAGCGTTTCATGCCTGAATGAATCAACCGTTTAAATGATTCGGTTCAATCACAATGACTCGCTTATTAACAGTTACTTGATGCCACCTACTGGCGGTTTTAATTTCACATTTACAGTATTTTTTTATTTTTTTAATAATTTCAAATATCAGTATTCAATGTTTTATTAATCAAAACATTATTTATTCATTTGTAACTGCAGATTAAAGCATTCCATGTCCCTCAGAGCTGCATTAACAGTGGGTAAATATATCTATTCCACTTCAGATGCAGTTTCTGTTTCCTCTACATTGCAAAGATGAATTTTGTTGATACTGATTTCATTTGTTTGGTAACAGCCCAGATGTCTTATTATACTAATCGACTGATTAAATTAAACTCTAATAAGTTTGAAGTTTGAAAATTCATATATATATATATATATATATATAAGTAAATATTAGCATTTTATTTTTATGTTTAATATAAAGTAATTGTATTTGTAATTAATACTCCCTTTTTATTTTAAAATATAATGGTATTATCACACTTTATTATTTTTTTCATTATTTTATTTAAAAAGAAAAATCTAACTAAATAAACTAAATGTGTTTTGTATAACTACTATAAATAATTATATTTATAACTCAATTAAAATAAAATAAAATTCTCTCCGGGCAAGTAACTTTTATACTCTGACAAGTAAATGACAAGCCGAAGGACAACCACATGAGAATGCTTAATGTCAAGCCCTTTCTGTAATATACCCATTTGTTTACCATTTCGGTAAACAAATAACAACCCCATGAAAATATAACAACAAATATATATAAATATATATCAATAAATATAATAAAAATATGTTTAGAATATAATTCCTAATATTGTTTTTAATAAAATTCTAATAGTTTGCCGTTCAGACATAAAAATGGACATGTGTCTGTGTGAAGTAACATTTGAAGTAACGTTTTTGGACTTCATTAGATTCATTTCTCTTTCTTAATTACAGCCTGCTTGGGATCTTTCACAGACTCGTCGTGTCGTGATTCATCTCTATGCTGCATCTGAAATGAGCTCATTAACTCAATCATTAGCATGGAATTTCTAGGCAAATCGAAAGTCGCTCTAGATTCAGCACAGTTCTCTGGCAATGCAAATCAGTTTATAATAAACTCCCTTGTTTGTTTTCCCTGAGCAAATGCAGTGTGTTTGGGTTACTTTGATCTTTGTGCTGATTATACAGAAGTAGCAGGACAGTGTTTATGAAAGACATTCGTCAGGTTTCAATAAAACGCTCCAGAATGTGCACAGTTGCATTTTGTAAATGTTTTCTCTCCTACAATCTGTCACATCAGTGGGAGTTTGCAGCTCATTCTCCTTCACTCTGCTTTTTTTTTTCTAGTTCTAGTTCTTATTTATCATTGTTTTAATTAGTAGGCCTATAATATATAATATTTTATGGTTAACATTTTTTGTATGCATATTGTCTTTTTTGGTTGAATTTAAAGAGGTCATGAACTGAGAAACCAAAATTCCCTTGATCTTTTGACATATAAGAGGTTTACTATACATTGTAGAGGTTTACATTGTGCTATAAAAACATCCTGTAAGTTTCAGAACTCAAAACTTTGTTGTTAGTCTAAAAACATCTTATATTGAAGTCATTCTGCCAAAACGACAGCTAGTGGAATGGTCTACTCTATGATGTAATAGTGTGGATAAGCACCACACTGCCTGTTTAGCCCCGCCCACCGATTGGTGCATAGAGGGCCCTATTTTAACGATCTAAGCGCAAGGTCTAAAGCGCAAGGTGCAGGTGCACTTAGGGCGTGTCCAAATCCACTTTTGCTACTTTAACGATGGGAAAAACGGTCGGCGCGGCCGGCGCAAGATCTAGAAGGGTTCTCCCTATTCTCTTAATGAGTAATGGGTGTGTTCTGGGCATAGCCTGCAATAAACCAATCCAATCACGACCTCTTTATACAATTTTTAATTGTTTAAAAATTGTGTCTCCTTTACATACAGTATGTAGTAGCCGAATTATGAAATATCAAAGCACTCTGTATATAGGGTAAGATTCGACTGAATAATGACTTTCATTTCAGTCTGTTCATCACATAAAACTATTGATGTTAGAAGGCTTTGAACATAGTGAATGAGTCGCATAGTCTTCTTTTATGGTGCTTTTTGCCCATTTCTGGAGTTTTTATTTATTTTTGTTTGAACGATCCCTTTAAGAACAGAGTTCATGACTTTCCAGGCTAGTTAAGCCTCTATAGTGTTGTCTACACACAGCTGTGTCCACTGGCATGAACGAAGGCCATTTGATCCACTTGATGTTGACCTCTGTCATGCTCTGCTACAGAGAGACCTTGATATCAGACATGCCGTGTGTAATGAGATAATCTCATTCATACAGACCTAGAGCTCGTGCTGCGCCTCTTTCACTTGATTAATCATATTTGACCTCTAGTGGGATCTTCACTAGCTTAACACAGACTCTCCAAACTCTGCTGGCCTGATTCATTCACAAACACCTGTCTGAAGACTTCAGTCAAATCTTTGCTTTGACTTAGTTATGTATTGTGTACTATATATATAGTTTTTATATTTATATATGTAGTTTTTCTAACAATATACACTAGTTAATTATAGTAGACAGCTAGGTTATTAGAGTTAACTAAAACCAAAACTGAAACTAGAACCATAAAAAAATCATTAATTGATATAAATAAATGTTAACTTCAATAAAATATTTTCTTATTTATTTTCAGCTATAGTTGCAACATTTCTCATTTTTTTAGTTTGACTTAGTACTGAAAGTACTTAGTAATGAAAATAACAAAATGAGAATGAGCTTTATTGCCAGGTATGTTTACACATACGAGGAATTTGTTATAGTGGCAGAAGCTCCACAGTGCAACAGAATGACAGCGACAGGACAGGGGACACACACACAAAAAAATAATAATATACAAATATACAAAATAGACAATGTACAAAATAGCAAAAACACAATATATAATATAGACAATTATGTATGTACAGGTATGATATGTGCAAATTTGAAATGTAAATAAGTATGTGTGATGAATAAATAATGTAAATAGTGTTTGTGTGTTCCACGTTTATGTCAAGTGTTCATGAGATGGATTGCCTGAGGGAAGAAACTGTTCCTGTGTCTGGTCGTTCTGGTGCTCAGAGCTCTGTAGCGTCGACCAGACGGTAACAGTTCAAAGAGGGAGTGTGCTGGATGTGAGGGGTCCAGAGTGATTTTGCCAGCCCTTTTGCTCACTCTGGATAAGTACAGTTCTTGGAGAGTGGGGAGGGTTGTACCAATGATTCGCTCAGCAGTCCGGACTACCCTCCGTAGTCTTCTGAGGTCAGATTTGGTAGCTGAGTTGAACCAGACAGTTATTGACGTGCAGAGGATGGATTCAATGATGGCAGAGTAGAACTGTATCAGCAGCTCCTGTGTCAGGTTGAACTTCATCAGCTGGCGAAGGAAGTACAACCTCTGCTGGGCCTTTTTTACAATGGAGACTATGTGAGTGTCCCACTTCAAAACACAACTTAAATACTAAAACATTACCTAAAATTAACATGAAAACAGAAAATATGAAAATAAAATTGAATTCAAAATATTGCAACTTTGATAGTATATCAGTCAACTCTCTACATTGCGAGTAAATCACTCGCGTATGCGACTAAATCTTCACCCTGGGCGACTAAATGATGTCTAATATTAGCTTTTTTTTTGTCTTTTTTTTTTCTCGCACGCAAAGAGAGAGGGAGAGAGAGAGAGAGTCTTACATACCATGCAGAATTGATGCGCTACATGAAAACGATATTCTTTGTTGTATTTTCCTGTCAAAATAACAGAGTTCCTTTGGAATTCTTCAGCTTAGAAAGAACTGCCGGGTTTTCCGGTAGTAGGCGGAGCTAATGCGCAAATGATAATCTGATTGGCTTGCGCTCACCTATTATCGTCCCTGTTTTGATTTCAGCAAATCAGTTCGATCGAATTCAGACAATGTGATTAATATTCATGAATCCAGCAGCTCGTTAATCCTTAGTGCGTTTTATATTGCTATTAGTAGAATTCATAGTATGCTTATTATCTTATCAGTATTATTGATAGTTTTTTCCCATTTTTTACAGAAACACTGAATGACCAAAAAAGCACCACCACCAGTCCTAAGTTCAGTTAAAATGACTAATATGCATTCATACATGGTTACCAAGTTTTAATTCTAATTACTAAAGTTCTATCATTAGTCTGGCGAGTAAACTAAAACAATATACTAGCCAATGGCGATTCAATTGCCAAGGTGTCCGTAGAGGGTTGTCAGTGATACTAAAATAATATGCATATATATTCTGTTTGTTTGTATA
This sequence comes from Schizothorax lantsangensis, assembly GCA_027422415.1. Classification (NCBI taxonomy): domain Eukaryota; kingdom Metazoa; phylum Chordata; class Actinopteri; order Cypriniformes; family Cyprinidae; genus Schizothorax; species Schizothorax lantsangensis. The sequence continues at coordinate 25,242,055 of CM049856.1, read as the reverse complement.
TAATTAAATAACTGAATACAATTCTATTTTTAAAATGTATACTAAGACAATATATACCATTGCTCCAAGCAGGGATTATTTTTAAGTAAATTGACTTCAATTATTGAAACAGTTTTGTTTTAAGTTAATAATTTGACTTGTTAATAAAAATACTAATTACAATAAACAGTTCTTCCTCCAAGTAAAATACCTCATGCTTTGTTTTAATGGTCTGTAGCAACTTGAATTCTCATTTTGTGTGTATATTTATATCATCTGTTTTTTTACAACGTCACCCATTGCATACAATTGCAGAGCTTTAATGCAAACATCTTATAAATTCGAACTGATGATGCCAATCATTGGATCTTATTGTCGGTCTTCATTCTTTCATTTGTATACATCATGATAATACTGATGCACATGCAATTATCTGTGATGCCTTTCACTTTGAGGTGCACATGATTACACAAAGCATCCATCACATAAAGACTGCACATTATTCTATTCATTTGCTAGCCCACAGACAGCAGGAGGGACGGATAAATGAGAAGTGCAGATGAAATTGCCCCTGCTGCCCTGTCTGTGCTGCACCTTCTCTGATGTATTTACAATGGCCGGCCCTCGCCTGCTGCTGGGAGAGGCCGGCTTATTCAATAACCAGCATAATGTGTTCTCAGTGTTGTGTGTTGGTACACAGACGGGTGAATCTCCTCCTTTCCATGTGCACACAGCACACTCCCTCCCTCGCTCATGCGCTCTCACCCCCTGCAAACGCACGGAGAATGTGCAGTCTCTCTAACCACTCCGGAGCTCTGGCTGGATTTTGCCATAGGAACGAACACCTTGACTTCAATGGAGGAATGACTTAGAGTCCGCTCGTGTCCTGTTGTCAACTTCCGAGTTTTGCAACTTTCTTTTTAACGGATACGAACAGCAAGAAAGTGACACTTCACTCTCCCAGGAAATGGCTCAGCCGGGAGGCAGCCAGGACACGTTGGCAGTCCCGCCGAAGCAGCTCCACCACGGGGAACATGTGGGTTTGAACGAGGACCTGGTGCGCATCCTGAGAGAGAACCTGTTGCAGCAGGAGCGTCCCCGCCACCCCAGGGGCCTGAGATCCCCGTCCTCAATGTCCCCTAGGTTGTCTCCGACCACCCTGTCCCCGCGCAACTCTCCCAGGCTGCTCCGTCGCATGCTGCTTAATAACAACATCCACAAGCAGCGGCGCTTCACTGTGGCACACACCTGGTAAGAGACCGGATGCTGTGCTTTCATTATGAGATTATAAGCAGATTAGTATGTGTGTGTGTGTGTGTGTGTGTGAATGTATGCGTGTGTGTGTGTGTATATATATATATACACACACACACACACACACTTGCGCTTCACACTCCCACGTCTATGTTTGGAAACCCAGCATACCTTACGGTTTTCTGAATCAGTGATCCCTTGATGGCAGCTTCCACTTGTCTCATTGCCATAGTTACACATATCCTTCATCTCTCACACAGGTTGTTGCTACGCACAATGTTGATTGTCAATAAATGAATATTGACTGACATTATTAAATTTTGAATATTGGCTATAGGTGCATTTTTACTAAAAACGTTTTTTAGTCCTAACTGGTCTACAAACTTCCCACTACAAACTGGGAATTTGAATTTCCAGTGAGCCATGTGTTTGATTACTTGTTTTTGTTGATCTTTTTCATCTAGTTTTCCTCCTTCCCTGTGTTCAGGTGGAATTTTTATATGATTTTCAACCTAAGTTGATATTTATTCATATAAATCTCAACATTTAATAGATAGAAAATTGCAATTATACTTCAGGTTCTTGTTATTTGTTATCGACAGTTCAATTAATGAAGAAGCAGATTGTCTAAATAAGCATAAACATTATTTGCAATGCATCAGTTTCTTGATTCAAATCACATAATGTTGTCATTATTTGCAATGCATTGAATCACTGCATCAGTGAATGTGTTGCGTTGTGTATCATATTGTGAGGTAGACGTAGCCACCCTTAATCTCATACTAGAAGATTAAGGCCTGTTTACACCAAGAACAATAACTATAAAGATTAAGGCTGCCCCCTAATAGTTGACTAACCATTAGTTGATGAAAAGAGGCTTGGTCGACCAAAATTTTATTAGTCGCTTATTCGCAGAAAAAAAAGTCATGCGGTCTGTGACGGACAGATTGTTAACGGCTGGTCTTTGTGGTTATACAGTACATCGGGCAGGACATCCAAATGCTCGCCTATCATTCATCGACCTCAAATATGGCTTATCATCTGAAATATGTAAGTATTAGCAACTTTACATGGTCACTCAATCTAATGTTATCTTAGAGAAATGTGCGCTGTTCAAGTGTCTGTGTGGAGTGTGGAAGCTGAACAGTAGCGCTCACTGCAGGACAGATGGAGGCGCCGGTGCGCTCACTTGCTCTTAAAATACTCTGTCATTTTCGGTCATACAAATAAAAGTAATACATCTTTCGAATCGGTATAGACTCTACGTTTATTTGTGTGCACTCACAATAACAACCAAACATTGCGCTTTTGTAAAATAATGAAAGCATACAGGATGTGTTTTCTTACGTCTTGGTCTCTGTGAACTTGAGTGCGAAACTTCGAAACTCTGTGTATACTTGCATTGCAGATATGAAAATATATCTATAGAGAGCAAAATGTCTACTTTCAAATGAACCAATTCAAATGGAAAACAAATATTCTCAGATTATGTAATCCATATGAAACATGCAGGCGCATCCACTACTGCACAGATGATGAGTCAGTGTCACTGACTTCTTCTCTAAAGCCGAAAACAAAGAAAGCACTAGTTTATCATTGAATTGTTAAAATGTTAATGCAGTCTCCTTGCTGTTTTTCCCTGACACATTTATAATTATTATATCTTCCGGTGCACTGTGGCAAGCTTTTTTTTTGCATGTGCTTGAGCGCTTATGTGCTATGTAGGCAATTAAAGGCTCATTATAATGATTTAAATGGTTTCTTAATAAACGTGCAATTAGTCAACTAATGCTTAAAATTAACGACTACTAGTCGACCAGAAAAATCTTTAGTCGAGCGCAGCCCTAATAAAGATATCTATAAAGATAACTATATTAGCGTCCACACCAGCGGACGACATCGTCTGTTTATTATAAGCGTATGGTCATCTGCCGCTTTAAGTTCTCAAGCTCATTATAGCAGGATTGATTCTGATTGGGCGTCACTGTTTTTATCGTTCATCAGCTTGAAAAAAATCATTCTGAAAGTGATTCCAACTATATAATTTCTCTGTGCCTTTATCGTTATAGCTGTGGTGTGGACTCTGCTATTCTTTAATACTGATTTTTTTTTTTAGAACTGTATCTTTATTGTTATCTTTATAGTTATCCTTGGTGTGAACAGGTGTTAGCCTTGGGGCTTTTTGTCACACCTTTTTGATCCTATTAGTCTCTTTGTTGCATTAACTTTTATTTCTCTTTCACCGTGTTCGATCAAACATTTAACCTTAATCTGGTCATCTGAGTTGTGTAGTTGATTCAACTGCATGCCTTGTTAAATCAGCACCAATGTACCTGCATCTCAGAGAGTAGGAAGAGATTGTACTGTACTGTGAGTGTTGATTCTGTTGTTGTGGTGTCATGGGACCTGCTGTTCCTGTATTAATCACCATCCATTTGTGAAAAAAACGTGCCTTTATTACCTTAGAGACCAACGTCAGCTTCAGTTCAAGCCTTTCTAATTCATATGCATTCAGCTTGCTTTTGTTTCAAACGTGTTAATTCTCAGTCGACGTCTTGCGCGAGCCGTTTGGCATAATTTCTGTCCTCAGCTTTAATTGCATAAGAGACTGCTTTGTTTCGTTCACAGATGTGCTACCTGGAGAGGCTTTCCATATCTCACCTGCTCATGTCAATGAGGTGGTGTTAAATGCAAATAATGCAATCTGCAATTTGACAAGAATGCAGTGCAATAGGAGATTGTTGTGGTATTTTCTTTGCCTCTCCTCCATATACAATACATTCAGCAGTATGTCATGGAAAGCGCTTGTTAAAGGAAACTTTGCGTAAGCATTTATTCAGCCTCAGTTCTTCTGATTTTGTTTTTTTCATCAGAAAAAAATTGAAGAGGTCTAGCATTACATCACTTGCTCACCAATAGATCCTGTGCAGTGAATGGGTGCCGTCAGAATGAGAGTCCAAACTGCTGATAAAAACATCACAGTAATCCACACCACTCCAGTCCATCAGTTATTGTGGACTTAAAAAGCTGCATCTTTGTAAGAAACAAGTTCATCATAAAGGCATTTTAACTTTAAACTGTCACTTCTGGCCACAAGACGAGTCCATAATCCATAATAACACTTCCTTCAGTGATGTCCTTACCCTGTTGTCCTCTCACATCAAAATCCAGCCACATATTTGTTTAGAACTGTTTTGGACTGTTTTCACTTATAAATGGTGCTTGATCTCTGCAGATTTCTCTCCTGATTCAGGCAAGTTTTTTTTATTATTATTATGGATAGAGGATTCGTATTTCAGCTGGAACCAATGGTTTGCTGTTAAAAACATCTGATGTTTATAATAAACACGCTCCTTTTCGCTTCATAAGACGTTAGTTGATGGACTGCGGATTACTTGTGGATTACTGTAATGTTTTTATCAGCTGTTTGGACTCTCATTCTGACGGCACCCATTCACTGCAGACGATCCATTGGTGAGCAAGTGATGTAATGCTAAATTTCTCCAAATCTGTTCCCATGAAGAAACAAAGTCATCATCATCTTGGATGGCCTGAGGGTGAGTACGTTGTCAGCAAATGTTCATTTTTGGGTGAACTATTCCTTTTAAAATGAGCTTTGAACTTCCCACTCGTATAGAATGAAAAACAACTCTGTTCTACATCTGTTTGCGTGTGATGCGGTTGAACGTCAGAACACAGGATCAATCATACTGTTGCAGCTCTTTGAAACTGTCATGCATCTTCCGATGCTGCGTAAGACAGTGTTTGATGTTTAACTCAGCCTTTAAAGGAGTGCGTCTCTTGAGAGAAGTGCCGGTTTCCCCTTTGCTCTAATTTGGAGGTTGTATTTGCGCTGCTGTAGTTTATTACCCCTTTATCTCCCAGAACATTATTGTTCCTGGTGCAGCTTCTCTCGGCTACACATCTGATCTGAAGTTTAAATTTACTTGACATTTCATTTCAGAAGGCTTAGTTTGAAAAAACCACACGCTCAGCCTTTGAGAGTGAATGCAAAACAAATTCACATACACTACCTTTCAAAAGTTTTGGGTCAGTACGATGAGTCTCTTATGCTCACCAAGCCTGCATGTATTTGATCAAAAATGCAGTAAAAACAATAATACTTATTTTAAATTTGGAATATATTATAATATTATAAGTTTTCATTTTGAATATATTTTATTTAAGTGAATATTGTAATATTATTATAATTACAATTTAAAATAACTGTTTTCTATTTAAATATAGTTTTATATTTTATAAATATACTTAATATTATAATTACAGTTTACAATAACTTTTCTATTTAAGTATTTTTATATATAATATAATATAATTTAAATTTAAAATAACACTTTTCTATTTTAAAATATTTTAAAATGTAACTTATTCCTGTGATGCAAAGCTGAATTTTCAGCATCATTACTCCAGTCTTCTGTGTCACATGATCCTTCAGAAATCATTCATTCAAGAAACATTTCTTATTATTATCAATGTTGAAAACAGTTGTTGTGCTTAGTTTATTTGTGGAAACTGGATCATTTGATGAATAGAATGTTCAAAAGAACAGCATTTATTTGTAATAGAAATCTTTTTTTTTAACATGGTCTTTTCTGTCACATTTGATCACTTTAATGGGTCTGACATTAGCTGACATCAGAAAGCAGAAGTTACCGTTGGTTGTGTTCACAGGTGACTTGCTAACAGGGAAAATTACCCACACATGCCGTACACAAACAGACTGGGCTGCACTCCCATTATTTTACAACCACCGACTGATATGATCCCATCCATGATTGCTCATAAAACCCTCAAGCGCTGACCACAACACAAAGAAGCTCTCCAAAGCTCACGTTTTCTCACCGATAAACATCCCTGTGGTGCACAGTGTTACGCCGTGTGTTTTCAGTCGAATTAAAGCACTTTGCCAGCGAGGACCACATGAAAGACATTTGGTTGGCATCTCCAGGATGACGCAGGCTTGGCTCGAGAAGACGCCACACATGGCGTGTAGTCATTGCGCGAGACATCTGGCTCCTGGCACATTTGGCTGACTTTCTCATGAAAATGCATTTTAAAGCACTTTGAAGGGAATTAGTAACACGAATTGCCTGCATTTAATTGGAGAAAGCAAAATGTTGACACAAATCTAGTTGAATAAATGAATTGGCATTGTTAGAGACTAGAAGAATTCTGTGTGACTCATTGTACAGATATTTAATTAGTGCTAGTCAACATCATGCAAGTCCCAGATCACAGCAGGTGCCTGGCGTTGAGGCTCTTCTAGTGTGAGACATGTTATGATTTTTCAAAAGCTCTTACCCTCACTATTACATATCTGGTTGCAAATGTTTCTTTTGAGGACCTGGGCTGAAGATTTTTGCCCGGTGGATGATAAATTAGGTGAAGGTTTATTTATACTGCTGTTAAAAAGTATGTAATTGGAATTTTTTGAAAAAAGTCTCTTCTGCTCACCAAGACTGCTTTTAAATGATCAAAAATAGTAAAAACAGTAATATTGGGAAATATTATTACAATTGTTTCCCATTTTTGTTTTCTATCTGAATATATTTTAAAATGTCATTTATTCCCATGATGGCAAAGATGCATTTTCATTTATTATATTATTATAATTACAGTTCAAAATGGCTGTTTTCTATTTGAATATATTTTGAAATATAATTTGCTCCTATGATGGCAAAGCTGAATTTTCATTTATATTATTACTATTATTATTAAATTTAAAGTTACTGCATTCTATTGGAATATTTTTTATATGTATTATATATACATATTATAATATTGTTATCATTACAATTTAAAATAGCTGTTTTCTACTTTAATATATTTAGAAATTTATTTCTGTGATGCACAGCTGATTTTTCAGCATCATTATGATCCTTCAGAAATCATTCTAATATGCTGATTTGTTGTCCAAAACACATTGGATATTTCTTCAAAAAGTTCAAAATAACAGCATTTATTTGAGATGATAACTTCTGTAACCTTTTAAATGTCTTTACTGTCACTTTTGTTCCATTTGATGCATCCTAGTGGAACAAAAGTATTGATTTCTTTCAAGAGTGTCATGGAGTGAAACTGTGGTGGGTGGGTAAGCAACCTTGCCGTAGCAATGGCCTTAGCATCATGTGGTGAGTTTTGCACAGACATTTCCTTCAGAAAATTTAAAAAACCTACTTAGTTTGAACACTACTCACGGTCCGTCAGTTTGTGGTGAAACACGTTGTCACAGGGTAGGTATAATGTTTGAGTGAGGTCTGTTTCAGTTTAGCATGTGTCTGTGTTTGATTTGTTCTCTGATTGCCAGTAAATCATGTTGACAGCTTTCCCAGAGATACAGCGGTATGGACGCTGCCTGTTGCGCCGGCTGAATATTCACTGTACGCTTTGTGTATATTGGGATTGACAGTGCGATCTGGGATGTTCTCCACAGGTTTCTTGCTGCCGCTGTTTCTCTGCTTACGTTTCATAGAAAATGGGGATAAGAAATAGAGCTGGCCACACTGATTGATCGAGCAGAGAGAGGGAATCATAGAGAAAGAGAGAGAATCATAACCACAACACTAGTGCTATTAGATTGTATGAGTTACTTGATTTCTTTTTGAACACTGAAGGAATATTCAGGGTTAAATACAACTTACTGAAGCTCCAAACAAAATCTGTGGCATGTTTATTATCACAGAACGATTTAAAAAAAGTAAATCTGAATGAAATTATCAGCTTAAAATATAAAATAATAAAATAAAACATTAAGCAGCCCAACAGTTTTAATAATTGATAATAATATTTTTTTATTTTTTTCCCCAGCAGCAAATCAGCATATTAGCATGTTTCTAAAGGATCATGTGACACTGAAAACTGGAGTAAATTCAGCTTTGCATCACAGGAATACATTCAAATAGGAATATATTCAAATAGAAAACTCTTATTTTAAATTATAATAATATTTCACAATATTTCTGTTTTTACTGTATTTTTGATCAAATTAATTCCGCTTTGGTGAGCAGAAGAGACTTTTAAACATTTAAAAAACTTACCGACCCCAAACTTTTGGGACGGTGATGTATATTTAAAAATTGTATTTATATATTTATATATGCCAGTCTTCCATTTGAATGACATACTTTTTTTGGTCATTTTCTGTTATAATTGACAACATGCAACAAATATTGCTCACAGAACTGCATGTAACCAGGAATATTAATTTAAATAAAGGAGGATTATAATTTAATTAAAATCAGTGTGAATATTGATATTTTCCTGTTAATACATTTTCATTATGTTGCATTTTAATGCATTTAGGCTGTTTTATTAATTTGCTGTTAGAGTTCGATTTGTTGCTGTTAATAATAATATAATAGTATGTGTTAATAATAATATGCAGATAAACTCCATTAAGCCTCCATTTGTTGATTATGAAATATTTTGGACTGAAAAAGTCAAATAACAGCTCACAGTTTGAATCCAGTGCATGCTTTTCTAAAGAGCACTGATGTGTTTATCGCTCGCCATGATACAGGCACATGTTGTCATGTTGTACTTTAACACACCATCAGTGTGTTTATAGTGAACTTATTGTTTATTTATAGAGAACCACTGATGAAGTTGAGCCAGTTGTGTTGAAATTGATTAATTGGTGATGGATAATCTCAATCAATCATGTATGAATCATAAACACCCTTCTCTGAAACAGTAGCAGATAATTTCCTGATACGGAAAGAGTTCAGAGCTCATGTTTCAGATAACAGATGACTAGTCTGTGCTCGTCTCCTTTGAGCGAGAGCAATATTAAAAAGCGGCGGGTCTCTAATGGGCAAGGGTTCAGTTCATTTAGCCCGAGTTAAGCTGCCACAAATGTGCTCGGGGAGCGAGATGTAAAGAAAGCATGTAATCTTATCTCTTTCACATGGCCGGGAGAGAGCGTGCTGGTCTCCTTTGAGCGCTCACACTCCAACCTGCTTCATTTCAATATGAAAGTGGACAGCTGCATCCAGCGCCGTATCCCAGCTCCCATTGCAGCAGTGGACTGAATGGATCCTGCCCCTTCAGAACGCATCCCATCATTCATGTCTTCTCGCTTGATAGTCCGCCTCATTAGCATTCCTCACATCAGCGCCGAGCGCACAACACGCAAAACGCAGCCTTTATTTGCTATTACTTGAGCTCCAGTGTGCGTCTTGAAATAAAAAATATTTTTTTGTATTACATTTGAGTGTTTTCCTTAGTTTAATATTTTTTTCTATTTGTGTATGTTTATCAATTTGTGATTCATACATTACTTAACTAACCATTCTGAGTCGTTTTGATTCATTAAAAGAATCAGCTCATAAGAGTCATTTGTTTGTGAATCAGACTCGACGTTGCTGAAACTGGTTATTTTAATGAATCATTCAAAAACATGAGTTATCAGATTAAATCTGAATTTTTCCCTTAATTTAAATTATATTTATTACAAGAAATTTCATTTTGTGAATGTTAATCGTTAACAACACATTGTGATAAACAGACATTTAATCAGATATTAGTTCAATAACAGCCCTGACAGTTTGTTTGATTTGATTCATTAAAAGAACCAGTTCATAAGAGTCATTTGTTTGTGAATCAGAATTGAATTGACAGTTCTCTTTTAGAGTGAACAGTTTTTTAATTAATCATTCATAAGTTACTGTATCAGTTTGAATCAGTATGATGGATCCTTCATGGATGGACCCTGAATTCACTGAATCAGTCAGCGATTAATGAAATCAACTCAAATTCAAACTAAAGCAGACTTTGTGAACCAATTTAAAAAAAGTTATTAAATAAAATAACATTGCTCATTAGTTGTTCATATGACAGTAAGAAAATATTTAAAAAAAATATATTTTTTAATTAAAATATAATGTATTAATTATTAATTATAATGGGTAATAATATTAATAGTAAAATTAATTTTACATTAATAAAAACATTAACATGCACTCATGTTTATACTGTATATATTCATGTATGTTTGTATTAAAAAATATATAAAATATATAATTCAAACATAATTTCTTAGTCAATAATAATGCAGTAAGTAAATAAATCAATCATAAAGACATTAAATCAGGTGGTCAGTTTTGTGTTACGGTCTTAGTCCTGAAGAGCACACATGCAGTTATTACATGTGTGTGTCGTGTAAACATGCAGCAGAAAAGCTCGGCTTCATTCATGCTAAGCCAAACACCGCGACGGGAAACAATTTTCCGGCACACGATAAACGGCTTTCACTCAGAAGTAATTGCTTTTAATAGTGGAAAAATATCCACAGCATGTGTTTATCTGCGAGGGCTAGTTACCTAATCAGAGCTGTTAAAACCTGCTGTCATTTAAAACCATGAGATGCTTTTCATTACTGATGTTTACAAGGTCAAGCATCAATATTAATATAGAGCTTATACTTACAGTTAAGCAAATTAATAAAATATTATTATTACACTTTGGTGTATAATTGATCTTTTTCGAGTTGAACTGTTCTTGATTGCTTTATATTGAGAGACCTGAGCAATATCTAGAGACCTGAATCTGTTTTGATAATGGGAATCGAACGCCTCAGATGTTTATTTCTCTATTTATTGGGTTATATGATGATGACACTCTTTAGTCTCTTTGTTGTGGTAGTTGCGCGTATGACCACTAGGGGGATGCAGTGGACACGGTGTCGTATGTACCGGTCATGACTGTTTACTGGCCAGGATTGAGCTCAAATCGTCACTATGGCTGATTCATTGCCTTGTGATTTCAAATGAAACCCTGTTTTCTATGTAAAGCTGCTGTCTTTAACCTGAAAATGCTGTTTCAAGCAACCTGTCCTGAAATGACAACATGGCATGTGCTAAATGTGTTCCCTAATTTCTCCTGCTTGTTCTGTACCTTTAGAGAGCAGAATTATTAGGACATGAAAGTGAATTTGTATGCATCAGCAGAGGTGAAGTCATGTGTAGGCTGTCTGTCAGGCTAAAGTGCTCCGTTAAAAGCAGATTGGAGCCCTAATTAAAAAAGGAGCCCAAAATAAATGGGACACAAGGAGGGACTGACGATTTTTTCGCCCACTAATGTAAAAAAAAAAAAAACTCATATCATGCTTGTCATAATGAGACTGACAGTCAGCTGACACTGAGTGCCAGTATCCTCAAGTGTTTTACAGTACAGGTCAGTCTTTCTGTGTTTCTCCGTCACGGATTGTACGCCCTGTTTGCACTCTTTTACGACTAATTGCATGTTAGCTCAGAATGCAAAAGCAAACATTTACCATGAAATGTTACGTTGCGCAAATACATGAAGCCAGTGACCCTGTGGAGTGCACAAAATGTTGTTTGTCTAGATGTACGGGATGTATTTCAACCCATGTTAAAAAAACAATCCTCATTTCATCTTATTTTTAGGCTTTATTTATATTTTTTACTTGACTTAATGATAAATTGCATTTACATACCATTGCATTTATATATATGGAATGGTATGTTAATGCAATTTAAATGCAATTAAATTCAACTGTGTAATATGTTTTATATATATAACTGTCATTAAATGCAATTTAAATGCAATACTTTTTTAAAGAATTTAACTGCATTAAATGCTAGTTGTCTTTGACATGATACCCTGAGCTACTGAAGTTTTCAATCATATAGAAAAATGAATTATGGTTATTTATGCACATATTTTAAAACTATAATGTTAAAATTATTCATATAATTGTTATATTCATCCTGTATTTATATTCATCTATTATTGTCAATCAGGTTACATCCACTGCCAGTAGTTTTTACCATTATTATATAAACAAAATAATAAAAAAAAGCATTAGTTAATTTGCATTAAGTCATAGTTTTATTTGACATGCTACATTTTTTTTTGCCATATAGAAAACAGAATTATTTATTTATTTATTTATTTTTATTGCATTATGGTGGTATAATGCGACTTCACCATTACACACAAAACACAAATGTGTCACAGTAGAGTAGTGTTCTGTATTTACTCTGTTACTATGGAGTGAACCATGTGACTGAGTGTTTGTAATCACATATTTGGCACCGATGAGGCATTTTAATATTGAACGTTGCCAAGAGACCGTGTCTTGTTTTGCAATTTGACTGACGTAGTACATGGATATTCCTGTAAATATCATAAGATAATAAGGTCTTGTAGACAAGCAAATACTTGTGTACACATGGTGCAGTCTGTCAACAATCGAAAAAGTGTTAAAACATGTGACATTTACATCGCCACCTCACAGTCAAACCTTACCAGCATCTTTGAACTCTGGTTGTGTCTGAAAACTAATTTGCTATCCATCGAGTTACAGCTCTCGTAACGAATGCCACAGGACCAGATTTGGTTGTTTTAAACGCGCTCTAACCAAAATCAAGTATTAAAAGATTTACGGCTTCATTTATGAGAACTGGGTGCAAGGTTTACTGTCACTGTGTGGCTAGCATGCTAAAATGGATTTCATATTCCACGGCTTAGCTTTGATCCGAGCTGAGCGTGGCATCTGGCCCGACCCGTCTGACACTGCTTTGCTCTGTAAAGTTGTTTTATACACTTAACAGCCTGTTTTCTGACGCAAGCGGAGACCAGCATACACCAAACTTTATTACAAAGCTTGAAATACTAGTCAGGCTGGGCCTGGTGAATATGAAAGTATGCAGTGTTACGTATTAAAAATATGTTTGCAATTAGCTGTGGGCTCATAACGCTTTATGAGACACCTTAGAAAAGGATAGTGAAATTAAAAGACACCCAAACTGTGTTTCCAGGTTTGAGAGCTTGCTGAGAGTGTATGTGTATATATATATATATATACTGTATATTAGTGCTGGGCAACGATTACAATTTTTGATCGCGATTAATCGCATTATGCACAAAATTCAATAATGAATTCAAAAGTAGTGTATTGTGCACTTTTTTCATTTAAAAGTACTGCTATATGAACAAAAGTGCAATAACATTTGGTTTGCAAACATTTTAAACATAAAATATGGAGCTTTTTTACAGCAATATTCCTTTTACATAGTAGCAGTTAAAATATTTCTTGTAAATCTCAACTTTAATCAACATTAATGTAATCAAATTAAACATAAAACGTTGATGCTTAGCCTAAATAATTTTATCGGGAGCGTTCATGTGAGTGCTGCTGCAGTCTTAGGCCCACCCCAAATGCTCTCATTGGTTGAGACGCGTGATAACACCCATCCCAAGCCAGTACTGATCAACATCCCACCCCTCCTGTGACCCATGGTTTGTCTGTATGTGTATTCAGAGCCAGTGAGCAACGGACTTTCATAATAATAAAAAACTGCGTTAACGCACGATAAAATAATTGTCGGCGTTAATCAGTTAATGCGATAATAACGCGTTAACTTGCCCAGCCCTAATGTATATATATGTGTATATATATATGCTCTAATGTTTAACCAAGAAATTTGTTTTGAAAAGCTTTGTGTCACGTGTATGTTCCTGTTGAGTTCCTGTTTTTCCTTATTTGGTTTTGTTCCGGTTTTCATTAGTTAATTTGTCTAATTATCATTCAGTTCACCTGTGTTTATTAATCATCTCGTTTACTCCTTAGTTTGTCTGTCTTTATAAGCCTTCAGTTTCTAGAGTTTCTTTGTTCTCTCTAACGTCGTTTATAGTGGTTGTGTTCTCCTTGTTTTTTCTGAGTGGAATTATTAAAAGACATTATTTGATTTATCGCTGCTTCCTTCGCACTCCTTTGAGCTCCCTGCTCCAGCAACCCGTGCCACTTTTATTTTGTACAAAATTAAAAAAAAATCACACACTTGTGGTGTTCCTGGTCAAAAATGACCGGTCCACAAAAAATAGCTTATAAACAAATAAATATATATATATACAGTATATTAGGGATGTGCGGGTCTAGTCGACTAAACGGTACAGCTCCTACTAGTCGACACTGAAAACAATTGTCGATTACACGAGAGAAAAAAAAAACATGATGATTTTATCATTCAAATTACCATCATTTTAACGTTACATTTAAAACATTTTAAAGAACAGTTAAAATAAAACTTTTGAAAAAGAATACATATCAAAATATTTAAATATATAAATATTTTTGAAAGCGTATCTGGGCGGGAACTACATTTTTACCTCACATGCGTTTTCTTCATGTCAGTTGAGGCGAGCTCAAAATGACCACGCGAAAGACCAGCAAGGTGTGGGATTATTTTGAATTAGAAGGAAATGGAAAAGTTTTGTGTAAACTGTGTAATGTCAAATTGGCTTACAATAACTTTACTGGAGCTATGCGTAATCATATTCAATACAGGCATGTGTGTGTTAGCTTGGAGGCTAGCCAAAGCCAAATGTCAATCATGTCATACACTACAACCTGCCGCTGTGGTCCGCGATCCTATCCGCGCTGTCCTCTAAACAAAGACCCACTTTGGTGGTGGTGCTGCGGGATTTCCAGGATCTTTTCAAACTGTCTGCTTGCTTGTAGTTATCTCTCTGTGTGCCAGTTCCTGCCGAGCGCGTTTTTTTTTTTCAAGTGCAGAAACGCCTCTAGTCCCGTCTTTTGCCAGACCACTTTAACATGTTAAATTCACTGAACAAATGCGCACGGTCTGAGTAAGTAAAACAAGCTTTGTTTGTTTTTAGACAATATAGCCAACATGAAGTACATTTTTAAAAGCCGTTTTAATGCTATTCCTTGATAAACTTTCCTATTGTTTTTTACTTTTGTTTTAATATGTGTTTTAATATGTTGGCTAACGTTATATGAAAATGAAGAATTCTGTCAGTCTATTGATTGATTTTCCATTTCTGCATTGCTCCAGCCGATCTGAATAAATAAGCTACGCACTGGTTTATGAAGAGTGTATGATCTTCCTTTTTTCCTTTTTAACGACCACCTAAAATTACAAACCCGATTCCAAAAAAGTTGGGACACTGTACAAATTGTGAATAAAAACAGAATGCAATGATGTGGAAGTTTCAAATTTCAATATTTTATTCAGAATACAACATAGATGACATATCAAATGTTTAAACTGAGAAAATGTATCATTTTAAGGGAAAAATAAGTTGATTTTAAATTTCATGGCATCAACACATCTCAAAAAAGTTGGGACAAGGCCATGTTTACCACTGTGTGGCATCCCCTCTTCTTTTTATAACAGTCTGCAAACGTCTGGGGACTGAGGAGACAAGTTGCTCACGTTTAGGAATAGGAATGTTGTCCCATTCTTGTCTAATACAGGCTTCTAGTTGCTCAACTGTCTTAGGTCTTCTTTGTCGCATCTTCCTCTTTATGATGCGCCAAATGTTTTCTATGGGTGAAAGATCTGGACTGCAGGCTGGCCATTTCAGTACCTGGATCCTTCTTCTACGCAGCCATGATGTTGTAATTGATGCAGTATGTGGTCTGGCATTGTCATGTTGGAAAATGCAAGGTCTTCCCTGAAAGAGACGACGTCTGGATGGGAGCATATGTTGTTCTAGAACTTGGATATACCTTTCAGCATTGATGGTGCCTTTCCAGATGTGTAAGCTGCCCATGCCACACGCACTCATGCAACCCCATACCATCAGAGATGCAGGCTTCTGAACTGAGCGCTGATAACAACTTGGGTTGTCCTTGTCCTCTTTAGTCCGGATGACATGGCGTCCCAGTTTTCCAAAAAGAACTTCAAATTTTGATTAGTCTGACCACAGAACAGTTTTCCACTTTGCCACAGTCCATTTTAAATGAGCCTTGGCCCAGAGAAAACGCCTGCGCTTCTGGATCATGTTTAGATATGGCTTCTTTTTTGACCTATAGAGTTTTAGCCGGCAACGGCGAATGGCACGGTGGATTGTGTTCACCGACAATGTTTTCTGGAAGTATTCCTGAGCCCATGTTGTGATTTCCATTACAGTAGCATTCCTGTATGTGATGCAGTGCCGTCTAAGGGCCCGAAGATCACAAGCATCCAGTATGGTTTTCCGGCCTTGACCCTTACGCACAGAGATTGTTCCAGATTCTCTGAATCTTTGGATGATATTATGCACTGTAGATGATGATAACTTCAACTCTTTGCAATTTTTCTCTGAGAAACTCCTTTCTGATATTGCTCCACTATTTTTCGCCGCAGCATTGGGGGAATTGGTGATCCTCTTCCCATCTTGACTTCTGAGAGACACTGCCACTCTGAGAGGCTCTTTTTATACCCAATCATGTTGCCAATTGACCTAATAAGTTGCAAATTGGTCCTTTAGCTGTTCCTTATATGTACATTTAACTTTTCCGGCCTCTTATTGCTATCTGTCCCAACTTTTTTGGAATGTGTAGCTCTCATGAAATCCAAAATGAGCCAATATTTGGCATGACATTTCAAAATGTCTCACTTTCAACATTTGATATGTTATCTATATTCTATTGTGAATAAAATATAAGTTTATGAGATTTGTAAATTATTGCATTCCTTTTTTATTCACAATTTGTACAGTGTCCCAACTTTTTTGGAATCGGGATTTGACAGTGTGATTCAAAGATTAAGTATTTCAACTGTATGCTGTTATATAGACACAAGCACAGTTTTTTTTTAGTTTTGGGGGGTTTCTAGCTTTTAGACTAGTCGACTAGTCGGATACAAAACTTCTGTTTAAACGACAGTCAAATTAGTCGTAGCGCACATCCCTAATATATATATATATATATATATAATATAAATAATTGTATTATATGTGTGTGTATAGATATAAAATATACATGTTTATTTTTATATTTACATTTGTATTTATTTTATTGAATATATTTTAATGTATAATATTTTTATTTTTAAATAATATAATATAATATAATCATTTATGGAATATAATAATATACCTGTCTGTTATATTTACTTTGGTGGCTGCTGATGGACTCTGGTAGGAAGTATTGGCACTTTCATCCAGTCTGAATGTCGGGGCCCATTACGATCTTTCAGGCCACCTCTGGTACATTATTGCATGCTTAGCGTGAAAATCAGATTTTGTTTTATTGACCCTGGCAGAATATGAAAGGCCTATCAAAGCGCTCAAATCCATGTCTGGAAAGTAATTTCAGTCGGCTACCACAGCTCTTTGTTTCTGTAGCGCTGCCGTGCGAGGACGGATTAGTCCACCCTCCCTCTCAGGAGAAGGCCACGCGTAGCAGGCCGCAGACGGAGAGAGAGGGAACGTGTGAGGGAATTATTGGGAGCAGCCAGGAGGCCTGGACTCAGACTGACGCAGGCAGGACAGCTGATGACGTGGGGAGTGAGAGACTTGGGCTTCTGTGCTCCAAAGCTGCCTCTGCGTTCCAGCAGCAGCAGCAGAAGCATCTGCTTCTACTTTCACATCAGCATTTTTAAACCCTCCTTCTCGCGAACGCCACAGTGTTCATTAGGAGATGTTTTTCTACCTGCTGGAATTCAGACATCATCACTCAGCACTTTGTCTGATGGAGTGTTTGTCTTTCATTCATCTGCGTGCACATCTTAAAGCTGTGGATTGAGAGCTGTTTTGATACGCCACCATGAGCTTTTGGCCTAAAGTGACACGGATGACAACCATAGTTGTCAGTATAGTGCTACTAGTGCTTATTTTGTAATTATTTTTATTTTATTTATATAGCACATTCAAGTCCATGTATGTAATGTGTGTATTTATTTATTTATTTATTATAAAAATGTATTATAAATAAATTGTAAACATTTGTATAATTATAATAATAGATATACAAATATACTGTATACTATTGGTGTGTGTGTGTGTGTATATATTATATATATATAATATAGGGTTGGGAATCGAAAATCGATTCCGATTACAGAATCGGATACTTAAGGTCAGGAATAGGATACTTGTTGTCAAATTAAAATTTCGATTCCGCCTATCGATTCCTATGCAATGTTTTTCTTCATCTGTGAGGACCGGACCTAGCGATCTGCCAGGACCTTGCTCGCTAATCTAAGTGCTCCAAAGTCTGGCTACATTTGCGATCAGAAGCCAAAAAAGCGAAGTATAATATCTGTGATAGCTAAACATGTTGCAAGAGAGGTGTCACCACCAACATGACAAAGCACTTTTATTTAATAGATTGTTAAAGATCACGAACAAGATTCAAACACCAACGTGATTCTATTCCTAAATTACAATGATTCGTCTTTTTCATTCCTGAAACTTCGACGTGTGCGATCAATGTTGTGATCACGTGGTTCGTCCGTGCAGCGTACGATCACACCAGTGTGATTTAAACATTTAAATCTGCGTTCGCAGTTTGCACTGACATTGACCTGAAGAGAGCAGCTGTCATCTGTCATGAATGAAACAGCTTCACAGTCTTTTCTACCACACAGTATCATTATTTCTGTATTACAAACATTCAAATCACAGAAGTACTGGGATAAAAGTTTATAGTTCAGATAATAAACTCTGTGTACGGTAGCGATTAAAATAGAGTAAATCACCTTTTGAAAGTAATTTGACTAGGGATGTTCATTTCGGTTATTTTTTCTAACCGACAACCGACGCTTGTTAACCGATTATTAACCGTTAACCGACAAGATTATTTTAAATTAGAACTGAATTAAATTAGAACGAATAAGTGTCTGTGACCCGTTAAAAAATACTAATTCCGGGGATTCATTTTACATGCGCAAAAAACAGCAAACAACAGAACATGAGGATTCACATGATCATATTCATGGGCGGCGCTAGGGAGGGGTTAGCAGGTGCTCCAGCACCCCCAAGAAAAACCAAAGCACCTCCATAGCACCCTCATAAAAGATGAAATAAAATAAAAACATTTGACTCATTAAACACATGCATAAATACTGCAATGCAATAACGTGATTTGCAGTCGCACGTAATGTCAGCATTTTATTTAAAAAATGGATCGGTTCCTTGTGCCAAGTACTGTTGGCCTGCCCCCGACTAAAGATTTTTCTAATCAACTAGTCGCACGTTTATATTAAATTGATAGTATAATAACCATTTAGGTTATTATTTATGCCTATTATTTAGGCATTTAGGCGTATTATTCCGCGCTCAAACGCACACAAAAAGCTTGCCGCAAAGCACCGGCTAAAGTAATGATTATGAATGCATCGGGGAAAAAGAAGACATTTTAATTATTTATTAATAAACTAGTGCTTTCTCAGACTCGCCATCTCCACAGTGGATGTGCCTTTAATAGAGAAATGCACCTATGGACTACATAATCAGAGAAGATTTAAAAAAAAAAAATGTATTGGTTTTCAAGCTTTCTGCAGATGCATTTCTTATATCTGTGAGCTGGTTCATTGTTGTGACGCGCTCCATTCACGGAGACTGCATGATACGACAGAAAGCACATCCAAAAATGACGGGAGTATAAGCTCTTTCCACAGGAAAAAATAAATAAATAAAAATAATTGCGTGTGCGCCCCCATGCAGTAGGCTAAGCGCGATAATACTCCCACATTCCTCATAAACATTTGAAATGCGCCTATACAGCGTTTTTATTATTCATATAAAATAATAATAATAACAACAACCTGTTTTGGTCATATTTACTATTAATTCCCCAGCTCCCCCTGGCATTGATCTAGCACCCCCTCAGCACCTGCGTTCAACATTCTCTGGTGCCGCCCCTGATCATATTATATCACATCACGCACCTGCAGCGCTTCTGCGAGCGGAGAAAAACATAATAAAGCTAGGCGATATATATATATATATTATAACGAATAAATAGGCCTATACGAGAAATATATTTTCACTTAATAATTTAAGAAAACGAAAGAAAAACTGTGCAACAAGTAGCCTATGCAGAGTTTCAGTTCATTTTTGTGCTGCCCGAAAGGAAACTAGAACGCACACAGTTAAGCATTCTACCTTCACAATGCAGCCTGTTCATTATCATTATAAAAAACAATCAGTCAAACATATGGGCCAGGGGAAAAAAACACACTGCTCAGTTTAAATATGTAGTAAAATCTGTGCCGTTATGCATTATCACCGTACCGCCGTGAAGTTATGCAAAACATGTAGTTATACGTGGATATTGGAACGCGAGTGAAGCAGACCTACATAAAAGTTAAATAATATTTTGGCATTCAAATATATCGCGAATACGGAAACATTTGATTTTGTGTCGAACGAGAGACCCAAAATTGGTTTCAGTTTCGTTTTAGCCTAAATTAATTCGTTTTGGTTTGTCGTTTATATAGCTATAGCTTCTTACATTTTTAATTCTTGTTCTTTTCTAACTAGCCTACTGTTAATTGAAAGGATTTGTTGAGGAGTGAGGGGAACTAAAATAGCCTAGCTATGTTTACAGTGTTTATTATAATGTTTGTAATTCGCGTCGGCCTATTTCTGAATGAAATAATAAAATGCGATTTATGTTTTTTTTTTTTCTCTCTGTCTCTCTCTCTCTCTCTCTCTCTTTAAAAAACATATATATTTTTTATAGGAGTAGCTTATTTTAACCATGCAGCAAACCTTTACTGAATTACTGAAGAAAAAAAAGAAAGAAAAAAAAAAGTGACTTTAAACCGTTTAACTGATTGTATTAATCGGTCAAAATTCTTATCGGTCGGTTAACGGTTAAACGGTTAAAATGAACATCCCTAAATTTGACACTTCAAATGAAGATTTATGGATTACATTGTTACGCCAGTAGGTGGCGAAAAGGGGCTGTTAAAATGCATTTGTCTTTGAATCATACAAGAGATTTGTTCAAGAACGCTGATTCATCCAGTAATGAAACAAGTACATCTTGAGGGAGTCACTGAATCAATTATTCATAAATTACATGTGATTTTGTTTAGTTGTCTAATGTTTTTTTCTTCAGAATCATGAGAGAACCACCACTTCCATTGGGGAAAAAAAAAGAATTTATCCAGAATCGTGCAGTTCTATTTTGCAAACAAACAGCTCTTAAAGAGTCCAGTTTTTATGTAGCCTGTTGATTTTTGTTCATGGTATTCAGCTCCAATAAATGGTTTGCAAAAAGAGACACAAGATAAATGTTTGATATCATTATTTAATCACATTGGAATCGAATAGAATCGGAATCGATAAGCAGAATCGGAATCGGAATTGATAAAATTCAAACGATACCCAACCCTATATATTTATATATATATATATTAGAGCTGCACGATTAATCGTTAAAAGATCGCGATCTCGATTCAAATACCCACACGATCTAATTTCTGAATGACAACGATTCGCCCGTGTCTATTAAAACTTTGAAAAAATCATACCGGAACATTCAAATCTGCATTCGCGCTGCTGCTGATCCAGAGAGCAGACAGTTAACATGTTTAGGTAAGAAAAAGCTTCACAAACAGTCTTTTCAACTACACAGTATTATTTCTGTCTTACAGTCATTCATAGAAATACTGGGATAAAAGTTTATAGTTCGGCTACAAACATTGATGTCTATGGTAGCGATCAAAATAGAGCCACTCATCTTTTGAAAGCAACTGGCGCTTCAAATAACGTTTGTGTCGATTGCATCATTTCGCCACTAGGTGGCGACAAGTGACTGTTAAAAAATGTATTTGTTATTGAATCATTCATTCGAGATTCGTTCAAAAACACTGATTCATCCATTAATGAAACAAGTGAGGTATGAGTGAGTCATTGAATCATTAATACAAACCAATTTTTCATCATTTTAATTCTAAACGTTGGTGTATTAAATACACTATATTTTAAATACATATACCCTGGGTTTCACAGACAAGGCTTAAGCCTAGTCCTAGACAAAAATGTAAATCTGAGCTGTTTCAACTGAAAGAAACTCGCATTGACTGATCTTAAAATATATAAGTGCCTTTGTTTTGTCTCAAGATGCACACCAGTAATGTTTTTTTTCTAAGCATGTTTATAAAAATTGCTTAAATGTCTTAATTGAACTATGATCTAATCCTGGCTTAGTCTAAGCCCCGTCTGTGAAACCTGGCCATACTGTATTATATATTAAAATGTTTAATAATTCATTTAAATTAAACACTTTTAAATAGACTGCAGCAATTAATATTTTGTCACACATTATTTTGTTTAGTTCAGAATCGTGGGAGAATCGTGATCTCTATTTGAGAAAAAAAATCGTGATTCTCAATTTATCCAGAATCGTGCAGCTCTAATATATATATATATATATATGTGTATATATATATATATATATATATATATATATATATACGTATATATATAAAATGCATATATAAAATATAACATTTGATTTTTCATGATTTTGTTAGAGTTACAACTCTATGCATATTATTTTTTTATTTGACAAATAACAAAATAAACATAGCTAATTTGTTTCCATATTTAACCCAAAACTGCAGTATGAAAATGAGACGTATCGATTAATGTGATAATTCATGATAATGTACGTTAAAAAGCAATAATGAAATTCCAGATGTGCTTTTTCATGAAGGAACAGTGATATATCACCTGCTCTTTAATATGTAGGGTGAGTGATTTAATCAAACCCTTAACCCTGAGTGGATAACTCCATTTGTGATGGATAAGTGACAGTCATTTTAGTCATTTTGGAAGATATTTGCACAAGTGTTTTGGTTGTATATTGCAAGACTTGGTGTTTGAATAGGAAGGAATTCCTAGGAGTGTGAATGTGTGTTTGTATAAAGTAACAAGTGATGTATGCTCAAGGAAATGCTGTTGGGTTTACTGTTCGGGTGTGACAGACACTCACGTATGAAAGCATGTGCACACACACACACAGAGCAGCTGTTAGAGATGCATTCACGTCCTCACCTTCTGGAGCAGCACTCACTTGAGTCGCTTTCAGTCACTCTGTTGCCAAAATGCTTATGAATTAGCACCTGTTACTGTCCAGACCATTGAAATGGTAGTTAGTGGTTTAGTATGTGGTTGCTAGGATGCTCTGGGTTACTGCTAATGCAGGGCTCTAGACTCATTCTTCCCACTGGTTGCTCTTTTGCGGCTAACTTTCTCAGTTGGTTGCAAGAGCACATAATTTGGTCACAATTTTTATATCTTTTTTTGCTACAACATGGGATTAATCAATGCATGTTGATGAACTTTTATCATAGTTTAGTTATATGGTAATGAAAGTGTTCAGCATTCAACCCGTTCTTATTTGTTATTTGAATTTTGTGAACGGGAATTCCTCTTTTGCTGTGTTATAAGCCGGGCTTCATGCACTTTCACTTTCAAATTCGCGATCTTGGTGTCACGTTTTACAAGAAAAGATAATCGTCTATGTTGCTTATATCTACACACCTTTCACTTTTTAAGACTAAAACAAAAGATGCATTTATTGTTATTCTTAATTAAAAAGCACAACAACAAGAAAACAGTAGGCTACAATGACAAACTAGCGTACATAACGTTTATTAACAAAAACGAATAAGATGAGGCATGGCGTACACCACGTGCTGTATTATATACCGACTAATAAATTACAGAATGTTTAGCAAACACTAAGGAATCAAATAAATAAAAGAAAGAAAGAAAGCCTCCATAGAGTAACGTGAGGTAAACAGCAAAGATAACAAGCTTTTCAAAATGAGAAAAAAAAAAAAATTAAAACTAAACTTGCTCGGTGACAGTGCTTGCATGTTTTTTTTCCCCACAAGAATACCAGCATGTTCACCTTCTGGTTTAAGAAGCGGTCTTTTACTTTACTTTAGCTTGAAAACCAAATCCTCTGTCTGCCATCATTTCCTCGATATTCGCGTCATTTTTGCCGCGTGCTTCGCACACTTTTGCACTCGTGCTGACATGGAGAGTAAACCAGGCTCTACACTTGAAGCGCTTGCACTGAAAGCACCTCTCTTCATGTGATTAGTGAAATCTGACTCCTGCTACAATGTGCCGCGGCTCTGCAACTCGCACCGCACAGACCATGCACTCGCACAAATGCGACCACATCAAATTTTAACTTGCACATTCTCAAAAAAAATGCTGCAAATGTGACCATTTTGGTCGCAGTCTAGAGCCCTGTAATGTGCTGCTAGTAGGTTACTAGAGCTCAAGTTAAAAGTAGGGGTGCTCCGATCAAGATTTTTGAGGCCGATCGCTGATCACAGAAAGCAGTATTTGCCGATAAGATCACTGATACCGATATTTTTAGAGCCTTCTTTTTATCATATACAGGTGCATCTCAATAAATTAGAATGTCGTAAAAAAGTTCATTTTTTCTTGTAAGTTATTTCAAAAAGTTAAACTTTCATATATTTTAGATTCATTGCATGTAAAGTAAAACATTTCAAAAGTTTTTTTTTTTAATTTTGATGATTAGATCTTATAGCTCATGAAAGTCAAAAATCAGTATCTCAAAATATTAGAATATTTACATTTGAGTTTCAATTAATGGTTTTAAATGATTAAATTATGTATAATTGGATTTTAGATTTTAAGGGGAAAAAACATTTTAATCAGCAAGGACACATTAATTTGAATAAGTTAATGATATTTATGTTACATAAGATTTCTATTTTAAATAAATGCTGTTCTTTTGAAGTTTCTATTCATCAAAGGATTCTGAAAAAGTTTCCACAAAAATATTTATTTTTCAACATTGATAATAATCAGAAATGTTTCTTGAGCAGCAAATCAGCATATTAGAATGATTTCTGAAGAATCATGTGACACTGAAAGGAACACTCCACTTTTTTTTGAAAATAGGCTCATTTTACACCTCCCCTAGAGTTAAACAGTTGAGTTTTACCGTTTTTGAATCCATTCAGCCGATCTCCGGGTCTGGCGGTAGCACTTTAGCGTAGCTTAGCATAGATCATTGAATCTGATTAGACCATTAGCATCTCGCTCAAAAATGACCAAAGAGTTTCGATATTTTTCCTATTTAAAGCTTGACTCTTCTGTAGTTACATTGTGTACTAAAGGCCATTGCACACTGAGTCCGAATTTTTCATCCGAAATTTTCACACGTTGAAAAATAAATACGACCTCACGTTATGTCAATCACGTTTGCACACTGCCTCCGAAATTTTTGTCCGTCATAAAAAAAATTCGGATCGGGTTCGATTTTTTTTGCGTTTTTCGCATCCGTGGCAAGCATTTTGAGAGGTGTTTTGACAGTTCAGAGCCACCGTAGAAGCGAACGCCAAAATCCAGAATGGCGATTGTCAAGTTCATCCACTTCGTCTCGCAGCACAAAGCACTGTATATAGATCCTTGCACACTGAGTTCACAGAAATTGGTGGTCTTCTTTTTAATATGTGGCTCTAGTATCGCTAGCAAAGCATCAAACTGAGCCACTGACGTCCTGAAGTAAACTTTGAATCACTCGTGATAATCCCGCTGCTCCTTAATAAGGAGAGGAACTCTCCATCCTCTCTATATCTCAGGATTGGATGGACCCAATATTTCCTTTCTTTTTCTTTTTTTAAGAAGCAAGAGAACAACAAAATCATCCTCAATGCTTGAAGACTCCGTTTAGTAGGCTTTTTCGCAACGGATTAATTAATACGCATCGGACTCAGTGTGCAAGGTCACTGTGCGTGACGAATTTTTAGGATTGCGAATGCGAAAAAACGCATGCGAAAATTTCGGACTCAGTGTGCAGAGACCTTAAGATCAACGGAAAATGAAAAGCTGCGCCTGAAAGTAGTCCCCAGCTATATCATACTAGTTACCTAGCTGGGGACTATTTTCAGGTGCTGCGTAATATCATTGCGCCTGCTGCACCCATGGTATGGCAGCAAAGTTCCTTGATTATTACGCCAGAATGAGAGTATAGTTCCTAGCCATATCGGCCTAGAAAATCGCAACATTTCATTTTCCGTCAGTCTTGTAACTACAGAAGAGTCAAGCTTTAAATAGGAAAATTATCGAAACTCTTTGGTCATTTTTGATGACCAAATGCTAATGGTCTAATCAGATTCAATGATCTATGCTAAGCTAAGCTAAAATTGCTACCGCCAGACCCGGAGATCGGCTGAATGGATTCAAAAACAGTAAAACTCAACTGTTTAACTCTACGGGAGTTGTAAAATGAGCCTATTTCTAAAAAAAGTGGAGTGTTCCTTGAAGACTGGAGTAATGATGCTGAAAATTCAGTTTTCATCACAGGAATAAATTACATTTTAAAATATATACACATAGAAGCCAGTTATTTTAAATTGTAAAAATATTTAAATGTTTTTACTGTATTTTTGATCAAATAAAAGCAGCCTTGATGAACAAACATTTAAAAAGAACATTTAAAGAAATCTTACGGACCTCAAACTTTTAAACAGTAGTGTAGGTCATGGAACTTTTTTTTTTTTTTTTAGCAGAAGTTGTTTTGCTTTTGTCATTGAGTTTTGTTTTTATCCAAAATACAGGGAAGCAGTGGTGACTTCATGCATGCTGGTGCAGGACTGATGAGCGAGACATTAATTAAAGACGAGGTGAATCCACAGGCTTGACGCTGATGGTGCCGTGTGTGTTTAATTGAGAGGACATGCATGACGCACCCACGTCCCTTTTGTTCACAGAACACAAGAGGCTTCGCTCATCATTTCAGCAGCGCTCATGTGTAAACACGAAACCCTCCACCACACTGTAAACCATTATTTACCTCATTGTCTGTCACAGGAGTGCAAACAGAGTTTATAATTCAATGAGAACTATAAAACACAACTACAACTCAATGCTGATCTCTCTGTCTTTATCACAGACTCTTGAATGCACAGGTTTTTCCTCTTGGCAGCAGATTTTGAACTGTTTGTGTAGCACTTTTGATCTGTTTTTATTCTTAGCCTCACATGCTCATTACGCTCAAATCAGTTATTGGGTTGAAAGCGAGAGCGGTACGTGAAGTGAACTGTGTGCAGAGCAGATTAATTTAGCGTTAAGAATATTAGGTTCGGTAATGATGCAGAATGGGTTAGGGAATATGAGCACAGTCCAGACTATTGACGTCAGCACAGCGCGAGTCTGGGTCTCATGGCATCCGATGAAGAGGCAGCCGCTTGTTTTTTTCTTTTGAGAGAGCATAACTGGTTTTGACATGCTTTTCTCTACTTTGCGTATTTAATAATTGCAGATTTGACAGAAGTTGGTTTCATCTCATGACAAGTGAGCCAAACGTGAACTCTGAACAATGAAATAGATTCTTATTAGAATATTATTATTATTACTAAAACAAATCTGAGATTCGCAGAAACGTACAAGTCATTCTTGGAAAGCTGTGGAAATCGGAGATTTAATTAGATTTTTATCCATATACACATGTAACTCAAACAAAAGATGCAGGCGATTACCTTGCATTATGTAACACAAATCACAAATGAAGCTTACATAAGAAACGGTAAGTTGAAAGACAAAGAGGCTTTTCATTTCAAGCATTAATTTTTGGGGATTTACGTAGGACCGGCCCCTAGTTTCACCTGAGAAGCTGGATTCCTTCAAACACTGTCTTCTATATTTAATCTCCATATGATTTGTATGTGATAAAAACAAACAACTAAAACTTTTTTACAGTGTATCTACTGTATAACCTGTAGGCTGATGATCTGAAGCAGGAGCTGTAATGGAGGGTGTTTTTGAGTTCAAGAGAGATTTCATCCCTCAATAAAAGACCTTTTAGAGCTCCGATACATTATTTAAGAGATGCGTCTGTAGTGCTTTCCTCACAATGTTCTGTTCGAGAGGAATTTGACAGACAGTCCTAAAAGGACAGCAAAGGGGGAATTGATAGCGTCATTCGTTTGTGCGCTGTCTGCTTTATTTTAGCGCATGATGTAAACAGCGCAAACGCACTGAAAAACCCATAGCCAGATGCACACAGATGCCATAGCAGATCGCTCTTTAATAGGTAAAATCTGACTGTAGAGGCAAATGTAGACCAAATACCATTGTATAATATCAAATGTAAGTCCGCATGTCTGATATAACAGGACCCGGGACCTCTATTGCTTGCCATGACTGCATTTATTTGATCAAAGATGCAGGAAAAACTGTAATAATATTATATTATTCTAATATTATATTATTATAGTTATTTTTTATTTTTTTTATATATATATGATTATATTTTAAAATGTAATTTATTCCTGTGATGAAAAGCTGAATTTTCAGCGTCATTGCTCCAGTCTTCAGTGTCACGTGGTCCTAATATGCTGATTTGCAACTCAAGAAACATTTCTTATAATTATCAAAGTTGAAAACAGTTTTGCTGCTTAATATTTTCATGGATACATGTTTGACAAAGATGCTTGACTTTGAAAGTGATTTTGCTTGTTGTGTAATGCTATAGGAAATTATATGACGAGTTTGGTTCCAAAATGCGATAAAAGGCATTTTTTTTTAAAAATTGAGTTTCCGCCAAAATCAGTATTGTATCGGTATAGAAAAGTCAAATTTTTAATTATACGCAAAATGCGATATCCGCCAATTTATTCTGTCATGTTTTCTCCCTATCTTTCCAAACCGCGACAAACGCCAGTCTCCCTTCTCTGCAGAATGCGATACATCCGCTCAACCAATCACAGCGCACCATTCCACGCATTGTAGACAGTAATGGTGGCGCTTTGAATACAGACGGCATCCTAGTTTTCCTCATCTTTGTACTTTGTGATCAACAAACAAACAAAAAAATTAGGGCTGCACGATAAATCGCATGTGATTGTCATGCGCACCTCGTCAGTAAAGCCGGTTCTATGATTAGTAGTAAATCTCCATCACGTGCTTTCAGATGGAGCAGCATTTAATACAGAGAGCCGTAGATCACTGACAAGCTACGCAATATCACGTTCATAATCGCAGATGAATCGCATTCGATTATGAACGCGATATTGCGTAGCTTGTCAGTGTAAGTGTTTTTATTAATGCCATTATTGTTTTTGTCAATACAGCGTATAGCACTAGTCAACTAAATGAATGTAACATGGCAAAGATGAATGCACTTTTGGAAGTTGAATGTAAGGGAAATGTCATTTTGGAATTTCTGTGGTCTAATGTGATATTGTTGTTCATGTTCTTGTTCATGATGAAATTTTCTTTTATTGTTGTAATTAATTTATAGCATTAACAAGATGACCCGTTGAATTCATTTTGGGAGCGATGACTGATTGCATGTATTTTTAGTCCAGTGCCTGTATATAAGATTAGTATTGACCAAGTTCAGAGGCTGTCATATGTGGATCAACTTACTTTGTTGTGTATTTTCAACTGTTTCAATATGAAAAATAACTTTTATATTGATTCAATAGATTTATTGCATTAAAAAAAAAAAAAAATGTGTCATGGATTTATTGCATTTTGGGGAAAAAAATAATCAGTTTTTATAATAAATCTTTGAAAATCAAAATTTGGATTTGAATTTTTAATGTTATTATAACCTAAAGATGCTATGTGAAAGTTTGAAACAGAAAATAGTGGTTTTCATCTTGCCACTTTCTTGGTAAAGAAAACACATTTTTACTCAAATTAATCAAAATGAATTTATAGCGTTTTGGAACCAAACTCTTCATATATTTATATATATTTACTAGTGCTGTCAAATGATTAATCACGATTAATCGCATCCAAAATAAAAGTTTTTGTTTACATAATACAGTGTTTCCTCTAGGATTTTTTCCAGCTGTGGTGGCAGGACTATTTCCCATGGGCCACGCCCCCTCCCCACCCAAGAATCACGTGCACTCAGAATTGATTTTATTATAACCAAAAAAGACAAGTAAAAAGTAAATAATAAAATATGAATGGATAAATTAATGACAGTAAATAGCACAAACAAAAACAATGACAAGATACAAATTAAATTTGTAATAATCTATTCAACTGTAAAATAACACTGGATAGTTTTCACTGTATAAATAGACAGTAGGGGTGTGTATCGTTACACCCCTAATAGACAGTAATGACAGACAGCAGCAGGTTTATTTAGGCTGCTGTCTCTTTAAGACCTCATGCACGGATCTAATATACTGTTACACCAGGTTCTTTGTTTACTTTTCTTTTTAGGAGAACCTTCTGATCAATAATCAAAAATTCTGATTAAAAAAATAGCCTTCCTAATACGAGGTGATATTTGACTCCTTAAAGTGATTTACAGGGGCATTTTCTTTTTACCTTTGTCATGGCATTTTTCTAATTTTATTAAAAGTATGTCATCTATGTCAAATTCAAAAAATTATATTTATAAGCTTTTCAGAATTTCTAGTTAAAACAATATAATGAGAAGTAAAATAAGACAAATACTGTAAGTTAGCAATCATATGAAATTAGTATTAATAAAAAAAATATTTGTATTACAGCGGTGGCAAAGAAGAACACAAAAGTGTCTTGTAGGTATGTTTAATGAGGCATGAGTGCAATTAAATTAATAAATTCATGTTGAGATTAATGTTTTAAATTTAACATTTTTAATATAGAAATATTAAATTATTTAAATAACTGAACTTATACGTTAAAAATGAAACTGAATCCGCCATCAGGTGGTGGCATGTCACTGATTTTATCACTGAATCATTCATTCAATTGATTCATTCGAATGGCTGATTCATTCAGGAATGAAGCAAGTGACTGTGTTTATGAATGGGTAATCATGAATCACTGACTCACTAGATTCGTTTAAACACGCAGTTCATTCATGAATGAAACACCGCTGTGTTTGCTTTTAGAGATGCGCAGCGGCTGAGCTGTGACTTTATTTGGAACTATTTTCCTTGATGAAATGGCAAAAAAATCAGGCAGTAGTGTTATATTCAGACAACGTAAGTCACTTACTATTAACTTCTTGTTTACTGAACTGTTGTATTAAATCAATAGGCCTATCACATTTGCAAACTCCCTTAATAATTATTAAAAGCTGTCACTCTCTTTAGTTTATCACGATCTGTGGGCTCAGAAAATGGTCTATAAGAGAGCGCGCGAGTGAGTTCTCTTTCACTTTAAACAAAGAACTTATACTGACTATACTCTTTGCTTTGCTTTAAATAAGTAAGACTCAAAAGCACGTGCAAATGATACATTGCATCATCTGTCGTCGCGTTATAAGCGCGGAACCTGCGGGAATGAGTAGAATTATTATTAACAGCCGCAATCCCGCGCCGAAATTCAAGTCCTGCTCTGTGTTCTCTGCTAATAACCCGACTGTGAATGATGTGAGCGGCGTCACTATGATGTTACTGAGAAGCATAATATATATGTGTGTACTGTGCATATTTATTATGTATATATAAATACAAATACATGCATGTATTTATTTAAGAAAAATATGTTATGTTTATATATTAAATATATTTATATATAATATAAAATATAAGAATATAAATATATAAATGTATATACATGTAAATATTTTCAAAATATATACATGCATGTGTGTGTATTTATATATACATAATAAATATACACAGTACACATACATATATAATGTAAACAAAAACTTTTATTTTGTATGCAATTAATCGCGATTAATTGTTTGAGAGCAGCAATATTTACTCTTATGCATTGTCAGTTACTTTGCATGGGTTTTTGACAGATCTATCATTGTTTCTGTAATTAATTCATACGAGTGGACTCACATTAGATGGTGAGAGATGTGAAAATGAAGTGATCCAGCCCCAGACACTAATGCTGATGCAGTGTGTGTGTGTGTGTCGCTAATTACGTGCAAAGACTGCGAGTAACACACTATTAATAGAGCTGTGTGAAGGGCTCTGGAGAGAGACATAGACAGACAGACAGAGACAGAAACGGCTTATTAGAGAGAGGAGAGTGATAGTGTGTGTGTGTTTGTGTACTCTCGAGTCAGTCTTGTCACACATTATTGGGTCATCTCTCAGTATTCAGCACTGCTGTGTGTGTGAGAGAGTTGAATATTCAGACTTTTTAGTCCACATCATTAACACACATTTCTTCTCTCTTTTTCTGTTTTAGGTAAGTAACACTGGTGAAAACACATGCTGTCACTGCTGATGGTAAAACACTCCTGCTGCTTCTGTTTCGGCATGTTTTACACTAGAAATCACTGACAACACACTGGGCCTCATTTATCAATCTAACGTAGAAACGAGCGCAGATCCGCGCACACAAATCAACTTACGACAGAGCTCACGTGTGATTTATGAAACATTCGTATGCCGCCAATCCCATCGTACGAAAGATCGTACGTTGATAAATGTGGCGGCTGAAAACAATCGTCATTTGAATATTACGCCCCTAAAAACACCCCGGTTTCGAAGCCTCGCCCCTAGAGTTTACGACACGGAGAAACATAACCCGGCCAAAAAGAGGAAGTAATCTCATGAAAGAGAAATTGATCTTACTCCAAAAACACCCTTTAACCTTATAATTGCAAACAATGGCATTCATTCATATGTATATTAAATACCAGTAAACATAACGAAAAATTTATAAATATTATAAACACTATATAGATTATTTAGTTCTCCTTAATCCACAACAAACCCTTTAAATTTAACGGTATTACAAAACAAGAATGAAAAAATGAGGAGCTATAAAATTTTATATTAAACTATGAAGTAATACACAAATTAGGCTATAGTGGCATTCGTTATAAACAGAATACAACGTCAAGCTAAAATGAATTTATTAAAGCGAAACTAAACTGCATTGGGCTCACAAGCCTCTCATTCGACATCCAAATGTTTCCATTTTTGCCATGTAACATTTGGTTGCTAAACTATTATCTATGATGTAAACAAGGCTTTGTACTTCACTTGAGTTCCAATATCCATGTAAAATATCACCCTTCACATGCGCAATAAATGTTTGTTTCAGGTCTGCACGCTGATTTTACAGTGGACCTTGTAAATTGTGCAGTGTAACATTTATGTTTGGTTGACTGCATTTTAGTTTGATTAATGGCTGAAATGTCAAGTTAGTAACGCTGAAATGTTGTGTGTGTGCGTGTGAGGCACCTGCGTGATCACCAATCAGTTAAAAAAAAAGTTACAGAAAACAAATAAAATGCATTAAGAGTGTCACAAAAACAAAAGTGGCCTATACTTGTCGCACTGTTTTTTTTTCTTTTGTTAATCTGTTAATTAAGAGAAATATATTTCGTGTAGCCCTATTTATTTTATTAATTTTATAATTTCTGTTTTTCTGGATTCACAGAAGCGCTGCAGGTGCGTGATACAACAATGTGTGATTCCTCACGGTCTGTTGTTTATGCTGCTATTTGCGCATAAAGCTAAATCCCTGAAAGAAAAAAAAAAAAAAGCTTTGTTTGTCGGTTTAGGAAAATAATCTAAATGAACAAACTGCTGTCATTATACAATTCTCTGTGCTGCACGCAAGTTCAGGCTGACTCAAAAACTTGCGTACACGAGCTCAGACCTGACGTGAGATTTGATCGTAGCCACCGCTCACGTCCATATTGATAAATTCCAAGTTTTGCGTAGAAACGACCGTACGCCCAAATTTCGGTCGTACGTTCGTTTCGTAAATGAGGCCCATTGAGTGTGGAGCGTTTGATACTGTATGGTGTGATTTGGATTAATGGATTCACTTTTCTGCTTATAAATGGAGGGATCGTTTGTTTGGTTAGAACAGTGTTATTGTATTTCCTTTTATCTTGTTAATGCTTCATACACGGTTTAAACGTGGTTCTTTTTACTGTTATAAATGTTGCAAATCTATTTTCAGCATTAGTTTAATCTCAAAGATTATATTTTTCTTTATTTTCATAATTTTCTGCAGTAAATTCTGCTGAAACCGACTGCATCAACTTTTTGTTTTAATCTTAATCTCTATAATAAATTTAATAAATTTGAGATTAAAAAAATTTGCACTTGTACGGTTAAGTTTATTTTTAGTGTTCATAAAAGTTGCTGTTTAGTTGTAAATCTTTTGCAAATTTATATTTTTATTTTTAAAATGTTCGTTGTATATTATATTATACTATATATTTAGTAGGGTATCGGGCCCGATACTGAGCTCCTGTACTCGTACTTGTACTCGTTAAAATGCCCCGATACCAAACAGCATGTGATAAGTGCCATATTCAGACAAGGAAACACCGACAACAGAACAACAGACAGCAGAATGGAGTTATTAGAGATTAAGGATGTCTACGAAGTATATGTATGCAATGAATTTAATGTTAAACATTCAGTATTAACGCCTGTATAGCTGATGTGCGTGAGCTGATAAGCAAAGCACGCTGAGTGGATTGAGCACGCGGTGGCGCAGATGCGCGAGCTCGTCGAGTGAATATCCCTGTCTCACAGACATCACTGGATAGTTTGTAGTTCGGTCGGATATGTCAAAAACAAGTAAGTAAAACAATGCATAAGTTACTTAACGATAGGGAGGGAGAGAGAGAGAGAGCACTTCTGTTGTGTGATCTTTATTGATGTTCGCTCACTTAGCACACGCATCATTTGGCTTAAAACTAAATCGTAAATATAAGACAATTTATAGGGGCATTCACTATAAACCATCATTTATTTTCAACCTTAAGCATACACAACTTTCTGGCGAAAGTGAAATGAACAGCCTGTGTGAAATGCGCTAGGCTGTTCTGTACTTGTCCCTCTCATTCTGCACCAGTACAAATACCTGCGTGCGTTTTGCTTGCTTCATGAGTGATTCTGTATTATATGAGTGGCTTTGGAATATAAATCGCAGCACGTTTCAGATGAAAAAAAGCGACTTTTATTTCTGAAAATATCACAGTTAGGAGATTTATAAGCAGCTCTAATGCTATTAAATTAAAGATGATGTACCATAGAGCAAAAAATGAACAGTGAAAGTAACAAAAACTTGTCAAATACATTTTAATGGATCAAATTAAGTGTGAAAATAACCGAATGATATACAGTCAAACCAAATATCATTCAGACACCAGATATAATTTTTTCTATTTTTTTACTAGTGGGTGCAGGACACTATAGTTCATTTAAGTAAGTGAGGATAGCAAAATAAAGTAAACTGTGACATATTATAACCAAAAATTCTTCATACAGTGGACTACCAGTAAAATTGATACAAATTTGGGACCAAAAATTATTCAGACCGAGTCTGGGAAAAAAATGAAGTTCAGGTTTGCATGAACCTGGTTGACAGCATACCCAGGAGACTACAGGCTGACATTAAGGCTAAATGCCCCGATATACTTCAAACGAAATCGAAGAACGAACTGATATGACGTCATTTCGAACAAAATCAGGCCGAAACGAAGTTCGTTTTGAGTTCGTTTTGGCAGTTCGATACAGCTCACCAAAGCGAACTTTCTGGGGAGTTCGTTTTGGCTTCTAAACACCTTTGAGCTACCATTGGTCTGTCGCGATTACGCAATCGGAGGGTGGGATCGGGAACTCCGCCTTCTTTGACGCGCAATTATTTTTTTCCCGGTTCGTTTCTCATTCAACAAAGGTCAGGCAGGAGAACAACATCTCCAAGTCACTAGCAACATAAATACACTGTGTCGAATAACTGGACTGCCACAAATTTATCCGCACCTGTACAATCGCTCGCGGGGAGACTTTAAAGGTTCAGAGAAAGCATTTAATTCCTAGAAAGAAATTGCAACGAAGCTTGGTGTCGACGACCCGGAGTTATGCAAAAAACGACATAGAGAAACATCAGAGGCAAGTTTTGAATGAAGATGAAAAGAATGAAATGAAAGCGTAAAGATATAAGGTAGCAAGTACCAAATACGTGTGTTTCAAATAAATGTTACACCATACTGCTGCTGCTGTTGTTCTTTCAATAAGTGAATTTAAAAGGTATGAGCCACAGGCTGTTCCTGTGGCTCAGTGGTAGAGCATTGGTAGAGATATTTAAATTACATATATTTTTTTGTACATAGGGTTTTTATGCTGTTGAACAGTGAGCAATCCCCCCCCCCCATCATTTATTCTAATATTGCGTTAATTATTATTAGTGACACAACAGTCATTGACAGTTCAGATCTGTTTTTACACTGTAAGATCCAATGCACAGGTTTATTTTTGACCTGTCTTTTTACCCTCACTTTACTATAGACTATTAAATGTTGATATTTTTTGCAGCTTTTTGTGTTTTTTGGACTCTCTCTCACAGAGAGAGACACAAACCCCCGTTAGCACCTGCTCAATAACCTGTGTGCCGTCTCTGAAATAACTGATGAATGGTAAATACTGTAGGTTACGGTTTGCCTCATATTTCATTTCTTAGATCAATGCAGCTGAAACAGAATCAAATGCCACAGGATGCGGTTTACCTTAAGGTTGCTGCTAAAATGAGACATATATCGGACATTTTCAACCTCTCAGCATAAAAAGAGTTCCTGCGAGACAGATTATTGATCTTTAAACATAAAGCCTGAGGCTGCCGTTTCAGAAAAAGGGAGGAATAGACCTTATTCATAGAAGATGCCATATTTAATTTGACCATAACAAAAATACGGCTGTGATTCTGTTCAATATTATCGTACTGTCAAGTCAGAAGTCAAATCCCATGTTCACGACTCGTGTTTTTTTTGTTTTTTTTTGAGAACATTGTATTATTATATATAATTGTATGTCTTTAGAGGCTTTTTGTTTGTTTTGTTAGGACTGCAAGAAGTAGATTGCTGAAAAATATTTTTCTTCAGTTTCCCTAGAATTCATTATGCACTTTTGCACTGTTTTCAGCTTTAGTAGTATTTTGTTAATGTGACGTTATGAGAATGAGTCATTTCTTGAGAACTGTGGCCTAATTTTATCAGAACCTGTTAATATTAATGAACGTATCCGTCAAGAAAAGCACTTGTTCCCATATTTCTCTGGCTGTCTGTTCTTTTTGCTAAAACAGTCCTTGTTTCTTCTGTCTTTTTTGGGAATCGTTCTCATCGTCATAGGGCCTGCAGGATTTCATGGATTTGTGTGTGTGGG
This sequence comes from Schizothorax lantsangensis, assembly GCA_027422415.1. NCBI lineage: Eukaryota > Metazoa > Chordata > Actinopteri > Cypriniformes > Cyprinidae > Schizothorax > Schizothorax lantsangensis. The sequence continues at coordinate 25,204,985 of CM049856.1, read as the reverse complement.
AAAGAGGCGTTTTTGAAGAAAATGACAGGCTGTGTTTTCCCATGATTCTGACCAAACCACAGCAGCCCCACCCACACCAAGTGGTGAAGATGTTCATAAATAAACACAAGTGGGACACCCATGAAAGAATGACTGTGTTCAGCATCTTCAACCTCATAGATCTAGAATAAGCTGAAGAAACATCAGTGCTGGTTTACAGTAGGGCTTGAAAAATGCCATGCAAAATCTCCTTAACAAAACAAACAAACAGACATGCCATTAGCTTGATGGTACAGAAGCCATAACTCAATGTGACCCATAATCCTGAAGGGAGATCTACCAATCAGAGAAGTCGCTGTGATTTTACTTCAATTGAATTCAAACAATTAGAATACTATAGAATGCTACCAATAAAATTTTACCAACATCAACAAAATCCATCTTAATGCACTGGAAAAGTGGAACAGAAGCAGCGTCTGACATGGTATTTATTTATTTACACACACAGTCTGTTCAAAGGTGGCATGCATGTATTTGCACAACAATCGCATAATGTAATTAGCCATAAACAAAGTATATGAATGATAAAATTAAAAACAGGAGCTCATTACAGGGTAGTGCTGCAGTATTATGACAAAAATCATTGTTGACTTTATACTGTAATTATAATTATTAATGTTGATTTTAATATCTTTTTTTTATTTTGGAAAAATGTCATGTTCTGGCTACACCAAAAAAAATGCATTAAAAAATCTGATGCAATATAAGCAGATCTACAGTAAATATAATGCAGAGAATTGAGACTTTTTATACATTTTCATATTTCACTTTAATCACAACAGCTGTAATGGATTTAGTTTGTGCAGGGGCATTTTTGACCCATCACCTTGAATATGTGGGGCATTTTTGTTCATTTTGTTGGCATTTTGTGCCTATTAGTTTCCAACCTTTCTAGATGTTGTTAAGCATAAACATAATTAAGCATAAAATACATTAGTGGGGTTTTCTGGTTAATAAATAAATAAATACATTCTTAAATAAATGCAGTGACACTATAGCAAATAGATATTGTCCATAACTACCTATTCATTGAGAATTGTTGAATAATAGTGATAAATATTGGCAGAAAACACACATTTAGCTGCTTTAAGAGGCCATAACTACACTTCCCATCATTCTTTGTGGCAGTATGAAATACTTCAGGTGCACAACAAATGTACATCGTTGGCTCTTAATTTTTTGTATTAACAATACAAGACAATATTAATAAGTTTCCCATCTTCATCAGTAATTAAAAAAGAGAAGGCATATTTTTTCTGATTGAACTTCCTTGAAAATCTACAGTATAAGGCAGCAATTAAAAGCATGTTAAACCCCATGCAAGAGTGCATCTGATATCTTTTTTCTCCGTTAGTGGTCTTGTGTTTATCACACTAGTCATTTGCAGCGGTGGGAATCTACAGCACTGGCAGGTATTGTCCTGTTAAGTGCACAGTGGGTTGTAAATGAGCAGGTAGATGCTTTTCTATTTCCTGTGCAGTAAATGATGCAGTTCTGAGATCAGCATGAATGATTGATGATGACAAAGTGCTGCTTTAGTGCCGGTGAAACTGCAGGGTTTCTCCACTCAACCTGTTGTTCCACCTCTTTAATGGCAGTGCATTGTGGGTTGCTGGTCAGGGCAGCGTCTCACTGCATGCCGAAATCATGAGTAACGCTGTCCTCCCAGCAATGCACCATCACCTTAAATCTCTAGTACTGATACCAATCAGCATGGCTTTGGCTTATAAGACTAATTTATTGTTTGCTATCTGATTATAAAGGTGTTCCAGAGATAAAGTGAGTAGCATTTGATGGGGACGCACCTTTATGCAGAACAGCTTTTTCTTCATCTCACGTAGATGGCCATCATTTTAACATTTGGCAATAGTGCCTTTTTTGGTATAGTGGAATAAAATGACTTAAAGCCAGTGAATTGTCACTTGTAACCACTTTTAGTCCATTGAAGTGATACATTTGCAAATGGAAGGAATTAATGAGAGAAATAAAGAGAGAACGATGGTGAAAAGTGGCTATTGCTTACCAGAACAGAGCAAGACATCAATGTGTGTTTGTTAAATGTTTTTACTGTAAATGCTACTGTTGAATAGTTTGGAGTCAATTATGATTTTTGAAATATTTAAAAATAACTGTTTTCTATTTGAATATATTTTAAAATGTAACTTATTTCTGTGATCAAAGCTGAATTTTCAGCATCATTACTCCAGTCTTCAGTGTCACATGATCCTTCAGAAATCATACTAATATGCTGATTTATTGCTCAAGAAACATAACTGATTATTAGCTATGTTGAAAACAGGATTCTTTGATGAATTTAAAGCATTTATTTGAAATGGAATTTTTCTGTAACATTATAAAGGTCTTTACTGTCACTTTTGATTTATTTAATGCATCCTCGCTGACTAAAGGTATTCATTTCTGTAAATAAATAAATATATAAATCTTACTGACCCCAAACATTTGAACAATAGTGTTATGTAACTTTTTGTCTGTTGGTTAGCGTTATCTAATAGGTTGTTTGGCCTAAGTGACATCAGCAGAAAACAAACGTACATTTACAGTAGATGAAATATTGTGCATTTATTTGCAGTAATCCAGTAATTAGTGTTCATTTTGATGTGTTGATGCGATGAATCTTGTCTTGATTTGTGACCGTGTTTCTGTGTCGTAGTCTTGGACAGTTTCCTCTAGTGTCTGTTTTTGTGCAGGTGTTGGCCTGCAGGTCGCTGTGTAAATGGTGAGTCAGAGAACAGTTTTCTTTTGCTTCGCTCTTTCTCATGCAGCTGAGCACCGCTAAACCAGATGTGTCATTAAACGGCTCTCAGCCTGAGAGGAAGTCTCTCTTTTTGTTACTCAAGATAATAGACTCGAGGCTCTTGACACGTGGCACTGAAAGCACACGACCATTTTGCTAAAATAACCCTGGTTTGTCTGTTTGTATTAGTTTGTGATTTTGTCTTCAAACGCTGTCAGATCCGGTACTCAAACATGTGTGTTCTTGTTTAAGAACTTTATGCGAGTGTGGTATTTTTCCCATGCCGGTTTCATCATCTGTGTTCAAATGCCCGAAGGCTTTTTTTTTGGTTTCCAAAGACAACTCTGATCATGAGTAGGCCCACACAGAATATGCACATTTACATTTTATATTTTCTACATTGATTTTAGAGGAATTTTGCAGAATGGCTGTAAAGGGTTTAAATGTGCTAAACAGAGCTAGGAACACTCCTTTTAGTTTTAAAGAATGAATTAATTTGACAATATAATCAATGTTAAATGACATTAGCACAGTGTTAGTTGTGTATAAATAATGCAATATTATATATTTATTTATATTTTGAATTAGCTTTTATTTTTATATTTTTTTCAGGTTTCATTTTAATTTTAGTTTGTTTTAAGTTTGTTACAAGCTTTTGTCATTAGTTATGTTTTTGTTATTCATTTTTAAAATAAATTTTATTTCAGCAATTTTAGTGCTTCAACGATTTATCTTTTTTTTTCTATAAAGCTTCTTTAAGACGAAATGTATTGTAAATGTGAATTGAATTATTAATAACTAATTAGTATTATTATCTATATATTATTTCAGGTAATGTTCATTTCTAATTTTCATTTTTGTCATCTAATTTTTTTTTTCATTTCACATTTCTAATATTTTTATTTCAGCCTTTTTATTTCTATTTTATTTTAGTTATAAAATTGGTTTTAATAGTTTTAGTTTTAGGTAACAATAATAATCCAAACTAAACCCTATTTTAATTTCTAATTTAAATTTTTATTTCTAATTTTTATTTAATTTTTCATCTAATATTTTTGTTTTATTTAAACTTTCATTTATCAAGAATGTTTTTAATAGTTTTAGTTTTAAAGATAACTCTGCTTTATCAGCTTTATTTTTATTTTGCCAACTTTATTATTATAAACTAATTATTTACTTTGTTATTATACTTACTTTAATTCTATAATATTGCTGTACAGCAATATGAATTATGAACAATAAGAGCAGGTGTATTATGAAGAGTTGATTTTGATTTCATGTCAGCTTGAAGGAAGGCATGCAGGCTGTGTGGAAATTTATGAATGATGGCTATTGAAATACAGCAGAAATGTGTTCTGCTTTTTTTTTTATATACATTTCTGTCCAGTCCCTAATCGTGAGGTGAAAGCCTCTGACAGCCTTGACTTGAGATCAGCCGACTGCCAATTGCATGTTGCAGGCTGAGCGAGTGAGATTTGCATAGACGTTCTCACTCAGAAAGGCCACCAAAGGGCACAGCTTCCAGCATGACGGGCTCCTGAGCAACAACGGAGCGATTCTGGAGGTGGAGGCCAGCGTTATTTGACTTCTTCATTGCTGGCAGGTCTCTCCAAAGTTCACGGCTCCAAACTGCCAGTGCTAGGTGCCAGCAGAAGTGGGCTGTCCGCATGCTAATGAGTCACGGTGAAGTGATCGGTGTGTTTAAATGTCACCCGCTGCGCTGGCACGCAGACCTGCACTGTTGACGTCAAGCGGTGCAGCACGTGTCCCTGTGCCGCTTTGAGTTCCTCACACACATTAGACATGCCTGTCGTGGCCTGCGACTGCATGCAGGAGGTCACGGGTTCCTGTTACTTGGGTACAGTTGCTTTTGTGACAGAGTGCAAAAAGAAGATGTGATCCGATGTCATGAAATTTGAGGACTTCTTTTCCATGTACAACAACTTACACTGTACTACAGCATGAATGCTGTGCAAGGTGTTAATGCAGTTTTGCATAGTGCTAATTGTTCAAATTACTTAATGATTTTAGAGCTGCTAAAATTCCAGACCATCTTAAGATGTGCTACCAGTGATCTGAGATTCATATAGTCTGTCCTGAAACTTGACAATAAAATCATTTACTCGGGTACTTGTTATTATATTGATATTATATACAGTTGCATGAATTTAATTGCCTTATAATATAATATACGACAATGTAAAATATATAATATATAAAAAAAATATAATATTTTTTCTTTAATGATAGCAAATGAAATTGAATGAAATTAACTAAATATAATTATATATAAATATATAATTGATTAAATATTTATACACATACACACACTTTGTTTAAATATGTTTAGAAAGGTTTTTTCCCTTTTATTTAATGATAATCAGATGAAATTAAATAGAGTACCATAAATATATATTTTACTTAATTTTCTATCATTAAAATCAAATATACTACTTCTACTTGAAATTTTGTGTTTGTTTCTCTGTAATTGTTTGTGAAATTTGTTAGCAATTTCTGAATTCTGAATTTTTTTCTACACCATTTTTTATACAACTGTATATGTGACCCTGGAGCACAAAACCAGTCTTAAGTCACTGAGGTTTATTTGTAGCAATAGCCAAAAATACATTGTATGGGGCAAAATTATTGATTTTTTTGTTTTTTTGTTTTATGTCAAAAATCATTAGGACATTAAGTAAAGATCATGTTCCATGAAGATATTTTGTAAATTTCCTACAGTAAATATATCAAAATTAATTTTTTGATTTGTAATATGCATTGCTAAGAACTTCATTTGGACAACTTTAAAGGTGATTTTCTCAGTATTTAGATTTTTTTTTTTTTGCACCCTCAGATTCCAGATTTTCAAATAGTTGTAGCTCGACCAAATATTGTCCTATCCTAACCAATCATACATCAATGGAAAGCTTATGTATTCAGTTTTCGAAAAATTGACCATTATGACTGGTTTTGTGGTCCAGGGTCACATATTACAAATACTGATCAATCAGTCTTTCAGTACTGAATGAGTGTTTTGTGTTTTGCACTAGTGTCTGTTTTTGTCCTTTGAATTACTGGTGTGTACTGTCTCTTTAAGACGTCTCTCCAGCTGTGCTTCTCAAGGTGGTCGTTTCCTCACAGTGAGGGCCTTTGATGAGAAGCTTTAATTAGAGCAGCGCTGTATATTATAGACACATTAGATGAAACTCAAAACAGTCTGAAAATGACAGTCTGTAGCATGCAAATCTCTCTCTGAGATGAAGTAAAGCTGTCTTCTCTTCCATTGAAGAGGGTCTCTTAGTAGGAGAGTAGGTCTCTTCCATTGAGACATACTTGACAGTGTTTGACTGCAGTATCCAGTTTCTTTTTTGTCTGCTGTACAATTGGAAGATGCTGCATTATGTCACTTCACATTTGTGAAGTTTAACTAGTATAACTTTTTTCAGTCTTGCATCAAAACTTTCATTGATAAGAAATGACTTACAGTCCTTTTTAGTGATGCTCCGATCGATCGACCGGAGATCGGTATCGGCCGATAATCACATTTAATGACTATATCGGTACTCACTACATTTGGCCGGTCTCACGAACCGATCGCAATTTGATGACGTCAACGCGTGAGGAAGTACATGATGTGACATAAATGATAGGTAACATAATACACTGATTGTGGGCTGCTTTTAAATGAACATTTATTTATAAAACAAAATATCTTCTTTGGCCATATTAGCATACTCAATAGCATTAACACAGGCTTTACTCCTTTTAAACTAATGTCACCGTTTCTGTCTCTGCAACTTCCCGATCAGGCGAACACACACACAAATGAAATTGTCTGCCTGATGAAAAAAAAATATTTGTAAAAAATGTAGTTTATATTTGATTTATTTTATCCACCCGCGACCCACCCGTAAATAATCAGAAGCATTTTTTATTACCCGACCCCTGGATTATCCGCAGCACCCATGGATATGATCGAACTACTCCGTTTTGTTCTTTCAGTAGTTTAAATGTTTCTATTTTTTCCTCTTCAGTCTTATATTGGACAGTATTAAACTTTGAGTTACATCAGACTTCTCCATGTTGGAGTTTAAATGTTTCTATTTATTTTGTCCTCTCTCTAACATTTACAATGTTAAATTAAACCTAATGAGTTGCATCAAACTACTCCAATTAGTTATTTTAGGAGGTTAATTTTGTTATTATTATTATTATTAATTTTGTCCTGCTCAGACATGTATTGGACAATGTTTAAGTTACATCAGACTTCTCAATTTTAGGAGATTAAATGTTTATTTTGTCCTCCACATGCAGTTTACTATTGTTGTAATATTAACAATAACTTGTGGGATGCATCAGACGGCTCCATTTTGTTTGTATTTATTTTTGTCTTATATTAAGTATCCTGAGATACATAGTTATGCATAAACCCCATTTTAAAGGCATATTAAAATGTTCACTGTATAAGGAATAATTTTTGTGATTATTTATATAACATTATTACATATGTTATATAAAGCTTGAAGCATCAGAATCTGCATCGGTATCGGCCGATCACCATGACAAGAAATCGGTACTCGGTATCGGCTGCAAAAATCCTGATCCTTTTGTTGCAGCAAAACACTGTCAGTCCCAAATTTCACTTTCAAATCTAGATTCTGTCTGTGTAACTCCAGATGAATCATGTACTTCAGTCAGAGGAACACAGACATGCCTAGCACCCCCATTCACCAGGAACTCTTGAGGAACATCCCGTCCAGTTGGACTTGCTTTCTGATTTCTCTTTTGACAGATGGTGTTGGACTTTGATTGCAGTAATTCACAATGTATCTGTAATTGCTCCATCTGTTGTGAGGCCGGGTAATAAAACCATTCATCTCTACGGATCATTCATTTCCTCCTGGTGCAGAAAGCCTTTCCTCCCACATTCCTTATTCCTCTGTTATGCCAAAAGCACTGTAAATACTATATATCAGGGTTTCCCAAATGGGGTTCGGAGTTGAATGGAGTTGATGAAAACTTAAGAAAAAAGAAATCAAATGTAACATTAAAAAAACAACAACAAAAAACAAACAAATGGGGTTTGAAATAAAACTGAAGTAGTGATATATCTTATCAAATCACGATTATGAATTTTAGTTCTTGGTGGTGTTTACTCTAGAAGTGTAATTTTCTTAATGGAATTTGTTTAAAAAGTACATTTTACAGCATTTTTTTTGTGTAGTCTGTTTTTCAGAGTGAAGAGCAGCACTGTGTTCATTTACACACGTGCAACTCCTCACATTGTGTTTTCAGAGCATCTTGTGCTGCGTGATCCATCTCTGAAAGTGCTGCGAGTTTAACATGCATTTGGAAACACATTATGCACTTTGTATATATAATATTCATGGTCTCTTCATCCCTTTATGTCACGCAGAGTCTTGTATCATGTTTGCAGAGGTTTTGGGTATCGCCTCGAATTGCGTCTTACAGTCTGACACGCGTTAACGAGGAGAATGAAACCGAATGCTGTGTGAAGCATGTCAGCGGGAGTTGATGGCAGACATATAGCCTTTCCTACTGCTTTTCTAAGAATCCTCCCACTCTTGCACAGTCAGCACCATGCACTGAATAAAGAGCTCCGTCTGCAGAGACACAGTAAAGTTTCAAGTAATCCACGCTGGGTGGCATTCAGATGCATGTACAGGCCAGCGGTCTGTTCGTCATACACTCGAAGCGCTGTCGGGTTTGCTCAGCAGGGGTCGGGATGTGACCTTGCACACCGCTGTAGCGTATACCTGCCCCGGCTGTGCTTGACATTTCCCGTTTTAACCAGCCGGGCATCCCAGAACAGCCAGTGACAACCCCTCGCTGCACTAACACAGACGCAAACACACACACTCACTCTCTCTATATTGGCCTTTCCAGCCTGTCCGACTTACATAACTCCTGACCACTGCTATTTTTAAAAACATACAAGATCAAGCATCAAATATTTTGTCAACAGGGAGATATGAAGTGAATATAAGCTACACTATATGCAGTTATGGCATTCCCAGAATCCTGTTCTTGCAACAAGGCTACTGATAAACAACAACAAGCAATTTATTACAATAAAACCTTTTTTTTATGTTTAACATTTTACAGCACGTTGTCATAAATATTGAGTATGTAAATAAATCATATGTATTCAGCAAGTAATTTGTTAGACTAAAAAGAAGTTTATCTGACTTTAACTTCAGTTTGAGTTTAATAAAGGTTTAAATTGGTTTGAATCAATATGAATTTGAGTCATTAAAAACTGATTCGTTAATGTGAATTAATTTAAATTTGATCTGTTCAATAGATTTTTTTTAATTTGAATCAATTTGAATTTGATTAATGAAAAGATTTGGCTCATAAGTGGCTCATCATTCATTTGTGAATCTGACTAAATTAATTGCGTTTGTGTGTGTGTTTGTATTGTCTTTGTATTATTTTGGATTATATTATTATTATTTTTTATTTTATTTTAAACTCTCTAAATAAGAGATTTATTGCATTTTTTGCAAAATGCATTTATTTTGCATTTCACGCTGCTGATGAAGTAGATTCAGGAAACATGAACTCAAAAAGAAGGTGGATAAAATGTGTAAAAATGCAACGGAGAAATGTAGTGAGAATATAAACTACATTTATTTGTCTTTATTTACAGTATTGATATTGTAATGTGTGTGCACATATCACAGTTTCCATAAAAATATTAAGTGTGACATCTGTTTTCAGTGGTAATAATAACAACATTTTCTTGAGCAGCAAATCAGAATGATTTCTGAAGGATCATGTGACACTGAAGACTGGTGTAATGATGCTGAAAATTCAGCTTTGGTCACAGGAATAAATTACATTATAAAATATATTCAAATAGAAAACATTTATTTTAAATTGTATAATATTTCACAATATTACTGTTATTATTTTATTTTTGATTAAATAAATGCTGCCTTGGTGAGCAGAAGAAAACAAATCGTACTGACCTCAATCGTTTGAGCATTGTATGAAAGTCCCTCCCTTAGAGAGTCAGAGAGGAAATGTGAGTAGTTTAGCTGATGGGTGTGTAGTTGTGTTATCAGGCCGTGTTCCTGCAGGCAGAGGATGGGTGATAGGCAGAGGCCCTACTGAGGGTTGTAGATTGTAGACGTACTACAGCAGCAGATAGAGCCATGAGGGCCTTCAGCAGGAAATATGTTCCTCTTTATCTTCAGTGCTTCCACCCAGGGGGGACCGTTCTCTGGGCCCTGAGGAAGGACAGGAGAGGTGGATAGTGTCTGTTACAAGCTTCACCCGAGGTCATAAGCTGTTCCCTAAAAATGCACATTTTAGCTATTCGTCAAGTATTTCCTGTGCACTTAGACAAATATTTAGCCAACTTAGGCATGCACTGAAATAGAATTTGGACAAGTCTGATTTATTTCAGCTGATTGCTGTGTTCAGACAACTTACTTAACTTAACAGATTCGTTTGAATCACCAATGGTCTTCCCAAAAATTGAATTTTATGTTTCTATTTTAGTTCAAAATGTTTCATATAATATAATATATGGATGCAAAGTTGTTTTTTTCAGGGAATAATAATAAAAATTCACTCTTATATAATATAATATAATATAATAATGTATGAATACAAAGGTTTTTTTCTGGAGAATAATAAATAATCTAATAATTTAATAAGATTTTATATTATATAGTGTTTTTTCTTCTGCTGGATAGTAATAATAATAATCATAATCATATAAAAATCTGATTCCATTATATATTATATTAAAGGATTTGCTCCCATTATAAATATTTTTATTTTAGTAATTGTAGTGTAGCTTATCACTTTTTCTTAAAGCTAACTTGACTTTAGTTTAATGACTTCAAGCTACAATTTCAAAGTTGCTCACCATAAGCAGGTATGAGCCCTGCGGCTCTGTTTCGAAGATGAGTTTGCACGAGAGATGAAGGAAAGCTGTGCTGTTTTTTGGTAAGATGCTGGCTGCGTGGTGCTGCAGAGTGGTTGGGGTCACTGCGGCTCTCCGGCGCTTCTGTGCGGTTTGTGTGTTCACATTGATCTGAAGTGACTGTGGGCATCAGGCTCTCGCTTGACTGCAGAAAACACAAAGTGACATTTACGCCCAGCGCTGAGCTACACTGAGGTTTTAGTAAGTAAATACTGAGCCTCTGCTGCGTGTAATATAAGGCCACAGAGCTTATGTAACAAATCTCAGCCATGAAACAGATGATGTCTAAATCTTGTAAAAGCCAACAAACAGTGTTTTTTATCATTTCTAGTGGTACTTTTGAGGAGAGCATCACTATTATTATTGTTAGAGATACAGAAAATCAAAAAAATGCTTATTTTCATCCATCCCAACTTTGCTTTTCTAGTTATCTTTCAGAATTTTTAATTTTAATTTTACTTCCATACATTCAAATTAGAATAGCAAATTCTGAATGTTTGCTACTTCAGTTCAAATTTAGGAACTGAAATGGCATTTAAAAGGCAATGAAAATTCAGTTATGAATGCTGCCACAATATCATTATTTTAACATCAAGACTCAGCTTTTTGTGTAAAAATTTAATGTTTTTCTTTGTTGCATCCCAAATTATTATTACTAAAGGTTCAGGGTTTGTTCTCAATTTTATACTTGCATCCTACACCATTTGTGCTACTGACTCAAAATAATTTTTGCATCTTTTATTGATAACAGCACAGAGAATCATAACATGTGCACTTGATAGTGACCAGCTTTGTGGCTGGTTCAGATGTGCGTATGTGTTCAATAGGGATGCAACGATACTTTTTCAGATCCGATCCGATCCGATCCAGAAAATTCTAGTATCGCCGATTCCGATCCGATCCTAGCGCAGTTTTTTTTTTTTTTTTAAATCAATTAGAGTTTTTACTTCTGTGTCACTCTTTTGTGTGTTAAACACAATTCAAGACAACTTCATTTTAATGAAAAATACTTGAAAATATATAAGGGGCTGTTTCACCTGGTCACTTCATGCGTTTTGTAATATAAATCCGATGCTCAAAACACTTCAGGAGGAGGTCTGGGCCCATTCCAGACGAAACTGGCATGGTAAATGCATCTGGTTGTTGAAACCACATATGTGAATTTTACTCCTCCCAAAATGTAAAAATAATAAACGTGTGGACCGTGTTATAGGCTATATGACATTTAGTCGATATGACTGCGCTAATGCAACAAGCCTCACCGCGGTGAGTAGCTGAGCATCGCGACGCGCAAACTGCCGCGATGAACTGAAAGAAAGAGCAGATGCTCAACCATGACTGTACACACTCATCTTCATTAAAAGTTAAGACAGGCTTATCTTTCCAGTGCTGATGCCGCGCACTCTCCTATTGCGGTCTTTGATCTGGAAATGAGCTGATAATTAATAAAATGCAGGCTTTTGATTTCGTTGCGTGAACTTCGTTAAATTTATATACAGCGCGGAATTGAAGATCGGATTTATATCATTTTGTGAAGATTTATGTGGCCAAGTGTAAATGGGAACGTTTTAACAAATCGATAGATATTCGATCAGAGAAAACGCATGAAATGACCAGGTGTAAACAGACCCATTCATAATCTATGCAAAAATAATATTTAAACTAGGTTAGTGATAATTTGCGCAAAAGTTATTCTAGAAAAATCATGAGTGCACAATTTTATACAATCTAAACATTTGTGAAATAACATTATTTAGTGGGGAACAAATAAAAGTGAATATTGAAGGATAAACCTGGTAAAATGTTACACATTGCTCTTTGCATTGTGTAAAATACATTAATGAAAACAAGTAAATGTATTTATTTATAAATATAAACTACAAAATTAAAAGACATTTCTTTTAAATATATAGCACAGTAATGAAGGCAGCAACATATGATAGAGGAGTCCTGCTCATTCTGTGCTATACTTGATTATTAATAGCCTTGATAGGACAGTACAAGAAAGCTATAAATAAATTTCATTGCGCAAAAGTATTATAATACGAAAAGCTCCAATAGAGACGGTATAAAGCGCTTATGCGCTTCGCGTGCCAGAATGAGCGCTGAAGAGCACGGAGTCACAGCGCGCAGCTCCGCACAGAGAAGTTCAAAGCACAGAGGAAAGGATATTGATGCGTAAGCTTATTAAATCTGCGCGAAGTAGCCTTTTCTTTTAACGGTTTTAAATCTCAGTTATTGAGCCTCTGAAGAGAGTTTCATTGTTTTGCTGTAGTAAACGAACGCAACACGCAGTTTAATGCTGAACGGAGGATAAGGCCAGAGAGAAGAGTTTACATGAAGAATTTAAGCTTAAATATTATCTGTAACGTACCTCACAACTATGAAACGGCTCACTTTGCTTTATTACACTTGACTTTGACTTTATGGTGCTTTATAATGCTTTTGTGCTTTCGTGGGGATTAACAATAACACAGAATAGTATACACACAATATCAGATTTGGATCGGTCTCGTCTCTCCGATACCCGATCCGCAGAAAATGACTGGATCGGAGCCGATACCGATCCTGAGTATCGGATCGATGCATCCCTAGTGTTCAAACACCTGAATGAACCAAATAAGACATCAATCACACGTGGTATCTGAAGCATTCTCTCAGCAACTATTCTGTAATTCCTACATTTCCATCCTGTTATGTCAGAATGATATTTTTGATTTATGACCAGGCATTACGCTGTGTTAGGCCCTGCATAAAAACATCAGTTCGATTTAGAGGTGAAATTGAATTATGTCACAGGAAATGATATGTCAGCGGACTTTTTTTTTTCCATTTACTTGAAGGGGTGAATTCAACAGGAAGAAGTATTGAAGGTATTTAGTAGGGCAACATTTGTAATTCTTTAAGACAGGCAGTTTTCTCTTTGTCCTAAAATGCCACTATATTTTGATTGTGCGCTAATGCTGACGACACAGTCATGAGATTGTGTTTAGTCAAGTCAAGTCAAGTCACCTTTATTTATATAGCGCTTTTAACAATACAGATTGTGTCAAAGCACTTAACAGTATCAAGTTGGAGGATAGAGTGTCAGTAATGTATAATAATAAGATTAAACACTCAATTTTCAGTTAAAGGCATTTCATTATTGAATTCGGAGATGTCATTGTCTAGCTAAGTTTAGTTTAAATAATATCTGTGAAATTAAATTGACGATAATCGCTAGAAATTAAGTGTCCCCAACTGAGCAAGCCAGAGGTGACAGCGGCAAGGAATCAAAACTCCCTCTGAGACAGAATGGAGAAAAAAAAAACCTTGGGAGAAACCAGGCTCAGTCGGGGGGCCAGTTCTCCTCTGGCCAGGATATTATTGTTTATTTATTGTTTTAATTAAGACTTTAAATGTTTTATATTTCTATTTTAATATTGTTGCAATTTCTAACAATAATAGTATTATGTAGTTAGGTATTTTATTATATTTTTAGTTATTTGTTTTATTTTTAGTTTTATTGTATTTTAAGTCGAGGTCTTCACTGGGATTATGTCCCCGGGGCTCATCCAGGGGTCCGGCCTCCGCCGACAATCTGGGCTGCAGACATCATCTCCCGGCGCCAATCCACCATTGATCCAGACACGGACTGAGAAACAGAATAAGAAAGAAACAGACTAATATTAGCGTAGATGTCAATATTTTTATATGTAACAGTACATATGTGTTATGGGAAGTGTTCCCGGTTCCGGTTGATCTAATTAATGCAGCCTAACAATCCTTTAACGGATTTGAATAATAGAAGTGTATTAGTGTGTTATGTGTACGCCAGGTTAAAGAGATGGGTCTTTAATCTAGATTTAAACTGACAGAGTGTGTCTGCCTCCCGAACAGTGTTTGGTAGATTGTTCCAGAGTTTGGGCGCTAAATAGGAAAAAGATCTGCCGCCTGCAGTTGATTTCTTCTAGGTATTATCAAATGCCAGAGTTTTGAGAACGCAGCGGACGTGAAGGACTATAATGCGATAAGAGCTCGCTCAAGTACTGAGGAGCTAAACCATTCAGGGCTTTATAAGTAATTAACAGATTTTAAAATCTATACGATGTTTAGTAGGGAGCCAGTGCAGTGTTGACAGAACCGGGCTAATTGCTATACTCCTGTTCTAGTAAGAACCTAGATGCTGCATTTTGAACATCTGTAATTTGTTTATTAAGCGTGCAGAACAACCACCCAATAAAGCATTACAATAATCTAACTGAGGTCTAAACGCATGAATTAATATTTCTGCATTTGACATTGAGAGCATAGGTCTCAGTTTAGATATATTTTTAAGATGAAAAAATGCAGTTCTACAAATGCTAGAAACGTGGCTGCAAAGGAGAGATTACTATTAAATAGTACACCTAGGTTCCTGACTGATGACGAAGAATTTACAGAGCAGCCACAAGTGTTAGACAGTGTTCTAGGTTATTACTGTGGGGGTTTTAGGTCCGATAAGTAACACCTCTGTTTTTTCAGAATTTAGCAGTAAGAAATTACTCGTCATCCAGTTTTTTTATGACTATGCATTCCATAAGTTTCTCAATTTGGTGGTTTCACCAGGCCGTGAAGAAATATAGAGCTGAGTATCATCAGCATAACAGTGAAAGTAACCCCGTGTTTCCTAATGATATTTCCCAAGGGTAACATGTAAAGCGTGAAAAGTAACGGCCCTAGTACTGAGCCTTGAGGAACTCCATACTGCACTTGTGATCGATATGATACCTCGTCATTCACTGCTACGAACTGATGGCGGTCAGATAAGTACGATTTGAACCATGCTAATGCACTTCCACTAATGCCAACAAAGTTTTCTAGTCTATTCAAAAGAATGTTGTGATCGATAGTGTCGAACGCAGCGCTAAGATCCAGTAGAACTAATAGAGAGATACAACCACGATCAGATGATAAGAGTAGGTCATTTGTAACTCTAATGAGAGCAGTCTCAGTACTATGATACGGTCTAAATCCTGACTGGAAATCCTCACAGATATCATTTTTCTCTAAGAAGGAATATAATTGTGAGGATACAATCTTTTCTAATATCTTTGACAGAAAAGGGAGATTCGAGATCGGTCTGTAATTAACTAGATCTTTGGGGTCAAGTTGTGGTTTTTTAATGAGAGGCTTAATAACAGCAATTTAAAGTTTTTGGGGACATATCCTAATGACAATGACGAATTAATAATAGCCAAAAGAGGATCTATGACTTCTGGAAGCACCTCTTTTAGTAGTTTAGATGGAATAGGGTCTAACATACATGTTGTTGGTTTAGATGAATTAACAAGTTTATACAATTCTTCCTCTCCTATAGTAGAGAATGAGTGGAATTGTTCCTCAGGGGATCTATAGTACACTATTTGATGTGATGATATAGCTGACGGCTGCATGGTTACAATTTGATCTCTAATAGTATCAATCTTGGAAGTAAAGTAGTTCATAAAATCATTACTGCTGTGCTGTTGGGAAATGTCAACACCTGTTGATGCTTTATTTTTTGTTAATTTTGCCACTGTATTGAATAAATACCTGGGGTTAGGTTTGTTTTGTTCTAAAAGAGACGAAAAGTAATCAGATCTAGCAGGTTTTTAAAGCTTTTCTGTAGGATAGGGTACTTTCCCGCCAAGCTAAACGAAATACCTCTAGTTTTGTTTTCCTCCAGCTGCGCTCCATTTTCCGGGCTGCTCTCTTTAGAGGGCGAGTGTGCTCATTATACCACGGTGTTGGACTCTTTTCCTTAATCTTCCTTAAGCGTAAAGGAGCAATTGTATCTAAAGTGCTAGAAAAGAGAGAGTTCATAGTTTCTGTTACATCATCAAGTTGTTCTGAGCTGTTGGATATGCTAAGGAATTGAGATAAATCAGGAAGATTACTTACAAAGCAGTCTTTTGTGGTAGAAGTGATGGTTCTACCATATTTATAAGAAGGAGTTGAATTTACAGCTTTAACTATATGGAGTTTACACAAGACTAGATAATGATCTGATATATCATCACTTTGCTGCAGAATTTCAACACCATTAACATCAATTCCATGTGACAGTATTAAATCTAGAGTATGATTTCGACTATGAGTAGGTCCTGAAACGTGTTGTCTAACCCCAATAGAGTTGGGGTTAGACAACTATGCTTAGTGTTAATGCTGAGAGTTTTCAAACGTTTCATTGAAGTATTAACTTTGTCTCAGATGTTTCTCCTCAAATAGATACAAATGAATCACATATAGTAAGTGCATTGCATAGAGTTTGAATGAAAATGTCGATATCAGCTCATATCATTTGATCTTGGCAGAAACTGATGAGAAATATTTGAGATCGCACTGAGATTTCTGATTTTGATATGACAAATCTGAGCACAGTTTGACAGTTATCAAGATCTCTTCTAAAGAAATATATTTTTGTCAGGAGAGAATTTTCAAGCAGGAGACACTTTATTTTCTCTCTAAATGCATCCATAAGAAATGTCTAGAGATAAAATAGAGACCTTCTTTATTATTTTTCTATTCCATGGGGCTTTTCTAATAGACTTCACAATGGCAAATCTGAGCACAATCTCCGATCTCTTTATAGGAGAAACATGAGATCTTTTTGAAACATGAGAAAATGCTGAAGCAGGAGACTCTCAATTTGCTCTCTCAATGCCATCCAGAAGAAATTTCTAGAGATATAAAAGAGATCTTGTGTATGATTTTTATTTCCCGTGGGGTGTTTATCATACAATATCATAGAAAATGTCCATAGCAGTTCATCATCATACTGATGAGAAATATTTGAGATTGCACTGAGAAATCCAACACTGATATAGCAAATCTGAGCACATTTTGAGACATTTATGAAGAAACTTTAAGGGAGAAACATGAGATCTTTTTCTTCTCAGGAAAAAATGAAGCAAGAGACTCTCTTTTTGCTCTCTTAATGTCATCTAAGAGATATTCTAGAGATATAAAAGATTTCCTCTATGATTTTTCTTTCCCATGGGGCATTTCTAATGCAAACATGGTGTTTTGTTCTCGTACCTTATACCTTAAGCAGCCCAGGTTATGTTTGATAGCATGCTTGTAGGACAATATTGTCTCACACTATATCTTCTTAACTCTTTTCTTTGTTGTCATATCATTGTCATTGCTTCTGACCTTTGAGATATTATCATCAGCTTTAATACCTCGCTGCAGAAACAGGCTCTTCCAGCTGTCAGGCTTGTGCTTTATTTAGCTCTGTGTGTTGTCGGCCGGTCAGAGTTTCCCTTGTGGGGCCCCTTGACGCTCACACAAAGACAGCGAGTCACACAGTCTCTCCCAAACACACACACACCCTGTACAGCCCAGAGCCGGCGCTGCAGCAGACCGAGAGAGAGCAAACGGTCTCAGGAAAAGAACCGAGAACTGCTGTATCGGCCAGAGAGGGAAGAGAGTGAGTGAGACGGAGAGAGAGAGAAAGAGAAAGAGAAAGAGAAACCCTCGGGTTAGGAAGACTAGTGATTGTTAAGAGGTTTAGCACGTGCTGCTTTCGCTGCATTAATTGGATTCTTGCAGCACCTTAACCGCTGTCACCACCTGCCAACTCTGCCTTCATGTGATGTCAGCCGGGATCAGATGGGAAGACGCAGGAACGCCGACAGCCCTGAGGTGACACTCGGTGTGTTTTCTGTTCTCCAGCTCGCCTCGCTCCATCTCATCCCCTACGGCTACTCCACCCATTCCTTCAGCAAACACCACTGAATTAATCAGAGGTGTCCGCACTAAGAGGATCAATAGCTTACGTGGTGCTTGACAGGAGCGGCGTACTTACTCTTTTTTTTGGGGGGGGGGGATTTCCAGGACTTACTGAATCGGACCTGTCTCTCCATGGCATCTGGGCTGTCTGCACCAGAAAGAGATGGCATGCACCTTTGGGTTTCCTTGGGGCACCGCCGTGCATCTTCGACGTCCAAATGAAGTGTTTTCCCAAAACGGTTATTAATGCCGAGACTTCACGATGAGGGTGTACCACAGTGAGTGTCAAATCCCACACAAAAGGCAGCGGAAGGACCCTCGTTCTGCTCTGTGTTTGTTATTTTTGCTCTACTACTACGGAACAACCCCTTAACCCTTGAGTTTTTCCTAACATGCCATTTTCTTGCCTTAAAATTTGATTTACGTCTACATTTATAAATGGGTGAGGTGTCTTCTCGAGACTCTTTTGTGGAATAGCACACCAAGAAGATGAACTCTTCATTGCTCCAAGCGGACTTGTTGTTTCGGAGATGCTTGGAGCAGGTTTCAGTGGAGGCATGTAAGTAGGGTTTATAATGGCTATCCCGAGGCCGGCGTAAGAGTTATTTATTTGTGAGAGAGAGGAGCCAACCCGAACCACACCTTCGCTTAAATGAAGACCGGCCGAAATTACACAGGAAGGGAGAAAAAAATGATGCACGTCAACAATTTCCCATTCCGAAGGCATTCCTGGATATGGTGAGTAGTGAAAAATGGCTTGCAGAAGGAAACGGGACACAAAAAATGGGTCTAGTGTGTTGTTGTGTTCCATGGAACTAGGGATGGTAGGTCACGACTGTTTACACACCAAAGCATTGAGGTTCCCACATATTGGTTTGTAGATTTGTCTTAATCTTTAGGTAAATATTAGTGGGTGTCAGGGTAGTAAGAGCAAAGGAGCTGATGGTTAGCCATGCATGAGAAGCATAGGGACTCAAAAGATTTCTTGCCTGCGAAGGCCCATTCACACCAAGAATGATAACAGGGTTTCTGCCAGTCTTAAAAAGTTCTTAAAAAGTCCTTATTTGCGTTTTCACAAATTAAGGTCTTGAATCAAAGCAAAAAGTCATAATGTCATGGCATTAAATGTTGAATACATCTTCCGCAGTGTTGTTTTGTTTTACAAATATCTAACAATCCTTAAATCAAGATACATTTACTTGAGATACAAATTAAAGATATAAAGTCTTGTTTTGGAAATAGAACAAAATTAACTGAGTTTATACTTAATTCAAAGCGAACCCGAGTTTTAATACCCAATTAACATATCTGTTTTTGTTTTAAGTTGATTTTTATGATTATTTCTATGTTTTAACCATAAACCCTCCATATCAGTTTCTCATAAAACAAGACGACTTATGTCATTTTGCTTCTCAAATAAATGCATCTTGATTTAAGAATCTTCGGGCATTTGGAGTGGAAATAAATGACAATAAAGCAGAGGATCAAATTTGTTGAAATCATTTTGATTGATGTTTTTCCCTACTGATTAACAATACAAATATTGACAGCCAATCAGAATCCTTTCGACTTTAAATAGCTTGAGCATTTAAAGTGGCAGATGAAACTGCAGCTCGTGCTTGTAATAAACAGAATGTTATTTTGCTTTGCTGTGGATGCTCATCTAGTGATCGTTATACAGCACAGGTTACTTTTAGGCCTTTGCTGCGAAAACGTCATGTGACTGTTTATTTTCGCTCTCCTCGTTGGGTGTTTTCCAATCTACATGTGCCATTTTTGAGGACCGTAGGCCTCATGGGTTCTCCAAACAGCTTTTGAGGCTGTCAACACCCAAATACGATGCTTTGCTTCTCTCTAGGGCTCTATAATGGCATAGCTCTGACATGCTGCTTTACTATGGTGATAAATGAGGTAACAGGAACGTTAGTGTGGCACATGAACAGGGATTTGGTCCAGGGAGATCCGTGTTTCTAGTTTCATATAGGAGTGTCACACTTTAGTTTCCTTAAGTCACAACTTAAACAGAGGCGTCATAAAAGAAGCACTGCATGGACTAGCACATGACAAATGACATTAAACAGACCTTTGGCGTCATTTTAGTTCATGTACCAACAGTGCTTCCTAAATATTTGGAAGGAAAACAGAAATGTAATTTGCATTTTTCTTTGCTACGATCAAATTACAGAGTTGCGAAAGCACCATATGATTTCTTTCCCACCCTACAGCAAGACGGTATTGTTCTGTGAGAACTGAAAGTGCATACAACTGATGCTTTGTGCATGTGTGGGTGTGTGTGTGTGTGTGTGTGTGTACATTTGCAATCTTTTACCTATTTTTTCACTTCCACCTACACTGTGCCGATTATTTCAGAAGAGATCAATGTGATGTCGTAAACCATTCAGCTGGAGTTTCTGCACTCTTCTGGATTCAGAAACTACAGGGTTGAGTTCAGATCAGGAACCTGCTGCTTTTAAGTTTGTGTGTTATAGCCTTAAGACAGAGCTCTCATCTCAGTCGTCTTCCCTAAGGCAGCGCAGAACACTTGTGTGTGTATTTCCATTGACGTTCAATGTGAAAACCAAAGATTTCAAACATTTCTGTGCAGTGCTGTATTTTCAGCAGATTAGTAATACATCAGCTGCAGTTAATGCATTGGTCAGGTCAAGGCATGTCAAAGCTCATTTCCCCGCTGGTAAGAGCAACACAGTCTTCTTATTTTAACCAACTTCAGCCTTTTACATTTACAAACACACGTTTGCTTTGATTTTTATATTATAGAAATGGACTAATTATGTTGTTTTAAGCGATGAGAAGTAAACATTAATGTACGTCACAAGCAGAACATGGCAAGTTTATGCAAACATTCATCCCACTTACAGAAACCGAACAAAGACAAGGTTCATTTGCGTCTGTTTGCAAAACAGACAAGTCAGCTTAGACAAGTTTTCTTTGAATCACCAATAGAAGAGAGGTTGTGCGTTCAAAGAAAGAAAGCCAAACATGTGACTTTCTCAACTATTATATTATATTATATTATATTTAGGGCTGTCAGTTTAACATGTTAACTTACTTAAACAGTTATGAAAAAATAACGCGATTAAAATATTTTAGCGCAGTTAACGCACTGGCCCTGCCCCCAGACCGGTACTTCATCTTACATTTCATACATTTAACTGCTGACAAATATGATGCAGGGCAACAACTCCATAAATGCAGTTATGCCCTAAAATTCAAGATATTGGGGCAAAATGCTCTTGTATGAGTTTTTGTCTCATATTTATATCATATGATAAGCAATATCACACGAGCAGCGAGAGCAATATCACACTATAGTGCTTATAGTGCTTAGTGCTTTGTCCTGAATATCATGAGTTTAAATGTGATTTCATACAACAGTTGTTCAGTAAATAAGAAGTTAATATTGTGTTATATTTTAAACACAATATTGTCTGTTTTTGCTCAGTTTTGCCAACAAAAATATTACCTATAAAGCGACAGCAGAATTGTTGTGCTTCTCCGAGCAACACAGCAGTGTTTAGTTTCTGAATGAATCTGCGTTTTGAACGAATCGTGTTCATAAATTGATCCCTTTACTGAATTCCTGAATGAATCAGCCGTTTGAATCGAATGAATGACTCATAAAGACATTTACCGCCACCTGCTGGCAGATTTATCTTCTTATTTAGAGTATTATTTCATTTAAAAAAGGGGGGGGAAACATTAAAGGGATAGTTCACCCAAACATTTTAATTATGTCATCATTTACTCAAACCTGAATGACTTACTTTCTTTTGTGGAACATAAAATAAGGTATTTTGAAACTGTTGGTAACAAAGCTGTTTTGGTTACTAATGACTTCCATTGCTTGAATGAAAAAAAAACAAAAAAACTGAGATGTTTCTCAAATGGTCTTCTTTTATGTTCCATAGTTTGTTAGGCCGTTGTAGCCTAAATATGTGTAATAAGTTTTATGTTGAATCAAATAAAATATTTATTTCTAAAGTTACAATTTGTAATGTCTACTTGATACTTTCTCATTTAACACAAAAATAGCTTTAAATAATCTTTTGGGCGTATTTTCACAGCATTTGTGATTAATTAGATTAATTAATGGACACATCATGTAATTAATTAGATAACAAATTTTAATCGACTGACAGCCCTAATTATATTATTATATTAAATTATATTGTATTATTGTGTAAAATCTAAATAATATGAAATATCATATGCATCAAGTCTGAAATGAATTTAGTTTTGTGAGGGAGGAATTTTAATGGAATTCTATGGCCGAATACTTGAGAGAACAGCGAACGTCTGCGGACAATGAAGGAATTTTAAGCATTTTATCACTACTGTGTGATTAAGCCCAAAATCACATAATCCCAGTCTCTCTTGGACACACACACACACACACACAGCCAAATACACAAATTTCATGTTTGCATTGAACTCCTATTGAACTGAATGCCTGCTCCCCTACTGTGTTGTTTTGTGCATGAAGAAAGCTCATTTTTTGTTTCCTCCTGAATACTTTTCAGGAAATATTGAGGAGGTTACATGCCGTCAGATGAATTATGGGTGCTACATTGTTAAATCAATGGAATTGATTTACTGAATAGCTTAAAAAGGACAGAGCTTGTCAGCATGCATCACCTTATTCAGTTTGGTTTCGCTTGATTGTTCTCATGTATTCTCTGTCTTCATGCATGTAAGCTTGTTTGAATGACCTTTGCACCTTCACATGCGCCTTTGTGCCAACGCTAATTGGGAAAATCAATTACTGCAAAAAGCAGTTCAGCAAAATAATGAAGGATTAACCAGAGTGTGTTTTAGAGATGCTCGGCAGTAGTCTCACAGTTTATGACACCTACATAACATACCTTATGCAAGTGCAAATACATACAAATACATATCGGCTAGTACATTAAATCATGTGTTCGGTTGCCTGTACGTAGCATGCATTCTTCTGTTACTGTTGCTGTGGCTGTACTCAAGACAGCAATAAACTGATTAGCTTTCTGATTCAGAAATGTGCTGTTTCATTAATACGCTGCACTTTATTAATATGCTATAACCTTGAATGCCTCATGACTCATTCTGTACGTACTGTGTAACTGTAAATTTACTCTATTCATCTGTTTAGGAATCGCTCATAGAGCGACATGCCACCCATTAGTTGCATCTGCACTACTGTAGTAGTTTTATAACGGTTCGTTTCACATTGCGATATTTACTGCATGCTGTCTGCCAAAGCTCCCTGAGCGCCATCCCTGGAGCGTGTGCCATGCTAGATAACAAATAACCCACACACGCAGACGCTGCACACCAGAGACTGCCTCTTTTCACTCTCTCTGTGTGCATTTAAACATCAGTGCATGCTAGAAAACAGAGATTTAAATCATGCTAATTGTGTTCTTCCATCGTATATATCATGATGAATTCATATGCATTTAGAGTTTCCATAAATGCTTAAGGCAAAACACAACAGGCAAAACCATTGTTTTCTTTATGCACTGCTCAATTCTGAGATTTGAGGATATTTTGCTTCTATAACATGTCTACTTTCAGACTCGTGGAATATAAACATCCAAAATACACATTTAAGTGTTTATTTTATTAAATGGCATCTATTTGCGTCTGTAGACTTAAATTACAATACATATATTTAAAGACCTTTTCGCAAAATGATTTTTTTCCGCCTCCACTTAAGCAGTACTAGTTATTTTTATTCCTGTCTATATTGTAAATGTTTTTATAGAGGGGTTTGTCCATAAATAAATATATATTTAACATTTTATTCATGAAAATGATTTTTTTCCCTCTAGCTATTGACAGTATTTGACTGTTTGACTCAATATGTCAAGAAAATAAAACAAGAATTCTGAACCTGACTTCATCCAGTGCTTAGATTTATGTGCTGGAAAGGCATGCAAATTAGTGAATTATTAATTAGATAATATCTGTTTTGCATATTTACATGTAACATTTCAGAAAACTTATCATAGAAAACAATAGTCTTACTGTGATTAATCAGCTGGGGGGAAGAATAATGACATCTGTTAGTCTTGCCTTAAGACAGTCTGATAAAAATGAGGAAATGCATCATGGGATATGAAAGCTGAGTAATCAAGATTGAATATTTGACATATTTTAAAAGAGAAATATATATATATATATATATATATATAATTAGTGCTGGGCAACGATTACAATTTTTAATCGTGATTAATTGCATGATTTTCTGCGATTAATCGCATTGTTCAATAATGAATTCAAAAGTAGTGTATTGTGCACTTTTTTATTTAAAAGTACTGCTATATGAACAAAAGTGCAATAACATTTGGTTTGCAAACACTTTAAACAAATAAGGTGCTTTTACATAGTAGCAGTTAAAATATTTATTATTTATTAACTTATAATATTAATGTAATCAAATTAAATATACGTAAAAGCTTTTTGCCACTGCCAGGGCATTAACGTTTTTATAGAAAATATTTTATAGTTTGTTATAGAAAAACAAGTTATGCTCCGAGTCCAGAGCCTCGATCATAACATTAGAACAGGCTCCTTCTGAGTAGAGACCTGCACTATCGCAGGACCCAACGCAACAGGGTGCGGGCGCGGGCGGGTACACACTCGTGTATGCGGGATGCGGGCAATCTTAACCGTGCCCGAGCGCATTTGACCCCCAAAGCCCGGTTCGTTTGACTAGTGTGATCGCTCCATGCCTCGCTCGGGCTAGGTTCATTTAGCCGGCCCTGGCTCAGTTGGAAGAGATGGGCCAGAGCGCGGTTCAGTCATATATACACTCTTAAAAATAAAGGTTCACGATGCAATATAAGAACCTTTTTGTCTAAATGGTTCCATAAAGAACCTTTAACATCTGAAGAACCTTTCTGTTTCACAAAAGATTATTTGTGGCGAAAGAAGGTTATTCAGATTATAAAAAGGTAAGCAAGAGATGGTTCTTTAAAGAAACTTTGACTGAATGGTTCTTTGTGAAGCCAAAAATGGTTCTTCTATGGCATCGCTGTGAAGAACCTTTTGAAGCACCTTTATTTTTAAGAGTGTAGATCAGTGAGTGTGAGAGCTAACCGCGCCGGAGCGCTGAAATTCTAATACGTGCAGCATAATTGCGTGAACATTTCTGAGCAGCAAAAGTGATAGATCTGTAAAGCAATATATTGTGAGAGGGCCATGTGTTACCTCGTCCCAAACGACTCAAAATAATAAACCACAAAGTTAACAAAACGATGCACTCCACTGTGCTGAGAGAGAGCGCTTCTCTGCTGTCTTCACGTGCTATCGGAAACTTTCTATTTACCACTTATGAAGTCGTGATTACGAGCACGATGCATTCTTTTCTGTTAAAAATAACAGTGAACAGTGGTTTGTGAATGTTGATGCTTAGCCTAAATAATTTTATCAGGAGCGTTCATGTGAGTGCTGCTGCAGTCTTAGGCCCACCCCAAATGCTCTCATTGGTTGAGACGCGTGATAACACCCATCCCAAGCCAGTACTGATCAACATCCCACCCCTCCTGTGACCCATGGTTTGTCTGTATGTGTATTCAGAGCCAGTGAGCAACGGACTTTCATAATAATAAAAAACTGCATTAATGTGCGATAAAATAATTGTTGACGTTAATCAATCAATGCGTTAACATGATAATAACGCGTTAACTTGCCCAGCCCTAATATTTTTTATATATATAATAAGACAATATATATATTATTATTTTTTCTTTACATTTTTGTGTCTTTTATACCTCATAAAAAGAGCCTGAATGACACACAAATATTCAAGAACATTACATTCACTGGGAAAGTTGCGTTGTTGTAGGTTAACTGTGGCATTTGAAGCAAGGTGACACATCACTGCATTGCCTCCTCTTTCCCAGCGATCCGCACCAAACAGCAGCAGCATCCTGGGGTCAGATTGAAGAGGCAGAGGCCATTATTTAATGTCGCTCACAGTGCAGACGTGAGCTGAATCAGCAGATTTTAGCAGCTCCTCGCCTGCATGCACTAGATCTCAATGCATTTCTGTGGACAGCACATTGACAACTAAATGCTTATTTTAGCAAGGCTTTGGGAATTAAATGTATTTTTAAAGCAAATAACATTTGGCATTTAGCTGTGTGTGTGTGCATCAAATATTTTTATTTGTAATAATGATCCAAAACATCTCATATTACATAACCAAGTGACGTTAGACCCCGAGGATAAGACGTAGAGCAGACACGATGCACTCTTCAGTGCTATAAAAAGATGTGGCAGCGTTGCTTGTGACGTCTGGAGATCTTCCCAGGCTTACCCCTGAGACGGGGCATCCCTGGGACGTCCCGTGTGTATGCACACCCACGGCTAAGGGAAGGTCAGTGACATCACAAAGGTAGGGTTTGATGGGATTAGCATAAGTGTGATGCACTTCCAACTGCAAAACCCATTACCTCAGCCATGTGCTAATACTACAGATATATAAGCTAGCCGTTCTTCATATCCGCTGCGCTGTGGATAATGCAAGGATTAGACTGAAAGACCCTACAAACATGTAGTGCCAGAACTGTTGAAACTGACATTGCAAATGAAGGAGACGGGAGGTTCCAGGAATCCTCCAGAGAGATTAGCAGGAGCATGCATGTATGCATCGTTGTGTCCGTCTGGATAATTTGAAAGTCCTATTTTTATTTTAAATGTTCCTTTTGACTTTGACTTTATTTCAAACAGAGTTCCTATAGAATTCTACATTTTATTTAATATCGTAATTGTTGTTTTAACGATGTGCGATTTGACATTATAGAGTATTTTCAAAAACCACTCAAAACTCCTAAAGAGTGCACGCATTATTCAAGATATGGGGACAGAAAATGTATATATTTATACCGCTCCATCATATAGTTAATCAACTTCATACGAAGAGTGACGTTTTTTCTCTAAAAATTACCATGATTACAAATGTGATATTGATTTTTTTTATAACAGTTCAACAAACAAGAAGTTAATTAAGAGACTTGTGGTTTAGACACTATATTTCCTGTTTTTGCGCTATTTCGAAAAACAAAAATAATCCCAAACACAGCCACAACGCTGTTTTGTGTCTCTGAGCAACATGATGGTGTTTCGTTCCTGAATGAATCAACCGTTTAAATGATTCGGTTCAATCGCAAAGACTCGCTTAGTAACAGTGACTTGCTGTCACCTACTGGTGGGTTTAGTTTGACATTTAAAGTATCTTTTTATTATTTCAATAATTTTAAATATAAATATTCAACGTTTTATATTTATATATCAAAACATTTATGCATTTGTAACTGCAGGTTAAAGCATTCATGTCCTGCATTAAACAGTGTGTAAACATCTAAATGCCACTTCAGATGAAGCTTCTGTGTTTCCTCTGCATTGCAAAGATGAATTTTATTGATACTGATTTAATTTGCTTGGTAACAGCTAGGGTTGGGTATCGTTTTTTTTTTTTCGATACCGGTGCCAAATCGATACTTTTAAAATGGTGCCGGTGCCTAAACGGTGCCTGAACCGATACTTGTTATATATATATATATATATATATATGTGTGTGTATATATATATATACATATACTGTATATGGAACTAATGAAGCTCCAGGAAATCCCCAATATGGACAACGGCATTGCTATTCCTGTAACTGAGTAAACAGAAGATATAAACGTTTTGAATGATAAAACAAATACATTAAACACTCGACTACGACAATATATAGTTTGTCTGTGTTATTCAAGCCATCTCTGGTATTTTCATAATAATTAAGTATATTTAAAATCCATTGCTAATCAATGCATTAGTAGCCTATGGAACATATTTTCTGCCTCATTCTGTGACAAGAAGCTATCAGATCACAAAAGGAAGCATTTAACTGGTGTTGTGTACTAAAAAGGTTATAATGTTCTATTTTGTTTAAACAGGTTTAAAAACGCGAATACAAGAGAATTTTAGCTTTAGGCATTTTAATTAAAGCTAGGGCTGGGCGGTATATAGAGTTTGTACGATATATCGATATATTCTTTATAATCGATACGTTATTATGAAGCAATACAGTTAATATTGATATACAGTAGTTTGATACGAGCGCATCTGATAAAATATCTAGGGAGGACACAGACTGAACTGCTGCGGAGAAAGTGCATCATACAATTTGTTCTAAACATGTGACAAGCTTTATATGAAGGGCTATAAAAAAAAAACTGGTAAGATACAGTAGCCTATAGTTTATAGTTTCAGTTTAAAGCGGCTCGCGCTCACAGATGCTCTGACAGAAAGGCTGCGTGTGCCGCTGACAGAGACGCTTCTCGCGCTGTTTAATGTGTTTGCTGTTTTCCGTAATGCATAACTTACAATTCACAGGTATATTCTCCTTCTGTAAATGTTAGAAAGCCATGGAAATATTTCCATTTTGCTGTCAGAAGTGCGTGAGCTTTTGCTTTGCGATTCTCTGCTAAACTTCACAGACTTCATTTAGAATGAGCGCCTCCGTGCGCATGCGCGCCAAACAGACGGCGCGCAATGAAATAAGAGCGCAATAACTCTGTCTAAAATATACATTTTGCTGAAATATTTGTAGTTGTAGCCTGTGATGCTTCTTACGTGCGTCTCGGAGAAACAAAGGACAAATATTTTAATCGATCGCTCAGGCATGGCACCGAAATCTGCGTTCTGACTCGGTTCTAGTACATACCGGTTACATAGGTACCGGTGCCATATTGGTACCGGGTTTCGGTACCCAACCCTAGTAACAGCCCAAATGTCTTATTATTCTAATTCACTGATTAAATGTAAGAATTTGACTCAAAAGATAATGCATGCTTTATAAAGGTAAAATGCCCATAAAAGGTATAAATCTATTTAAATTTATTGGAAAAGATTAATTATTAAGATACCAGCACAATAACACACTCAGCAAAATATTGTCTAATTATCGTTATCGATAAAATCCCAGAAAATATTGAGATATTATTTTTTGTCAATAACGCACGCTCCTAATATATATATATATATATATAGAGAGAGAGAGAGAACCAGTTCATTAAAGTCATTTGCTCATGATTTGCGCTGTACGTTTGTTTTTGAAACTCTGAAAGATGTGTTTGCATGCTGTCATTTTGCAGTGATGAGCTGTGGTGAAATCATATCCTGTATCTAGAAAACTGTCAGCTCTGTTTATTCATGTGGTTAATGACTAAATTTACACCCTTTACCAAAGAAACACTGGTGCAATATGGGTAAAGAATTAGTCAAGTTAAGTAAGTTGTAAAAAAGAAGAAAAGTCATTTGAAAAAATATAGGGAGGCGATTCACTTTTTCTAATAAATAATTGTTTCATTGTAAGTAATTTTAGAAGGGCACATAAAGGTCTGACAGGGTGCTTGATCACCTGAATAATGTGCCGTACCTTTACAAAGACTCTTTTGCTCTTGATTAAACCCTGTGTCTGTTCACATTTTCACTGAGGCTCTTTTGGCCCATAATTGCTTGTATTTCCTTTAGCTTTGAGGATCTTGTTTCTTGATTGGTACTGAGGTTGTGGACATTTAAGCTCAAGCTTTCAGGCCCTCTGGGAATTTTGCAATAGTTTCCAGCTGGGAATGTTGTTTTAAGAAACATGTTTCCAGATGTAAACAAATCACAGGAAATGTTGATGGTAGAAGGTGTGTCACATGGAGGTATGACTTATCATGCAGCATTGCTTTACAACACCGATAACATATGCATGAACTGATATGTATATCTTGAATGCATATGCATTTATGTAAATTTTGATCAGCAAGTGTTCTGCATGACTGTGTTCGAAACATGTTTACTGCACTGTTATCTGTGACGCACTCGAGGGTATTTAAGGGGATGAGGTGGCTTAACCTTCTTTTGTTCTTGTTTAGTCCTCCATGCGAGCACAGGTGGTCTTCTCTCCAGAATATGTTCACTTGCTGAGGCCTAATCTCATTTGGACTTCAAAGAATGTTTTTCTTTTAAATACCCTCCGTCTCTCTTTGTTTCATGTTTCATGTTATTTATTTTGTACCCGAAATAGCTGGTGCCTGACGTTAAGCTCGGTTTCTCGTTGTCTGTATATGGAAACGCTTTGAAAATACACTCTTTATTGGCATCTACAGTTCCATGAAGAACATTTAAAGGAATAGTTCATCCAAAATGGAAATTTGATGAAAATGTACTCACCCTCAGGCCATCTAAGATGTAGATGAGTTTGTTTCTTCATGGGGACCGATTTGGAGAAATTTAACATTACCTCACTTGGTCGCCAATGGATCCTCTGCAGTGAATGGGTGCCGTCAGAATGAGAGTCCAAACAGCTTATAAAAACATCACAATAATCCACAAGTAATCCACACCACTCCAGTCCATCATTTAATGTCTTGTAAAGTGAAAAGCAGTGTGTTTGTGTGAAACAAATCCATCATAGAGAAATGTTTAGCTTCCAGCGAAAATATAAGTCCAAAATCCATAATATTGTTTTCTCCAGGTAAGTTGTCTTGTCTGAATAAGGAGAGAAATATGCACAGTTCAAGCACCATTTACAAGTGAAAACAGTCCAGAACAGTTCTAAACAAATATGGCAGTGGATTTGGACAACAGGGGATGGACTTTTTCACTGGAGAAAGCGTTATTATGAATTATGGACTCGTATTTTGGCCAGAGGCAATGGGTAGAATGTCTTAATGATGGATTTGTTTCTTGCAAACACGCAGCTTTTGGCTTCCCAAGATGTTAATTGATGGACTGGAGTGGTGTGGATTATTGTGATGTTTTTATCAGCTGTTTGGACTCTCATTCTGACGGCACCCATTCACTGCAGAGGATCCTTTGGTGAGCAAGTGATAAATTTGCTAAATTTCTCCAAATCTGTTCTGACAAAGAAACAAACTCATCTACATCTCGGATGGCCTGAGGGTGAGAACATTTTCAGCAAATTTAAATTTTGGGTGAACTGTTCCTTTAACATCCATGGAAACTTTCCATTCCACAATAGGTTCTTTATACTGGAAACAGTTCTTGAGATTCACAAAGAGAAATATTGGTTATTTTAAGAACTGTTCACTGAAAGGTTCTATGGCCCCCTTTTGGAGACTTTATTTGTAAGAGTGTAAACTTGTTGGTAATGCCAACAAGGAAAACTTGTTAACGAAACAGGGCTATTAATAACCCACTACAATCGCTGTTGTAAAGATGGCCTGTAATGCTAATCTCTACCTGACAGGCTCTCTGTGTTGTCCATGACAAAAATGTGCTGCATGGCAACTTCAGTGAGAAGGCTGCCGGCGGTACGCTTGCCAAGCGGGTTCTGCAGATGCGACAGCGCAGAGGGAGTGAAAGCGCGGTCTCCTGTGGAGAGCATCATTAAAGCAGTGAGACAGAAGCCCAGACGCTGAAGCTGGCAGAACGAGCCAACGGTAACTCTCTCATCCCAGGTGATCGGCCACATGGCAGTCACTAATTAAACCTGCCGTTAGAAAGAAACGTATCCCTCTTATTACAGGGTGCCACCGACAGGCTTCCAGGATGAGTGGCGTCTGTCCTCACCGCATTGCTCTAATGAGAAGAGCATCTTGGGTAAATGGAAAGACAAACCGACAGCCTTTGATGGCAAGTTAGGCTTAGCAGACAATAGGGAAAATGAAAGAGAGTCGTATTTAACCCTGTAAAGCCTACTGTATTATACAAGGCCACTAAATTATCAACATGATTAAAACTTTGCCTTCTGTCATCTGATTGATAGTTTAGACTTTTTTGGAAGTAAAAGGCCTTTTAGTATGAATGCAAAAATATCAGTTTGTGGTCTTTTTGCTGGCAAATCTTTATACTGATTTTTATAAATGAAACACAAGTAGGCTGTTATACTGTTATAAAGATCTGATTGATTTACATCAGAATATCATCTTACTTTTTGTCTGCACCAAATTGCATATTTTTCCTCAGTTTAAGTCCTGAAAAAAAAGTTTTTTTGAATATGAGTTTAATATTCTCAACTATATCATACTATATGTCCAATAATATGATACTCAGCAAACAACTTCTTTAGATATTTAAAAAATGTTTTATCTAAATGTAAAAAAAAAATACTTTTATTTAATAGGTCTGGCTCTATAGTGTTAAAACTTTTCAAAAGTGATGTCAGAACTCTGTTGCTATTTATAGCTCAGTGTCATCTAGATTCTTAGACCTGTTCCACAGCATTCATAGTCACATCCGTCAAGCTGAACCTGCCTCGACTGTGAATCTGATCCACTGAAGAGCTTTAGGAGATCAGCTCTGGCTATATGTCTCGTCTTTCACCCTTGCACCTTTTTAAACACGTTTGACCCATGTATACTGCAGGGATGGGCGTTTCACATTTACCTACCTTCATTGCATTTGGCAGACACTTTTTAAAACAACTGTTTTCTACTTGAATATATTTTAAAATGTAATTTATTCCAGTGATCCTTCAGAAATCATTCTAACATGCTGATTTGCTGCTTTATATCCACTTTATAATATTCAAAAACAGCAGTAGTTGTGTCGTTTTAGGGTGGTTTGGAGCTCCAGCACAACAAGATGAAAAAGTATGTCATGATGGCTGTGGAAAATGAAAGACTGATTCGTTTATTAAGTTCATGATGGCTGTGGAAAATGAAAGACTGATTCGTTTATTAAGTTAAAAGCATGTATCATGTGACTTGTGATGTCAGTGGAGGGTCGTCTTGTGTTACAGTATCTGCCGGTGGCCGTAACTGTACCTGCTCGACCAAAC